>JBBBDQ010000266.1:0-425000 GCA_037127315.1 Ascarosepion bandense
GATGAGTATTGACTTTGTATTTAAATTTCTGGAGGTTGTAGCTGTCAGGAAAGCAAGAATATGGGAGCGAGTTCCACAGGCGGGACGTGCGAGAGAAGAAGCTGCAGGAGTAGAATTGTCGTCTGCATTTGACTAACCTGACTGTGAATGGGTGGGATCCAGTTGCCAGTCTGGTTGCACGAGTAAACACCTATTGAGGAGGCACCAGTGACTTAAGTTCGTTGGAGCAGAAGCCATGAAAGTATTTATAGAACAGACAAAGGGAGGCCACATTTTGATGGTGAGGAAATGGCTGCAGTCGAGCCGCCAGATCAGTACCTATCACATTACAGACTCTCTTTTGGAACCTGTCAAGAACACTGAGGAGAACGGCAGGGGCGCCTGACCATAAATGGCAGCCGTACTCCATGCACGGCTGGATGGTTGACTTGTATATATGCAGGATGGATTCAGGCAGAAAAAACATCCTGGATCGTCATAGTGACCCAACCTTCTTAGCAGTAGATTTTGCTATGGATTCAATGTAGTGGTTCCATTTGAGATCTGAGGACAGGGTAAGGCCGAGGAGGCATAGTGTATTGATCTCATGGAGAATCGCTTGGTCCATGCTTATGGGAGGCAGGAGAGGTTGCCTGTGATGGTTGACAGACAATGGCTTGGTCTTAGACAAATTGAAGTTGATAAGCCACTTCTTGCCCCAGTTCACCACAGAGTGTAGATCCTGTTCAAGGTCAGCAGCAAGATTATGTCTGTCCACCACGACAGGTTTCTTACTGGTGCGGGAGTATATTGTAGTGTCATCTGTGTAGATGCCTACTTCCAGGTATACCAAACATAAGACCAGTATATAAAAAAAGAATAAAAATAATTTCAAGAAATACTTTTCAATTATGAGAAATTTTTTAGAAAGGTAACAGAAATTAAACAACTATGAATTATATCCCTCAAATTTTATCCAAACAATATAGCATTATATTAAATCACAAGGACTTTGCTTCTTTATCTTTATTACATGGAGACTTTTAGTTATCATTGGTTAAAATAATATTGGTTATTATTTCAGCTCTTTTGAATTAATATTTTGCCTTAGTGAATAAAAAAGTAGAAAAATTCATAATTTTATAATCTTAAAAGTTGCTATTTTCCACAATGAAGCATCTCATTATATACCTGACATTTTAACTCTGCTTCTGAATATGCCTGCATCTTGTGAGTAACTACTTGCATGATAATGACGAACAAATTCTATAAGGAATTCTTTCAGAATTCTAAACAATGCAAAAATAAAAAAACAGAAACATTGTGTGGCTAACTTGAGTAAATGGAGAAATGTAGAACAGCATGGAATCTGGTGCTTTCAAAGAATCCTCCCATTTACTTTCAGGCAAAGTTTACAAAGACAACTAAAAAAAATACTGAAAACTGGTTAAGAGTATTTGCTAGCTTTGATAGTTTCCTGTATATAAATGTTTGGATTGAAGTATCCATATAAAATAATATATATTCAGTATATGGAAATACTTGTATATTATTACATGTCCATCAGTGGTTTCCTTTTATGAATAAATGAAATACACAGAAAGTGTATAGAATAATTAGGAAAAAACATTACCTTATCAGAAATATATATTTTTAACATTATTTTCATTTGTATCAATATGTTTAATGCAATGCTTTCACAAACTGAAGATTAGACAAAATTTCTGATAAAAATTCAGTTAATAACTATCAGATTAAATACCTTTTTTTTTTTTTTTTTTTTTTTTTAATAATGCCTATGCCTATGTACAGGATCTCACCATCTTTTCAAAGAACACCAAAAATTTGTAGTCTTATACTTCACTAATACAGATATTTTTATCCATTACCAATTCCAGGCCAGTGTGTTAAAAAAAAACCACCACTTGGCCAGTTATGCTGTCTCTCACACCTCTCTCTTCTTCGCCCATCTTCTCTCACACCTCTCTCTGCTTCGCCCATCTTCTCTCACACCTCTCTCTTCGCCCATTCTCTCCACTCTTCTTCGCCCATCTTCTCTCACACCTCTCTCTTCTTCGCCCATCTTCTCTCACACCTCTCTCTGCTTCGCCCATCTTCTCTCACACCTCTCTCTGCTTCGCCCATCTTCTCTCACACCTCTCTCTTCTTCGCCCATCTTCTCTCACACCTCTCTCTTCTTCGCCCATCTTCTCTCACACCTCTCTCTTCTTCGCCCATCTTCTCTCACACCTCTCTCTTCTTCGCCCATCTTCTCTCACACCTCTCTCTTCTTCGCCCATCTTCTCTCACACCTCTCTCTTCTTCGCCCATCTTCTCTCACACCTCTCTCTTCTTCGCCCATCTTCTCTCACCACTCTCTTCTTCGCCCATCTTCTCTCACACCTCTCTCTTCTTCACCCATCTTCTTTCACTTCCTTCCCCCCTCTATGCATTTTCTTACTTCTACTTTGTTAAACCCAAATGCCAATTCGTCAAAGGCTTTATATGACTATATTTTATACTTTTAAGCCTTGCGCCTTTCTTTAAGCTTATCACCATATCTCTTTTAGTTCTCTCTTTCTCTCCCGTTTTCCTCTTTTTGTTCTTTATTTTCTCAATGCCTCTGCAACAATCCTCCATTCTGGTTTCTTATTTTCCCAACCCCCTTTACCTCGCACACAAACATTTACCAATAGAAGGAAGCAAATTTTCTATCTCCCTTCAAAAAAAATAGTGTTTACTACCTGATGAGATATTGTCCTTTCATTGTCGAAACAAAATGTACACTTTGTAGTCGACTGTAATTTGTACATGTTCTAAATTATAACTTATAATAAATAAATAATTTATTGAGCACTCTGGAAGAATGGTAGACCTTGAAAAACAGTAGCTACTCTGGCATGTACGAATTGCTCATTTGGTAATGGATTAGAGCACTCTGGCTATTGGGCGGGTATAATGATAATATACACGCTAAAAAGTCTGCCTTCTTCTACCGGACGCTCATAGCCCATAGGTAGAATCACTGACTGACGCCAATTCAGTCAGGTTTTAATCCTGGGTTAGAAGCAATCAGAGTCTATCCGTACTGATGAGCTTTTTAACCCAGGATTGAATTGTGTCAGTCGGCGATTCTACCTCTGGGCTACAAGCGTTCAGTAGAAGAAGGCAGACTTTTTAGCGCATATATCATTATACACACCCAATAGCCATAGTGCTCTAATTCATTTTTGTATTGTATTTGTGTTTCTTACATGAGTGCTCAATTTTTAAATACTTTTGAAAAATTTTGTAATACATTTAAAAAATAACATTTTAATTTAGTTACCCATTTACAGTTTGTTTCATGCACAGAAATATTTTTAAATGGGCTTGGATGATTCTAAGGTTCGACTTTCCTTTCACATTTTTCAATATTAGTAGAATTGGAAATAATAATGATATTGAGAAACAAAAGCATAAATTGCACTCATTTTTTTAATCATATCACCCTGAGCAAGGCAGTAATGCCACTGATGTGTATAAGAGTAAAAAGATTAAGTAGAAGAGAGTGAAGAGGAAGACGAACCAGTTAGAAAAAAAGCAAGAGAAGGATGGGAATACAGGTGTGATGACAGTTGTAAAGGTGGAGAGAAAGGAAAGGATATACGGGGTGGTGAAAGAACTAGTCAAGTGGTTAATAGACGAGTATTGGCATTGCATTTAAATTCCTGGAGGTTGTAGCCGTCAGGAAAGCAAGAATATGGAAGCGAGTTCCACAGGCGGGAAGTGCGAGAGAAGAAACTGCAGGAGTAGAACTGTTGTCTGCATTTGGTTAATCTGTGAATGGGTGGGATCCGGTTATGTACAGAAAAGAATGTGAAAAGTTTCAGAAACAAACGGAATGATGCATTTTATTTTCTCTCTTTCCAAAACAGCAGAGTAGGATGTTGTATATATCAGGCAGCTGTTAATGGATTTTTATTGATATGAACAATATATATTTTTTATTCTGGTATTTTGAAATAATTTTTGTTTTTCCTTTCTCCAATTAAAGTGATATTTGATATTACATTATATGGTATATAGGTATTTTCCCTCTTTTCATGGGCAAGTGGTTGAAATGTTTGCTTTCCAACCATTGAGACCTAGATTTAAATCTTATTATGGTTGATTTGTTTGTTGTGATGACTTAGCATTATTGAATGAAGGAGATGAACCCAGTATGCAGCATCTTTCAAAAGCACCCAAAAACCATACAAGTTGAACCATGCCATGTTAATAAAATTGGGTGGAGGAAACTGTTTGGAAACCGTCAATGGTTAGCATGAAGTCACAAGGATTTAAGCATATTGGCCTTGTTCAAGAAATTGATCATGCTAAATTATTTGCTTTCTAAGGTCCACTCTGCATAATTGTAGTATAAATCACAGGTGTTCTCTATGAATTGAGCAGGCCTATATGTCTACGGCTATATTGTGTTGAATGCACTGGTTCCCCGTCCAATCACCAAAGTTAAGCAACATCAAGCCTGGTCAGTATTTAAATGGGTGACCATTTGGGAATACCAGGTTCTGTAAACATAAGGACCAAGAATGGTCCACTGGTCCTCCAAGTTAGGGGGTTGGGTGTAGGGCTAACAACCCTACCCCATAAAAAACAGTTTGTTACAGCAACAGCAACAAAAAGTTGCTGCCCTATGCACCATTGGGTGTGATGGATAAATGATGATATGATCTTCAGATAGGACCAGACATTAAGATGGCTGAGCATATATAAATTCTGAGAATTTTTTGACACAACCTATTTCCCAATAGCTGATCAAAATCTAAACATCTTTTAAGAGCTACAGGATCACCCTTTATATATGCATGATCTAATCTAATCTAAATTATTTATAAATGGAACTTTGTGTGTGTATCCATTACCTATAGACTCAAACAGCTGAACCGATTTTCTCAAATTCACACAGTTGTACTATAAGCGTCTGTGAGTCAAAAAAATTGGGTTATATAGGGAGTGGTCTGATTTTAATCAAATTTGAGACACTCATAGACAAAGACATAAGAAACGATATTCAGAAGTTTCAAGGTTGCAGTTCTTAGAATAGTGCAGAAAATCAATAATATATATATATATATATATATATATATATATATATAAAAGGCAAGATACCAAGTCTGATCAAAATCAGTTTTTCAGCTGTTTTATTTTAGTTTTTGCTTCGGGTTTGGCTCTAAGTAGGTATAATTGTAGTTCTTAGTCTCAGCCATGATACTATTTACTCAGAGGACTTATTTAGCCTTCAAAATTCAGTTTATGATGAAAAGAACTTATTTGATAGTGATACCAGGAAATCAAAATTTGATTTACATCCATTCATTTTTCTTTCAGTCTACGGTTTTGCTTTAACTGGAAACAACTATTGCTTTTTAGTCTTTCATGCCAACATTCAAAGAGTCTGAGCTCCAGGACCATGGGTTAGTTTTAAAGCTTTCATTATAGCCAAGCAACGCCGGGCTATACTGCTAGTATATATATATATATATATATATATATATATATATATATATATATATAAATGTGAAAGTTGATATCAAATGTGTTGAGACAAGAGATCCCTTTGAGAGTATTATGAGGTTATTCAGCACAACAAATGTTTATAAGTGAAATGTGAAAACAATTAGGATCAGCAATTGACAACAGCAATATTAAATATAAATAACATACTCAACAAATCAACATAATAAAGTATTATGGTATCAAAAGTATTTTCAGTTTTTACAAACCTTTGTTTTTTATTATTTTTGTATGTTTTTTTAAGCTTATGTTTTATATGGGAAATATATTTCTATAATCCAGTTTCTTTTTTGAGTTTTGGATTTTTCATGATCAGGACTGTCAATACTTTACATTTTAAAATACAAGGCAGTCTTCAATAGGTTTCCAGACTAGTTCTATAGCATGCTAACAGGTAGCAACACATGGTTGCATGCACAGTGAGAGCTAGCAGTGACCTTCATGCACCAGTGTTCCAGGTGATATTACTATGTTCACTTCATAAGAAATTTGTGTTTTTGTGATCATGTGTATGCTGTAGCCAGCAATTTTGTTATGCAAAGTGCTTTTGCATCATTGTTTTTTCAACATCTTCAGTATTGTGCCTCAAGAATTCATCCTCCAGGGCCAGACTATCAATTGAAAGTGTCTTTTAGGACAAATTTAAAATAATGCCTAAAATTTGTCAGGCATTCAACACTTGTCTGTTGTTATGAAAAAAAAAATCATAATTACATAGATATTGATATATGGTATGGTATAAATGATATATGGTATATCATACCATATATTTATATTTATACCATATATATATACCATGATATACCATACCATATGATATATGGTATGGTATAAATGTGGATAATTCTGCTTGTTCCTTTATTAGTTAATTAGCATGTGCATTACTCCCTTTAATAGATTGTCTGTCCCCTGTTCACTAATTCTTGATATAGCAGCAGCAGCAGACATTAATTCCCTAACCCTTTTGTTTGTTTCTAGTTAGTATCACTCTAGAGTAGGACCATTAACCCATCATGAAGTCTTGTGGTGAGTATCTACTTATTTCATACCCTATCATTAATTCAGATAAATAGTAGACCATTATAATAATATGAGCAAAGTCTAGGAATAATAATATGAGTAAAGTTTAGGTTTTACCAACTATACCATCTTTTTATTGTTAACATCATAAGGTTACATATTTTATTATATGTGAATGTTCATTATTATATATGTATATATGTATCACAGTGTTCCGGTTATAGAGAGTTTCTCTTTTTTGTATATTCATGTAAATATAGCATATTTGTTTCTACATATGTGTGTTCAGTAGAATGTAGTAGAAGATTGTTATTTGCATGTGCTATATCATAATTTATTCCAGTATTTGAGTGTGTAGATTTTCTTTTGAATTAATTCTTTGGTTTTCTGTATATTTTTTTCCTGAATACTGTCTAAGTACATATTTCTTTGGCTAGTTGGTATGTTGATTTAAATTCTGATAGTTGATGTGAACTCACTCACACATGTATGCAAAGTGTGGGTCAACTGAAAAGAAGAAAAGAGACTATGCACATGTTTGCTGTTGTTTTTATATTTACTTAATGCCTAAGTGTTTCTGATTTGATTTATTGACTTTCACATGATGTCAGTTGACCACATAAGCTATGTTTGCATTATAATCTAGGTTACCAGAAATATGGAAGAAGAAAAAGGATGAATGTCTAGAGAGAGAGTTTCTCTGTGACTCTATTTAGTAAAGAGAAAAAGGTATATTTCAACACACATTACTACTACTTATCTAATTCACTACAGATATATATATACTTATATTAATAATATAGAAGATTCATATGTAGTTTATAGATGTGTACATACAAGAAGCTTGGGAGTAAAGGTCAGTAAAAAATTGAAAACAGCTTTAATACAAAATAATATAACAATTAAAAGTACAACTAAACATCATTATTTAAATACAACAATTGTTTGTATTAAATAGATAAAAATATGCTTGGAAAACATGTTAAGCACAAACATAATTTCAATACAAAGTTTTAACTTATACCACCCAAGAAGAATATCAATGTTGGAAGTAACAGATGGCAGTGTGTTATGATACAGGCATAATATGTAATTATTGTCATTGACATAACAGATTAAGAACTTAAATGTAATTAAAGCCTTTAATAGTAAAGAATAGATATTGCTTGTATCTCTGTGAATGGTTTTCCTCTTTGAATTCTCTGAACAATCATAATTATTAATTTACTGATACAGTAATCTTCTTGCAAATTTCACAATTATAAAATATGTATGGAAACGTCCCCATTATCACTTTAAATATTTGAGCTTAACAATTTCAAACAAATATTGCAATAACAATCTTCAAAGAAGTAAGGTAATGTTCTAAGCACAGCTTTGATATAGCACAGGAACAAAACTATGGGACACCCAGTGAGGATTGAACTCTCTACTCAATTGTAATGATTCTAGCGAATCAAGCTTGCTAACCATTTAAGGTGCCCAATCTTCAAAGAAGTAAGAGTGTACAAATGAAAATATTCAAAACTGACAAGGTTTTCCATTTCATTGAAGCAAATGTTAAATACATGAGAGCATTATCACCTCTTCTATCTTCCCTTTCTTTCACTAAAATGAAACATCATCTTTTAAACATCTTTTTTCTATATTTCTTGCAATCAAAATTGAATGGTCTACTATTTATCTGAATTAATGATAGGGTATGAACTAAGTAGATACTCACCACAAGACTTCATGATGGGTTAATGGTCCTACTCTAGAGTGATACTAACTAGAAACAAACAAAAGGGGTTAGGGAATTAATGTCTGCTGCTGCTGCTGCTATATCAAGAATTTGTGAACAGGGGACAGACAATCTATTACAGGGAGCACATGCTAATTAACTAATAAAGGAACAAGCAGAATTATAACATATAATAGTATAAAAACTAACTTAGGTCACTGCTAATTAACTAATAAAGGAACAAGCAGAATTATAACATATAATAGTATGAAAACTAACTTAGGTCACTGGTGCCCCTGCCATAAGAATTTACTTGTGCAACCAGACTGGCAACAAGGTCCCACCCTTTTACAGTTAGATCAGACAAATGCAGGTGACAATTCTACTCCATCAGCTTCTTTTCTTGTGCTTCCCGTCTGTGGAACTCCCTTCCATATACTTGCTTTCCTGACAGCTATAACCTCCAGGAATTTAAATGCAAAATCAATTCCCATCTCTTATCCACTTAACTCCAGCCCTTTTCACATCACCCCTTGTATCTTGTTCTTTTCCTCTCTCTCTACCTTTGCAACTGTCTGCACTCTTGTGCTCACATCCTTCTCTTGCTCTTTCTCTTTCACCCCTGTAGCTGGTTCATCTTTGTCTTCGTTCTCCTCCTGTCTAAAACTTTAACTCTCTCATGTAGCCCCCTACACATCAGTGGTAGTACAGCCTTGCTTGGGATGAAATGATTAAAAAAAAAGTTAACTAATGTATTCTTTGTAAGTCTGTAATAACTCTCTTTAACTGAAAAAAAGAAAAATGCATGTAGTGTTGCTCAATTTGAAACACTTTTTTCTAAACATTTTAAAAATCTAAAATAACTAAAACTAATATGTAAAATGCTATTATTTCAAGGGGAATCTCTATACAGTAAAAGATGGAAGTAATATCTTTACTGTATATAGATTCCCCTTGAAATAATAGCATTTTACATATTAGTTTTATACATTTGAAATTTCAGTAGCCTGGCTCTCAATTTCAATCAAGATTGTTTTAGGTGTTGCCATAGAAGGATATGACTACATAACCAAGAAATTCAAATTCATTATTCATTGACAGAAATAACATTTTGTTTGGAGAAAAAAGTATACCTAAAGAGTGCTAAAGGATTTTAAAATCAAGTTCTTCATTTAATATAATATTTATTGCTTATGACAAAAAATGTTTAGCTGTTAAGCAATAACATGATTTCATTTTGCAAACCAAAAAAAACGCTACTTTTGTTAACACGTTCCTAGTGTCTCTACGTGTATGAAATTTTTCTTTACTTTATTTTTCTTCCTTTTCTTTTTCCCTTTTTTCCATTTTGTTTTAGCCGTCTTCAATGTCAAACACCACTTCCTTTACTTCCCTTTCTCCCTTTTTAGAGCTAGGCATAGTCAAATTTTTAAATTTTTCACTTACAACTCAATGTAAAAGTAATGTTGTCCAAAATCTAAAAATAGACATTGATTGCTACCAACTTATTAATACCACCTATCTAATTTTGTTTTTTTCTGTGATGTAAATTTTTCGAAATTTTTAAACTTCCACCGGTAATATCATTTATTTTGAGTATAAGTTGTCAATGATATGTGAAATCTCTCTTAGGGATTTCATGTAGAAATGATCATACAACGTTTTTGAACTTTGAAATTTATTTTATTTATATATATATATATATATATATATATATAGTGTAATTAGGCAGCAATTTTTTTAAACATGTCAGATTAAATAAACTGCAAACACTATGTCTGCTGTCTGATTATTTTTAATAAAATCCATTCATACTCATGGATAATCTTTTGCCTATTACAATTGAAAGATGTCAGAAATGAGCTGTAACATTGACAGATGTTATTATCATTCATTTCTCAAGGTACCCAATATTATACTTGAAGCAGAAAAAAAAATGTACAGTAATTTTTGGCAAAGCAGTTTTGCGGTTATTTTTTGTTGCCATAACTCACACCCCTGAAGATGATCTCAGAAAGAGGTTGAAAGTATTTGGGTACCTGACATCTTTCAATTGTAATATATGATTATCCGTCAGTATGAACTGATTTTATTAAAAATAAGCAGACAATAAGTTTGCAATTTATTTAATCTGACACACACACACATATATATATATATATATATATATATATACACACACACAGGAACAATGTATATCTAAATTATGCATAAATGTAAATAACACTGACATCTTATTTTGACAGCTATATTTACCAAAATTACACAAAAATATCTTCAAATACTAAAGAGTAAATTTATTCAATAAAATCACTATTAGTTTCGATCAAAGCCTCCAAGCAACTTCAGAATCTCATGCAATTCTCTTAAACAGTCTCCTTGTTTAAGATGGTAAATGCTGACATAATCCTTGCCTTGAGTTCATCTTTGGTGTTACAAAGAGTTTGGTTACAACTGTTCCACTCTCCTACATAATAAAGGGGACAGAGGTAATGTGGTTGCTGAAATTGTTTTACAGCCATTACTGGGTTCTCTTGCTTGTGTGGCATGGTGCAGTGTCTTGTTGTCAGGCATAAAATCTTCCATTAGCCACCCTCTTGACCCAAGACAGCACTACGACATCTAGACACTTGATTAAGGCTATGTCAAGTCTGATGCCCAATGGGAAAATAAATAGAGGCATATTGTCAGCATAACTAGTAATCACTCCAAACACCTCCAAATCACCATTAGACTCCTCCAACTCTTTCTAAAACCTCTGCACTTTCTTCAGATTGACACCCAAATACTTTGAAATCTTTGTATTGGAATAGCATGCTGTTACTAAATTTTTGGCAGAGTGAATTGCATCATGGTGAATTTTTTCTCACAGACGGTGCCCAACTGACCCTAATACTGTGCATGTGCATGCACAAAATTAAAGACATAACAACTTGCCCTGTTATGAGAATGTTCTCAATATAGCCAAGAATCTTTTTCACAAAAATTTTTGAAGGTCAGTCATCTTGCTAGGTTTCAAGTAATGGGTCAAACCAATAACATTGCAGTATCATTTCACGTGAGTGTGTGTGTGTGTTCTGGCATCAGAATTTTTTTTGTGAGTCTGTCATGATAACAAATATCATATTCTTTCAGAAGCTTCTCTCGAGAACAATCATTTGACAACGAACCAAGTGAGACTTCTTCTTATCGACGAATGAGGTCAGTGTGAACTGTGTGTGTCCAATTCCTTCCTATCTTTGGCTAATCCAACTACTAACACTCTAACAAGTTTATGAATTATTTACAAAACCTGTATGAAACTAACATTTCAAATTAGTGTTCTTATTTAAGTCTTAATACTTTTTTGGCCAATTATACTTTAGCATTGTAGCTGTAAAAATATCGTTCATGCATGAATTAATGCTACTGCCTTGAATCATAGTATTTGTGTGGTCTGATTAGGATTAATGTATCTGCTGACTCTATAAACACTATTACATAGAAATATTGTATATATATATATATATATATATATATATATATATATATAGTTTTTTAATTAAAATTAATATATTTTACATTGCGACATGGAAATTTTTGTTTCAAGATTTTTATCCTATTATCAGGCCATGTTAGATAACATTACCTGATGACAAGGTAAAAATCTCAAAACATAAAAATTTCTATGTCATAATGTAAAATATATTAATCTTAATTAAAAACAAATTTAATGATATTATGCTCCACAATATTTGTTGTATTGAACACTTAATAAAAAAAAATAAATGAATTGTAAAACTGTTCTCATCACCCAGATTTATATATATATATATATATATATATAATTAGCATTAATGATAGGTTTCACATTAAATTTACTAACCCATATCCAACTGATGGCAGTTATTTGCCATATATTGTGGCCAGTTTGCTTAAATTTATTATTTTCTAGATTTCAGATCAAAAGTAAGAATTTTCCAACATATTTCTGTGAAATTTTTACTTTCCAAAATTATGTTTATGATTATAACTTAAATATATATCTATATAAATAAAACTGATGATGATGTGTGGGTGTGTGTTTACATACTCACTGATTTCTGTAAACATATTTCGACATTTTTTATTTGATTTGTTTCAAAACTTACACACCCCTTGGAAATTTATTATTCTACACAACAAAGAAAAATAAGTTGCACATGACCCTCATTTTAATCTTTGTTTTAATTTCTTATTTTCAAGTATTTTTTTGTTAAAGATAAGTTAAACAGTAATTTTTACATGGAGAATAACTTGTCCAAAAAAATAGACAAGTTATCTCTCATATTTAATATCTGCTGATGTGGCTTGTATAAACAATTTAAGTTTCTCATGGAAATTCTTACTCTTCCCATACCGTGCAACGCCAGGTACTTACTGCTAGTATAGAAAACAGGTGTCAGTTCAAACCGATGCCAGGAGGATATCAGTTAAAGAATCATATTAAGAATATGATTAATGATTTGTAATTGAGAACAACGATTTTACTTTAATTGAAAGTTGCCACAATTTATAACAGAAATGCATTTGAAATGGTTTATTGTAGAGTTAGAAAGTATAAACAAAAGAAATATAATTCCTCCATCAATGCACATTCTTACTTTTCAATTGAAAAGTTTATTTCATCTTTTGTACATTTATGTATAATTGGTAACTTTATTTAGCAGCATATCAACAGCTCTATAGGTTTCTTTAATGCTGAAATCTAAATATTTTGATCACAATTTTATAGCTTCAACTATAGATAAAATGTATTCCTGGTCATTTTGCTATAAAATGTATTGTTTGTAATTTTACTATGAATTTGTATTCTTTGTAATTTTTTAATGAAAAATGTACCCCTGGTATCTTTAGAATAAAAAATATTTTATTTTTGGTTGGGTGTTCACTATTTGTCTATAGCTGGGGCTCTAACAGGTGCTATCAATCCGGATCAGGGTGAACCTTAGAAGAACAGCAATTAAGAGGTGGTTCTATGCTCCTTAAAACATCCAATTTCCCAATCAGAAGTCTTGCTGCCAAATGTATTTTGTTATCATACCCATGACTAAAATATATGTATAAGTTATAATCAGTTCCATAACAGTTGTTACATGTTTACTCATTTTCTACACTAAACATGATCTATCATGGGTTTCTGAGTAGAGGTGACACATAGGTGATGTCATTGAAAAAAAAAATTAAGTTATGAAATATATTCTATGAGAGATACCGAAACGTGACCAGAAAATATAGTGGTCAAAATATTGTGACCATAAGTACATAGGTTTGGAGTATTTGTACAACCTGACTTCCTAACTTCAGTTGTGAGTTCAATACCAGCCTACAGCAGTGGTGAATAAGTAATTTGCAGGGTTAGAAGGAGATAACTCATGACTTCCAATTGAGGCTTCTTGCAAGGAATGGAGTTCATGTACCCCCAGTGATTGTAATAGGTTTAAATTCCTATCACTTAAAGAAAGCCAGAGTGTACAAATGGCAACAAAGATAAAGACAATAGTCTGAATAATGTAAATACTCTTCATAAAAATTATATAGACTTTTTATTAGTGGCACCATTTACTATAAGAATTTTAGTGTTTCAGCTTACTAGTCTTGTTCAAACTGGTCATCATACTAGTTTATAAAAAAGGTGTCAGTTCAAACTGATAAACAGTCATTCAGTTAAGTGCCATACGGGATACATGCTTAGGCGATCATGTCTCAAAAGAGACATGACTGACTGGGCAGGAGATTATCCCACAGTACGTTCTGCAATAGACTGGTTGCCAGCCAAGGCTATAGAACCCAATCTGTTCTGTTATTTAACCCATAGCTGGAGGGAAGAGATGGATTAATACCTTTCCCAAGAGTATTTGCGTGTAAGTAAATGCAGGAAATTCAACTGGAATTCAAGCTCGGTTCCCCAAATTCTCTTTCTGAGCCAATATCCACTGCACCACAATGCACATCCAGGAAAATAAGAAATTAAAATGCACATAACTGAAAATAAGAAATTAAAATAATGATTTTTTTATACAAAAATTTAAATTCAGCTATGCTGAGTGGACCTTAGATTTTCTGGGAGAGGTCACATAAACTAGTATAATGAGCAGTTTAAAAAAGACTAGTAAGCTAAAACACTAAAATTTATGACATTGTGCTAGCATAACCACTGACAGCTTTCAAACGGCTTAGTTTACCCAAATTCACACACAAGGTTTTGGGCAGCACATGGTAAGGCTTTCAGACATATTCTAAAATTACTACATGTTCAGATTGTCTCCCTCGACCAATATTATTAAGAACTCACCTATTTGACAAGTCAGCCATGGTGAGATTTGAACCTGGTTCTCATAGTCAGAGTATTAACCACTTGGCCACACAACTACTGATTTCATGTAAAGAATAGCAAAAGAAACTATATTTGTACTATCTCTTTTTAAAGGCAGCTACGTGGTTTACTTACATTTACTGGAATCTCAGTTAAGCTATAAAAAAAATTTAAATTCTACATTGTCGTTAAAATTTTAACACTGGATTTTTTATTAATTATGCAAAACTTGCTGAAGAACAAAGATCAGCCAACATGTGCAACATGCCATGGTGCATTAACACATTTTAACTGAATGTACTCACTTAACCTGTAAGACATAAATACTACATGGAAAACAATATGAGAATACGATTTGAAAGTACTGAAACTGTCAATATAATGTCTTAGTGAAAAGAAATCAGTTTATACCAAAACATATAACAAGAGACCATCAATGAACTATAAATCTATGAAAGATGTTTATCCTGAAAGAATAAAATTTTATACAAAATATGTGTAGCTAATGCAGTAGAGTTGTGTACAAAATATTTAGATTTCAGCATTGAATGACTCCTATGGGTTGATATGCCACAAAACCAGCATCGGTTAATCTATATATGTTAAATGTTTAATTATATAAGACATTTATAAATAAAGAGATACTTTTGAGATAGTGTTGCTATTAAATAATGATAACCTCATTAATAATGTTAGGTTAACACATCACTCAATAAGTCCCAGGCCTGACATATAGATGGAACTACTAATAAAAAATCCATATAATTTTTATAAAGTACCAACCTTCAAATGGCATGTGACAAAATTTGGACTCAATTGGATTATTAGTTTACAAATTAGTTATTTAAGTGAAGTTACTGTTGCAAATTTTCAAAACAATATAAAAATCTGATTTTCGTGTGTTGATAAAGCTTTGTATCTGATAAGAAAAAATGCTGTTCAAGCAAAGCAATGGCTTGATAAGTGTTATTTGGACTCTGCTTTGTCAAAAGCAACAGTTAAGAGGTGGTATGCTGACTTTAAATGTGATCATACAGACACAAATGTTGCTGAACTCAGGTCGCCCAAAACTGACAGTTGCCACAGAAAACACTAAAAAAAATCTATGAACTCATTTTGGCCAATCATAAATTAATGTTGTGTGAAATAGCAGAGGAGTTGAACATATCAGAAGATAGTGTATTCACCATTTTGCATGAACATTTGTCAATAAGAAAGCTGTGTTCAAAGTGGGTACTGTACTCACTCAATCAAAAACAATAACTTGTCAGCAATTCAAAGCATTGATTGCAACTGTTTCAACACAACAACAAGAAACTTTTGCATAAATATGCGACAATGGATAAAATATGGATCCACCACTTCACTCCAAAGTCAAGTCGGCAGTCAGCTGAGTGGACAGCAGCAGGTAAAAGCCATCCAAAGTGACCAAAAACACAAACATCAGCAGGCAATGTTTTGGTCTGCATATTTTGGGATGTGCAAGGTATTTTGTTCATCGATTACCTTGAAAAAGAAAGAACTATAAATAGCAAATATTATATAGCATTATTTGCATGTTTGAAGGAAGAAATTGATAAAAGATGGCCACAAATGAAGAAGAAAAAGTGATCTTTCACTAAGACAACAGACTGTGTCACAAAACTACATGAAATGCACATTGAATTGCTTCTGCATCCACCCTATTCTTTAGATATGGCTCCCAGTGACTACTGACTGTTTGTAAACCTCAAAAGAATGCTCCAAGGAAAGAGATTTGGCTCCAACAAAGAAGTGATATCAGAAATTGAGGCATATTTTGAGGCCAAAGACTAATCGTTCTACAAAAAAGGCATTAAATTATTAAGGCGCATCGGAATTGGTGTATCTCCTAGAAGGAGACTATGTTGATGAATAAAGTCGAATTTTGCCTAAAAGTTATTGTTTTATTAGTTAGGCTTGAGATTTATTCAGTGATGTGTTAAGTAACTTGAGGAATTGATCCTAAAATTCTTACAATTTTCTAGATTAAGTAGCACCATAATTTATTGTATATTCTGTCCATGAAGATGTATTTGGAAAGTAAAGGATAAGACTGAATCTGGTTATTTGACAAAAACTGTTTTATAATCCAAATAGAATTCATACGAAAAGCTAAATAGAAGATTGAAAACTGAGATATTTTTATTGTGTACAAATAAGTTTTGCAAACAAAATTTAGTGGATAATGATATTCAAAAAAAAAAAAAAAAAAAAAAATCTTTTTCAAATTTTCTCTGGTCTTTCCTAATTCTTAAATCTCTTCTTCTCTTGCAAACTTTCTGATACGAAATGAACAAAAACTCTCCTGACTGCTACTTTCGGTCAAGTTTTCTAGCGTTCCATAAGTCATCTCTTTCAGCAATATCTTTCTATAAACGAAATTTCTGCCTGTCACCACTTCTTCTCCACTATCACAAATAAAGCAACATTTCATTTTCCCTTCTTCATTCAGTCTACAAAGATCCTCTACCCCCATAATCCTAAAAGATCATTTCACACAACATAGTCTCATGCCCAGGTTGACACTTTGCACTTTCTTTTTGGTCTTTGTGTTGGTGACATTTTATTTCCCTATGTTCAGCATCCACATCATCTGCAAGGACCACTTGCCTTAAATCCGCAGTATACCATGAATGATCAGGTTGTCAGGTGATTGCAATTTCCAGTCACCTCCCCTTTCCCCATTGTGTCGTGCACTGTGCATTTGATGACTTCCCCCAAACCTCTTCCCCTATTTGGATTCTGGCTGATACTTCCTCATTGCTATTCCGAGATCTCTTTCAGGTACCTCCCTTTATAGCACACCAGCTTGTACTGCCTTAATTTCTTTGTGACATGTAACTGCAAGTAGGCCAACTTAATGTCTTTGATCATAGTTACTCCTGCAAACTGCTCCCACACCAATTACATTGCTCCTAGTATGGCACTCTACATAACAGTTCAACTACCAAATGTCTAATACTGGCCTGACCTTTCATTTAGTACCTTAGATCACAGCCATAAATGATAACGCTCCTTTTTACTTCACCATTCTATAGCGAGAGAATGCCCTCTATAATCCATCTTTTGACCTCCTTCTCAATCTCTACTCTTTTTTCTTCTTTGAAGGAATTCTTATAGTACTCCACCTTGTTTTTTAATACTGGAGACTCTTATCCAATTCTATTCGACAGTCCCTTTTTTTTTTCATTGAACTCTATGAAGTTCTTTTTTTCAATTTTACAAGAGTTTGGTACTTGGGCAACTGCAACACTGCACCTCTCCAGTCTTCACCTTTTTACAGTCACACCTCCCAGTTTATTGATCACATCTGACAACAATGTTAATCCTGTCAATGATGTGAGCCAATAATAATTACCTCTATTTTTATTCTCTTTCCACCTAATTTTGTTCTCCACTTGCTAGGTTCCTTTACATTTTACCCCCTTTCTTTGCAGTGTCACTCTCACTACTCCATCTGCTCACAAGCTTGTTCTGATGCAGAAGTTCCCACTTGCTCATTTCCCTGTGCCTGAGGGCAATACCTCATAATATGCCAGTCTCTCACAACGTAACATATTACTTTCAATTTTGCTGGTTTCTAATTAAGATCCTGACATCTATAGCACCTAACACTTGATGATTCCATATATCCTTTGTTGTCTTTTGGTCCTGCACTTTGTCCAGTTGCTGCCACTGTTCTGGATTCCCAGTGCTTTTTGTTGACCAAAGAACTTTGTGGCTGGTATAATTTCACAGAAGTCCAACTTTTCTAACCAGATACTTGTTGTAGGGCCACAAATATGTCATCTGGGAAGCCCATCACAAAAGCTATTTTCAACATCTGGTCCAGTCCTCTCCCTACATATCCTGCCAATTTTTTCATACTATTGATGTAGACATCTACTAATTCCCCAGTCCATTTCATTCTCTTGAGCTTTTCATTTGCTTCAAAGGGCATATCAGTCTGGTCTCTATTGTGTCCTTGTTCAACTGATACTCATCATTCATTTCAGATAGAGGGCAAGTGCATCTCCTTGCAGAAAAAGTGGAAACTAGCAAGATCTGGCACTCTGAGAAGCTTGGCAACCAATTCCACTTCTTCATCTATCTGACTACATCACCTACTCTGCTAAATGGTGGTATCATGTCTCTACCCAGTCTCACTATTACAGACTCTTTCAAATAAAAAATGTATCTCCCAGGATCTCTCTTAGTCTTCCTTACTCTTTAATCTCCTTTCTTTCTCACAACCTTTCTCCTACAAAACAAACAAAAAATGTCTCAACTCCTATTTTTGGTCAAGTTTTTTAGTTTTTCTTCCTACCCATAATTTGTCTTTTTCTGCATTTTCTTTCTATAAAAAGAATTGACACCTGTCATGGTTCCCCCCACCCATCACCACAAAGGTATGCAACATTTCATTTTCTCTTCTTCCATCATTCTAACTACAATTAAATAACAAACTAGTTATGGTCCTGGGTATGACAATAAACTACATCTGGCAGCAAGGCCTCTGATTGGGAGGTTGTGAGGTGCATAGAACCACCTCTTAATTGTTGTTGTTCCCAGGTCCACCCTGACCCGGAGTGGTAACACCTGTTAGGGTCCCAACTATGGGCAAATAGGTTATCCCCAAATTGGAGTCAAAATACTATGAAAGTATAAAAATACACTTTTATAGAAATATATACATAAAAATAGACTTCTATAGAAATATATATACGTTTTTGAAGGATAATTATGACCAGCACTACATTTTTGAAGGATAATTATTACCGACAATGCATTTTTGAAGGAAAAAAAAATTATTGCCAGCAATACATTTCTGAATACAAAACTAGAAAACATCTTCATATTTCTGAAATAAAAAATAATAAACAAAAAAATATTTTATCAAAATCTGACTAAATCAACCTTCTCACTATAATCGAACATTAAAAAATTATCTTAAAACCCCACCTTTTTAGCATTGAATAACTCACAGAGGTTGATATGCCATTAAAAAACACAAACTCAAATCTCAAAGTAGTTAAATTAAGAGAATAATTTTGAAGTGCAACTCTGAATTTAATCAGTCATAGAAAAGTTTATCAACTATTTTAATTGAGTAAGATAAGAAAGTAAAAATAATTTCCCATTTTAAAGTAACCGTACATGTCTATTCTCTTATGTTTTTGTTAATCCTGATGAAAAGATAACATACTTCTACCAACACCATAATCATTAAAGGTGAATGAAAATTTGTTTATAGACAGACATGATGGAGGGGTGATAACCATGTAAGTTTAAGTGGGAAATATGTCTCATTCTTTAACTAATTATTCCATGGCCCATGGGTAAATCTTCAAAAAAATATCATTATAATTTGAGAAATTTTCAAGATGCTGTGTAGCTCCCTACACATTGATTGACAGAGGTAATTATCTAACAAAATTATCTTAGAAAATTTAATGAATGCTGGATAATTTCCTCCTATATCAATTAAGTGCAAATACATGATACATGCTTTGGGTGATCATGTTTTGAAAGAGACATGACTGACGGGGCAGAAGATTATCCTGCAGTAGGTTGCTATTGCTTTCTGCCAACCAAGGCTATAGAACCCAATCTGTCTTATTATTTAACCCATAACTGGTGGGAAGAGATGGAGTAATACCTTTCTCAAGGGTATCTGTGCACAAGTGAATGCAATGAATTCAACTTGAATTCAAACTCTGCTCCCTGATTTGTCGTTTCGGGTCGATATCCACTGCAACACAGCGCACATCCATATACAGAGGATAACTGAGGCAACATAAATGTAGTTCTACAGAAGAATACTGAGAATGTGATGGGCAGAACATGTGATCAATGGGAAAATATTGAGAAAAATTGAAACAAAAAGGATGCATACAGGGTGGAATAGATGAAATGTCGTCTAAATTATACAAAAATGAAAATAATATTGACATCTTATTTCTACAGATCAGTTAAGTGCCATACATGATACACGCTTGGGCAATCATGTTTCTTTCGAGACATGACTGACTGGGCAGAAGATTATCCCGCAGTAGGTTGCCATTGCTTTATGCAGTAGACTGGTTGCCAACCAAGGATATAGAACCCAATCTGTCCTGTTACTTAACCCATAACTGGAAGGAATAGACGGATTAATACCTCTCCCAGGGGTTATTTGCATGTAAGTGGATGCAATGAATTCATCTGGAATTTGAACTCGGCTCCCCGATTTCTCGTTCCAAGCCGATATCCAATGCACTACAACGCATATCCTCAACAGATACATTTACCAAAGGGACACAAAAATATCATGAAATACTAAAGAGCAAATATATTTTTAAAAATAGACATGGGCTTCAACCATGGCCTCTGACAATTTCAGCATCTCCTGCAACTTTTCACATAATAATCAAGGGGTTGCAATCTGGGGAATTAAGAGGTGATGTGGTCACAGAAATTGTTTGACTGCCATGATTGGGTTCCCTTGCTTCTGTGGCATGATGCAGAGTCCTATTGCTAGTGTTATGTGTTAAGTGTAACAAAAGAAAACAAAAATAATTGACCAAAACTCGGTTAAAAATCACATACAAATTTTTAATTTACCAAAACATTAAATAAAAATATTTACAAATATACAGTTTTTTGAATTCAAAAAGAAAACCAGTGTTTACTACTGGCAGGTGAAGTGTTATGAAAGGAGAGGAAAGGTCAGTATCTTTACCCAGTTAAGGTAACGAGGTAGTTGAAGTGCTATACTTTTTGGAAATCTTTAAATGTGTATATAAAGAATAATTTTTAGTATGGTCAATGAAAGAGTCCAAAATATCTATTTACCCATATAGTTCCATGAAGTTCTCTTTCAGGTTTTAGTTAGTCAGCAGCTTTTCTTAGAGATTCTTTTGACTGGATAAAAATCCTTGAATCAAAGCCAGAGTTGATAATGTCAGCAAATCCTTTTGACAACTAACTACTCTCTTCCCAAAATCTATCTTTATAGGGGCTAACACCTAATTTGCATATTCTCGAATGCTTTAAAATTCTCCAAGTTTTACTGGAACATTCCACAATCTTCCAAAACATTCTATTCCTAATTTCTCTATTTTTATGACTACTTCATGAATTAAAACTTTTTTGTAATAACAAGTAGGACTCAATAGAATCCCTTACCACAACTTTTTAGACATTATTATTATTATTTTTATATATAATGGCATCCTCGTAACACTAGACATAGGGTCTTCCAGCAGTTACCCTCTTGACGTAGGGTAGTGCTACCTCTTCAAAGAACTTGATATAGGTCTCTGTATTTTGACGGAGGTCCTGTACAAAGATGAATGGAAGCATAATGTCGCCATTATTAGTGATCCCTCTAAACTTCTTGTAATCACCATTAAACTCATCCAACTTTTTCCAAATCCTCTGCACTCTCATTAGACCGACACCTAAACATTCTGAAATGTTCATATTAAAGCTTTCAGTGTGAAGCTAAGCAGTGCAGAATGCCATCTCCAAAATGTTGGAAAATGTTTTAAATTGAAAATCCTTTCATCTGCATTCATGTCTAAAAATAATGACCAGAATTCATATTTATAATTGTTATTGCAATATTTTGTTGAAGTTATTCTCAAAAGTGTTTGAATGGGTTTAGCCTGCTAGCCCTCTGTGCAAGCTGCAGTGCTATGGTATAACTAGATGATTATGCAAGTCAATATAGTCATTTCTGTCAAACTTTAAAATGCTAATTGTTATGAATGGGCATACTTCCAAAATCCTTTCATGTGAATGCAGGTGTTCCTCAAGGCTCTATCTTATGTCCTACACTCTTTCTGATTTCATTTTTGATCTTCCTGATGTAGTCAGTTCCTAAGTTGACATTTATGCAGACACCACCATCTACTTCCATCCTGACAAACTAGACCTCAATTCTGCTCTTGGAAAGGACCTCTAATCTGTGACGGATTAGGGTAAGAAATGACTTGTAAATTTTAATGCTTCCAAAATAAAGCTTCACTCATTTAACCACCATAGAGAAGCTTTCCTAACTTCCATTACTATGAATCACATTCAGTCAGTCAGTTAAACGCCATAAGTGATACACGCTTTAGGCGATCATGCCTCGAAAGAGACATGACTGAGTGGGCAGCAGATTAACCCGCAGTAAGTTGCCATTGCTTTCACTGGTAGACTGGTTGCCAGCCAAGGCTATAGAACTCTATCTGTCCTATTATTTAACCCATAACTGGAGGAAGAGAGAGATTAATACCTTTCCCAAGGGAAAATGTGCGCAAGTGAATGCAATGAATTCAACTGGATTTTGAACTCAGCTCCCTGATTTGTCATTCTGAGCTGATATCCACTACATCACAATGCACATCCTATGAATCACATTAGCCTCCCTGAAAGACAGCATCTCTTCAGCCTCACTCTATCAGCTAATCTCAAGTGGAATGAATACACTATATCATTAGCTACATCTGCTGCTAAGAAGGTTGGGTCCCTGTGCAGAGCCAGGAAGTTTTTCTTCTCAGAATCAGTCTTGAACATTTATATATCTCCCATTCGTCCATGCATTGAAAACTGTTGTCCTATCAAAGCGAACCTCACTGCTGAGCTTGAAAAGGACCTCCAATCTGTAGTGGACTGCAGTAAGAAATGGCTCGTAAATTTCAATGCTTCTAAAACGAAGCTGCCATCAACTAACCACCACAGACAATCGCATCTACCTCCCATTAGCATGGAACAGGCTTGCCTCCCAGAGAGTAAAACACTACGCTTCCTTGGCCTTACACTCTCGGCGGGCCTCAAATGGAATGACTATATCGAATCCATTGCCAAATCTGCCGCTCTGAAAGTCGGTTCTCTGTGCAGGTCTCGGAAGTTTTTCCCGCCTGAAATCTATCCTGCACATTGATAAATCTACCATCTGCCCGTGTATTGAATACTGCTGCCACATCTGGCCGAGTGCCCCTGCTACTCTCCTTGGGCTTCTTGACAAAATACAACAGAGAATCTGTAATGTGATCGATACTGACTTGGCAGACCGGCCTCAACCACTCTCTCACTGGTGTGATGTGGCTTCCCTGTGCCTCTTTTTTTCTTTTTTTTTTTTAATCGTTTCACCCCAATCAAGGCATTCCACTGCCACTATTGCGCAGGGGGTTACACAGAGTGGTGAGAAAGAATGGTTAGATATAGGAAAAGTCAGAAAGAGGGTGATAGATGGGTAAGGATACCAAGAATGAGGGTCGGGTAGATGTTGAGTGTTGGGAGAATAGGTGCAAGTTAGTGTGATAGGAGGTGTCTAAATGACCTTACATTTAAACTCCTGGAGATTGTAGCTGTTAGGAAAGCAGACATGTGGAAGGGAATTCCACATGCGGGAAGTTTGAGCTCCAAGACCATGGATTAGTTTTAAAGCTTTCATTACACCTGAGCAACGCTGGGTTATACTGCTAGTAAAACTAATAAAAATCGATTACTTCTTTAGAAAGTGCTATGTTTGCACTTTAAATACAAAACTGAGCAGATATGATCTTTCAAGAAAGACCTGAATAAGAGAGTTTGCATTAGTTAAAAGGTTCTATTTTCCCTTTTAACTGTGATGATCTCTGTAGCAAAACAGTTTAAACTACATCATTTTTTTCTTAAAAAGGAGGACACAGATTCAAGCTCTGCTGGAGATCACATTTTTTTCATTAAGATTTTTTGTATGCACAGAATGATAGATGTAATACAGTCAGTCAATGGCTATACGTGATACATGCTTGGGCAATCATGTCTTGAAAAAGACATGACTGAGCAGAAGATTATCCCGCAGTAGGTTGACATTGCTTTCTGTGGTAGATTGGTTGCCAGCCAAGGCTATAGAACCCAATCTGTCTTATTATTTAACCTATAACTGGAGGGAAGAGATAGATTGATACCTTTCCCAAGGGTATTTGCGCATAAGTGAATGCAAGGAATTCAACTGGAATTTGAACTCTGCTCCCCGAGTTCTCATTCTGAGCCGATATCCACTGCACCACAGCGCACATCCAACATAATACACAATGTTTAAAATAATAATGGAAAGTCTATTTTCAAAAGAATGTACATACAGTACCAGCAGTGGATATGCTAATTTTATATCTCATGTATGATGTGACCTTCTGAAGATTAGCTTCATAATGAGGTCTTCAAATGTCGCATGATATACAACTATATACAGGATGTAGAAAACAACACTGCATGGAGACAAACTTTACACCTTAAGACAAATTGAACTAAAGATTATAACTATAAATAGTCTCAAGTATCCATCCTAAACAAAAGAATTGGGGAGAGTTAGTTTTCTCCTCCCCTCAACTTCACTTAAACCTGAGTAACCTGTATATAGTGCCTCTGAAAGGACATGTGACCTGATGTCCTGTTAAATCAGAAACTTGACATTCATCATGCAGTGCCAATTTCTATGTCCTCACTGTCCATATCTACAAATGCTCTCTGATAGTGAGTACTTTCCCTCATAAATCTTGCAACTTTTAAACAGAGATGCATGCACACACATTATATATATATATATATATATATATATATATATATATATATAATTTCCCTATTCCAGAACTATTTCAAACAGATTTGATGCCAATACTAGGAACTGGACTCTCTTTCCTTTTTGCTTCCTTTCTTTCCTTTCTTTCTTTCTCATCTTTCCCCTTATTTTTATTGTTATTTTTGCTTGTAATTTTAATTTTATTTTAATTGTTATCCTTCTCTTCATTTTAAGAAAAGACTCATTCCAGCAAAAATTTTGTACCAGATGAAAGGAATATTGTAAGGTCTGATGAAATGTGCTAATTAAACTCATTGAAATAAGCTATAGTTTATAACCAATTGAAGTGATGTGTTGAGTTTTCCTTTATAAACTATATATATATATATATATATATATATATATATAGGGTGTGTGGGTAGTGTAATAAATAACTGCATGAAATGAAAAATTGGAGAGTCAAGTTAAAATTTCAATTATCAATTGAGTATTACATTCACCTTTAGAAAATGTATAAATCTATCTCATTATCTCCCCTTTAGCTATGTAAGGCCAACTGGACTCTTAAGGCTTGATTAGTAACCAGTCTAAGCAATAGACAACTCTGAATTCTAGACCTGAGGAGAGTCATTTGGGGACCTTGTCATGCACACTATATGCATCAGTTCTCTGTATTCAGTTCTTCCAAAACGTGGTTAATTCTGCACATGCCTTCAATATTATAATCAAATTACATGTTTAGTCTGTTCAGTTCTAAGGACTGGGTTGCTGAACTAACATAGCTCAAAGACAACAGTGGAGTCCATTTATTTACTAATATATATATTTATCTATATATATATATATATGTGTGTGTGTGTATAAAACATAATTGAAAATTGGATATAAAATGTGTGTATATAACATGCAGTGTAGATATAGAAGAATCCAAAGGAGTATCCTGTACATAAAGTGGTAGGATAACTCTCTAGAAGAGCTCTAAAAATATATGTATATAAATACGTATAGAGCAAATATATGTAAAAATTAAGACAGACACATTATTTCATGGTTAAGCGGAAGTATAGGCCTATTTCAGGCAAACCATCATCAGCTTCTGTCTTTATTGTACAGAAGAGTTTACATTTTAGATTCATGTAAAATCTTCTGTGCAATAAAGACAGAAGCTGATGATGGTTCGCCTGAAATAGGCCCATACTTCCACTTAACCATGGAATAACATGCCTGTCTTAATTTTTACATATATATGTGTTTTCATGTTATCATTTCACCCCAAGCAAGGCAGTACTGCTACTGGTACAGGGGAGTGAAGAGAAAGAGGAACAGGGGTGTCAAAGAATGGGTAAGACAAGGATGTGAATACTGGTGTGAAGAGAGTTACATGAGAGTAGTGCAAGAAGGGAGAAGAACAAGATTCGGGGGATGTTAAGGAAAGGATGGAAGTCAAGGAAATAAGAGCTGGCAATTGATGTTGCATTTAAACTCTTGGAGATTGTAGCTATTAGTAAGTTCGACTGGCAGTAAGTGAAAACAAAGAAGCTACTAGATTAGAAGTGGCAGTTACATTTGATTGTTTTGCCTGTAAAAGGGTGAGATCTAGTTGCCAGTCTCGTAGCTTTAGTAAATTCATGTAGAGGTGACATCAGAGAGATAAGCTTGTCAGATCAGAAGCATGAAAAAAACAACGGTAAACCACATCTCATTGATGAGAAAATGTCTAGAGTTGAGCTGAAAGTAGAAACACAGTTTAAAATTGGCTATAAATTATAAGCAACTTATCAGATAATTTTAGATATATTTGCTAACAATTCATATTTGAAAGAAAATGTTTATACTTTTGTCATTGTATATATATTTGTTTGAGATTAAAAAAGAAGTAAATTACTGAAAAGTAATTGAAACTCACCTGAAGCAAGCTGAATGTGTAATGCTCCTCATGCCAATAACATTTCTACTGAACTTCTCTACGGCATACGTATATATTTGTTTGAGATTACAATGTATATTCACATTATCTTTACAACTTCCATTCTTTTGTGATTATTCATTATATTCATTTAGAACATTAATTTTTCTAAAGTTAGCAGAAGTATCAAAATATTAGCATCAATTTCATTTCTTTTTATGGATTGCCAGTAAATATGCTTTCTAAAGTCACTTTTATTTAAGTTTTAAAACTGTTTGATGCTCAAAGTTTTGATCACGAAAAGTATGTTTACATACTGCACTATATATTGTTCCGCTTTTGCAAACTTTAATCTCTAATTCCAAATAATGTATTTTTAACATTTTTTTAATCTTTGATGAAAGCTGCAATATTTTTAACTTGGTATTATTTTATCTTTCTTTTTTTTTGCTTGCCATATTTTATTTTTCATATTTTTGGTTCAGTCTCGTCTTGAGTGATATTTTCTTGATATTCCCATTGTAATTCCCAAATCTAAAAACAAATCTGATATTCACAACTTTTTTTCATATTAGTTTACTAATTTTTTGTTTTTTTTTTCCTTCAGATTCTGATTTGCATTTTCTCTGAAACTCAGGTTTTTCCTCTCTAACCTTTGCAACATGATTCTTAATAATAGCTTCCCTTAGCTTCTGCACTTATAATGCACTTTTCTATACTACTGATCTTTGCTACTACATTTTGCTGTTGAATTTTTCACTTATTTTATCTTGATTTAATGTCATATCAGTTATTAATTACAGATTCAGTAATTCTAATTGGATTCATTTAATTATTCACTCAGTGTTTCTCTTTTGATTCATTATTCTCTAGTTAACTGTTTCTTTTTTTTTACGTACAGAATCTATGATATAGCAAATTAAATTTTATTCTGATTTAAGTGTTTTCCATCATATAAAAGTGTTCTAACATTGAGATTATAAGTTTGCTGTTGTGAGAGAGTATCAGATTTTGCTATTGTGGATCATCCATACTTCAGTTGTCCCATGAGATTGCTTGTAAATTTCAATTAACTTTCATTACCACTGAGGCTTACGGCCATATCACGTTGAATACACTGGTTCTTGCTCGATCACTGAAGTTAAGCAATGTTGAGCCTGGTCAGTACTTAGATGGGTGACCGCTTGGGAATACCAGGTGCTGTAAGTGTTTAGTGATGAATGTGCATTGTGGTGTAGTGGATATCGACTCGGAAAGAGAAATCAGTGAGCCAAGTTCAAATTCCAGTTGAATACCCTGCATTCACTTGAGCACTGGTACCCTTGTGAAAGGTATTGATCAATCCCTTCCCTCCAGTTATGGGTTAAATAACGCGGTAGGACTTGGGGACCCTGCCCTTAAAAACAAATCACAATGAATCATGATACTCAAAAAGAAAAAAGTATTACTAGACATAAAACTTACATAAAAACAATAAATTGTTGAAAGAAAAAGGTATTATCAACAATGAATAAATAAAATTTAGTTGGCAATAAATGACCTGCCGAGGTTGATATGCCATAAAGCAAAACAACCAACCAATCATTACCACTGAATTAAATAGAAGTGACTTAATATCAACTTGATCTTTGAATGTAACTGATAAGTAAGAAAACTGTTATAAATGTATACAATTTTTTTTGCTATAATTTAAGTAAAAAGCATGTAATATTTTTCAAAATTCATTATTGAAGTTAACAAGTAAATTAGTGACTCCCAATGTGGGTAAGTGGGTGGTACCATCTTTCTAGGGGTGGTGAAGAGATCCAAAGAAGGGAATAAGAAAAAATTTGGGCAGTTAGAGGGTGGTAGTGACACATCAGAACCCTAACATACACTGCACATATGTAGGCGATCATGGCTTTCCACGTCTCCCTATCCCTGGTGGCTCTGAGCAGGCCTTCTCCTGTTACACCATGCAATCCTCGTTCCATCATCCACCTAATTAGGTCTTCAAATATGTTATCCGCTGTTTTCCCCTGTTTCTTTTTCCCTCTATTTGGCCTGTTAGTAGCAGCTTCTCCAAGCCCTCTTTCCTCATTGCATGTCCCAGGAACTTCAGCTGTCTCTTTCTGATGCTCAGTATTAATTTCCTTTTTTATTTCCATCATTTCCAAGACCTCATCATTGCTTACATGCTCAATTCATGATATTCGCAGCATCCTTCTGTAGAACCACATTTCAGTTGCTTCAAGTTTTTCCTTCATCTTCGATGATATTGTCCAGCATTCACTGCCATATTGAAGAACGGACAACACAGCAATCCAGTACTCTCTTCCTTGTTTCTAGCATAATTGTCCTGTTTCTTAATACTTTACTCAACTTCTGAAATGCTTCCTTCACCATGCCAATTTGCCTTCAGATCTGTCACACTTTGTCTTCTGTTAGAACACTTCCCAGGTATTTAAATTTTTGTACCTGCTTGATTTTAGTATCCCTCACCTTTATTTGACATTTTGGACTGCCTTTTTTGCTGATGGCAATGCATTTGTACCTGAAAGGTATCTTCCTTTCACTTTACAGTATGTCCCATTTATATAACAATTATGACAGAAAATACTAGAGCAATACAAGTACTAAGAAAATCAAAGGTTGACTATACATTGGGTGGAGGGGTGTTACGGCTTTCTCAAATAAATAAATAACAGTCAGTTAAGTGCCATATGTGATAAATGCTTGGACGATCATGTCTTGATAGAGACATGACTGACTGGGCAGCAGATTATCTCACAGGAGGTTGCCATTACTTTCTGTGGTAGACTGGTTGTCAGCCAATCTGTCCTGTTATTTAACCCATAACTGGAGGGAAGAGACAGATTAATATTATTCTCAAGGGCATTTGCACATAAGTGAATGCAAAGAATTCAGCTGGAATTCGAACTCGGCCCCCGATTTCTCATTTTGAGCTGATATCCACTGCTCCACAATACATATCCAAATGATAACAAGAAGACCAAAATTTAAACATCTTTAAAAATAAATTTTTTTCAGAATCATTAGTCCATGGGATGATCTTTCAACCAACCAATTAGAAATCCTTCTGACCAGGATATGAAGATGATAATCTAGAGAGTGAATCAGAAAAAAAATCTGTTCCAAGCCAAGGTATAAGGTCACTCAGAAGATGAGCATAAATTATGAAGTGAATCTCTGTCTGACTAGATTAGATAAGTATATAATGCAACAGATACTGAAACTAAATCAGAACTTTTGAATCAATTGTATTCATTGAGCGCTGTAATCATTGTGTTATATATCGCCGTATGACGACAAAACAACAAACACGCATATATAAAAATATAAGGTTATATTTTTATTAATAACGACGAACTGTGTGGAATAGAGAACGGGAGGGTGAGGGCGCATATAGAATGGCTGACGGGAGTGTAGTCTGCCTGTGTTGTCTCTCTCTGCTTCCACCGGCCGTTCTCTGCTACTGGCGAATCCGTGTGTTGAGGTCTTTATATAGTCCTCTAGAACCGGGACTTTCCTTCCGGTTTTTTGCCTCGCCCACGCACGCCCACGTAATTCTAAGAGGCACCTGATCTGTTTGCCTCTGTAGCCATTTCCGCCGCTGTCGGAAATAAGGTCAAAATGACATCCGCTCCGGCCTCGACAGGATGTATTTCACAAACACCTGTCTTGTCGCTTCACCGCCCCCTTCACCGACGGAAAACACCATCGCTTGCATCACTTCCTCGAGTGGGGCCAGATTGTTATATTACAATTGGACCATACTCAAAGACAAAATACAACACTCATGTATAGCTCACAAAGTCTTACTTAGACACATACATATCTCTTTCAGCCATTTACATAGATTAAGATGTCCACTAATTTCTGCATTGACATGCACTTATACTTACTTCTTTATACCATTTACATAAGAAATCACTACGCCTAAATACATATACACACACACACACACACACACAGTGTCTTATTTAGAGGTTGCGACAAGCATGAAACCACTTCTTAATTGCTGTTGTTCACAGATCCACCTTGACCCAGGGTGGTAGCACTTGTTAGGGTCCCAGCGATGGGCAAATAGTTTTTCCTCAAACTCAGGTCGAAACACTCTAAATACTTTTATAGTAAAAATTCTAGCAATACATTTTTGAAGGAAAAAAATATTACTAGCAATCCTTTTTTGAAGGAAAATAGAATATTACCAGTGATACATTTTTGGGAAAAAATACATACCAGCAATACATCTGGCTCTCAACAAAAATCACTTTACAAAATACATCAAAGAAAGTTGATCTACAAACTTATTTCTTACAAAAAAATATATATTCTATTCATACAAATCTTTTCTAAAAATCTTGAAAAGAATCCAAACTAAACAGTAAGATGAAAAAAAGATTGTTGTCTAAATTACACAAAAATGAAAATAACACTGACATCTCAATTTAACAAATATATTTACCAAAATTTTTAAAAATTGTTTTGAAATACTAAAGAGTAAATTTATAAAAAATACTTGCCATAGCAAAAGCACCAGACCATATGTGGCAACAATATTCATTGCACAATGAAGAGTAGACTTAAAGAGTGAGAAGTGGAACACATTGAATCAACTCTCTTGGTGGCAGGCTTAGCAAGTGACTTACAATTCCTAACAGCAGAAAACATTGAACTGAAAAGATGTGATTCCATCATGCAGTATTTGTTGTTGTGTATCCTGCCTTAGGTCATTTGGAATGTCTTAGTAAATACAAACAATTTGCCTTGGCGCAAAGATTTGCTAAACAGTCAACACTACAGAAACCGATTTCCCTACTTGTAAATCAATTCACCAGATTTTACTGAATTTTTTTAAAAAAATGTGCATACCATAACACAAATGTTAACAAGCAAGTCTGTGAGGCAAATTCATGATAACCAGTGCATTCAAGCCTTAAAGAGTACAACACTAATATTTTCTGATAAGTCTAGTAAACACATAGACACATACAAAGAAATACCGAAATGAGTTATTTAATATTGCCCTATTAGTCTCTTAACTATTTTTGCAAAGTACTGGACACTCTAATCAATGAATTGACCTTTCTGAACAGTTTTTAAGTTAGTGAACGTTGCCATGATCCTTGCCTTCAGTTCATCTTGGGTGTTACAAGGAGTTTGGTTGGTCTCTTGCTCAAATGCACTCCACACAAAATCATCAAGTGGAGTGCAGTCTGGGAAGTTTGGTGGCCAGATGTAAGGAATGATGCCACAGAAATTGTTTGACAGCCATGACTGGGTTCTCCTATTTGTGTAGCATGGTTCAGATATAGGGTCTTTGAGCAGCCACCCTCTTGACCTAAAGCAGCACTATTTTTTGAAGGCACTTGATATAGGCCTCCATATTGAGTCTTTGGTTGAATGGAGGTATAACATCACCATCACAAGTGGTTATGCCAAACACCTTTGTAATTACCGTTACTCATCCAACTCTATCCAAATTCTCTGAACTGTCCTCAGATTGACACACATACACACACACACACACATTCTGAAATGTTTGTATTGGAGCTCGCAATGTAGATTCCAATTTTTAGCATATCATTTTCAAATTTTTGGTGGAGCGAATTTTTGTCATGGTGCTCTTTATCTCACAGACGGTGCCCAACTGACCCTACTATACTGTGGAGGCAACAAAAACAATGCACATGCAGAAAATTAAAAATATAAAATAGTGATAATTTACTGATTACACCTGTGTGTATGTGTGTGAGTATAATATATATATAAATATATTTATTCTAAATTATATTTTAGAACATGTACAAATCTTTTATAAATTTTTTTTTATTATTTTTTTGTTATTATTAGGACACCATCTAATGAGACAATGTAGTCTCAATGTTGAAACAAATGTACAATAAAAAAAGATTTGTACATGTTCTAAAATATAATTTAGAATAAATATTCACAGCTCTATATATATTATATATCGAGCACTGTTTTAAATTAATGTTTTGGACGTTGTAAAAAAATTTCTTTTCTTTGTTTCCTGTTCACTTGGGTGTATATATATATATATATATATATATATATATATATATATATATATTCTCCCTGACACTCTTTAGTATGCACCAAGCCATTTACATTTGAACTCATGAACTTCTAGCTTACCACTCTATTCCTCTTTATATATTTTGTGTGCATCAAAAATTATTTAGTTTATATTAACTCTGTGCATTTTCTTTCAGTCCTTACACAAGGCTGTATAGATGTATGATGGGAAACAATGTTGTCATAAAATAATCTTAAAATTTTATTCTTCCACAAATATATATTTTTTACCTACTTGATAAAAATAATATTCAATGTTTCATTATAGCTACATTAAAAATACAGATCTCATCTGTAAAACCTTTGGTGACATTAACAGTATTTTCAAAACCTCAGAAACCAAATAAAAAGATCTACTGACATATATATTATTTATTTATGAAATATTGACTTTTGTGGTTATTATCACAATGGTTTAGTCATTGTGCCTTCTGACCCTTTACAAGGTGATTTTTTAATAGGTTTTCTTGTTTTTTTCTAACAGTGGTCATGTAATTTAAACTTCTGATTCTGTTGCCATTTTGCATATGGGAAAAAGCAACAGATGTTGAGCATCATACTTTCTAAAGAGTGCTTTTCAGTGTTTAGAAATCTTCAATGTGGTTTTCAGTGTTATATTGTTTTGTTTTTTTCCCCAATTTCCTCATCTTTGTGAGTTCCATTCCTGGTTCATTAGAGAAACAGATGAGCAACACAAGGAAGAATTGGTTAAAAATTCTGAAATTTTCTCAGAAGGTCACTAAACATGACAGATTTAGAAATTAGAGAAAGATGACCCAGTGAATCAAATTTTAAAAATTTGACATTCAATAGCATTCATATTTCTTTTTCTTATTTAGAAGTATTTTTTTAGATACATCTCCTAAAATCAAAATGACCAGAGCCTGGTAACTGATTTCACCTCTGACCTAACTTTAGCAACTTATTAGTGGAAAAACTGTCTGTTTACATTCAATACATCAACAACCAAATTTGTAATGTTCTATCATCACCAAGTAGCTTCTAAATTTCCTTTTACCACAATGAAGAGGAATTCTTCCAAGAAGCCCCCTTACTTTGAATGCCAATTGGGACCCAAGCTCTCCCCAAACCTCATGGAACTCAGGTATACAATCCATCATTAAAAAGACTAAAAAAGTAATCAGTTCCTTGTAGCCCTCAACTATCTAATTCCTCCTGTCTTCTGTCTTTACAAGAGCCAGATCAGGTAGAGTCAATTGGCATTGATGTAGCCTTATGGGTGATGAATTCTTTTTTACTCTACAACCCCTTTCTTACAGATGAAACATTGTAAGCCCATTACTACCATATTATACCATAGAAAATATTCAGACAAGCTAAATTCTTTAGTTTTCCCAACTTTAACCCACTATGACATGTATATTGATGTGAACCAACCTCATTACCTTTGCATTCTATTGGTAAGGAGTAAGTTCCCTTTGGATAGCTTCTTCCCAAGAACTGTTGCTTTGTGGAACAAAATCCCAGGGGATGTTTTCCTGACCACTACAATTTTAACTAATTGAAGTTAACCGTTATCTTTGACACATATCCTTGTAAAATGAAAATGACAACATCTCCTACAAAGAATATGAAATTTATCACAAAATAAATGTATTGACAATAAAGAATATTTCAAGTGGGGGTACTTCAATATTGGCTAAAAAAATCAATAGCCGATGAAAAACTACAATTAAACACAAATCTACAAACCATTGAAGTAAAAGCTTCAATTCATTGAACAATAACCATTAGTTCAATTCATATTCCTCCAAAACACAGACTGAATAAGACTGAAATAGATAGGCTTACTGGCTAACTTCTCACCCACTTTCTACTAATAGGAGATTGTAATGCATACAGCAAAATGTGGGGCTTTAGGAACCCTAATCAAAAGAATACACAAGGAGGTGGATGGACCGGAAATACTAAAATCCGAAGTGGAAGATGCAATGCCCAAAATGAACAGAAACAAAGCAGCTGGTCCAGACGGCATAGTGATAGAGCTGCTGATAGCCTTAGAAGAATACAGCATAGAAAAAACTACCGACACAATAAACAAAATTTATAGCAGTGGAATAATACCAGACGACCTATGCAAGTCGATATTTATAGCACTGCTGAAGAAACCAGGTGCAAACAAGTGTGAACTACACAGAACTATCAGCTTAATGAGCCACATTACAAAACTGATTGTCAGAATCCTGACGAATAGAGAGAGAAGCAGAATCAGGCCAGAGATAGGGCAGGAACAGTGCAGGTTCGTCAAAGACACTGGAACAAGGAACGCCATATTCATGATTAGGATGCTCTCCAAAAGGGCAATACAAATGAAGAAAGACTTGTACCTATGTTTCATTGACTATGCAAAGGCATTCGACATGATACAACACAAAGAATTGATGGAGATGCTCGGCAGCCTCAACATTTTCGGGAAAGAAATCAGAGTAATCAAGAATCTCTACTGGCAGCAAACAGCATGCATACGGACAGGTAACGATCTCAGTAGATTTACAAAGATAGAAAGAGGCGTAAGACAAGGATGTATCTTCACCGGATTTGTTCAACCTGTACAGCGAGAATATTTTGAGGACCCTAGATGACATGTCAGGATTTGTTATTGGAGGCCACAACTTGAACAACATAAGGTATACAGGTGATACAGTGCTGAGTGCAGACACGGAAAGAAAACTACATGACCTCCTACAGAAGGTAGCTGGTAAAATTGTAGATTTTCTTCTAGAATCATCTGATCCATGTATCCTTAATAACCAAATAGACCTACATCCAGGAACCAGATCAGTATTAGTTATTGATCTAACCATACACTCCCCACTAATTTTTAGGGGCTTTCCATGGAAAATGAATGATGACCAATGTGGTATTGACAATTCACCTATTTTCCTAAATATAAGTAAGCCTATGCCAAAAGAAAGTAATCCAAAATGGCAACTACACAAAGCTAATTCAAAGAATTCTGATCATCCCAGATCTACATGGAAATTTTCAATAAACCAGAACCAGTAGTCTCCTTTACAAACATACTAACGCAAATAGCACGGCAAACAATAACCAAATCTTTTTTGAAACTACATACCAAATCAAAGTCCTGGTTTACAGCAGAAAGCATAGAAGCAGTTAAAACCAGAAAAAAAAAGTTAGATCTTCTTACACAGTTAAGTGCCATACGTGATACACACTTGTGCAATCATGTCTCTTTAGAGACTTGACTGACTGGGCAGAAGATTATCCTGCAGTAGGTTGCCATTGCTTTCTGTGGGAGACTGGTTGCCAGCCAAGGCTATAGAACCCAATCTGTCCTGTTATTTAACCCTTAATTGGAAGCAAGAGATGGATTAATACCTATCCCAAGGGTATTTGCATGTAAGAGAATGCAATGTATTCAACTGAAATTTGAACTCAGCTCCCTGATTTCTTGTTCTGAGCCAATATCCACTGCACCACAGTGTGCTTCTTACACAACTCAACCAAATTAACCTCCAAAACTACAAGTAAGCTCAGGCATAAGCATGCTGTATAATTAAAAAATCCAAAAGAGAAACTTGGCAAAACTATATCTCCAAGCTAAACATCAAAACCCCAATAAATAAAACTCAAGAAATAATAAGGAAAATTAATGGAAAAACATCACAAACAGCATTAGTCCACTTAACCAAAACAGATAGAAATAAATGTAATAGAAAAAAAAAAGAAATAGCTAACCTAATAACAACAGAATTTTAAAAATTCCCCCCTCCATGTCCAAATTTAAAAAATATCAAGACATTATGAAACAAGAAAAACTTATATTCACTTCAAACAATAAAGAAGAATATATTTTCTTTACTATGACAAAACGAAAAGTCTCTTTAAACAAAAGTAAAAACTCTGCAAATGATTCAGGTGAAATTCATTAGTAATTTTTAAAATGTCTTCCAGAAAAGCTCTTTTAATAATTCTTCAAATCTGTAATGATATATGGTATACAAACAAATTTCCAAAATTGTGGTTTGAGTCTGTCATCAGTCCAATTTCTAAACCTCAGAAAGACCATTCTGACCCAACAAATTACTGAACCATTGCACTAACAACTTGCATTTGCAAGATAATGAAGAGATTGGTAAATGCTTGACTAATGTGGTACCTAGAGAAACAATCTCTTAACTAGCTACCAAAGTGGATTCTGGAAAAACCAAGGAACTAATGATTAGTTTGTGAAGCTAGAACCCTTTATTAATGATGGCTTTTTTCAAGTTCATCATGTGGTATCAATATTCTTCTATCAAGAATAAGTTTATGATGCAACATAGAAGTATGCTATCCTAAAAGACCTGCACAAGATAGGAATATAAGAAAGAATGGCTATCTTTATTCAAAGCATTCTACCAGACAGAACATTGAAAGTACAAAATGAAAACACATCATCAGACAGATACAGGTTGGAGACAGGGGTACCTCAAGGTAGCATTTCATCAGTTACATTATTTATTCTCAATATAAATAGTATTATGAAAACCATGATTACAGAAATTGAAAAATCCCTATATGTAGAAGATCTCTCAATATCACACTCATCACCAAACATGCCTTCCCTTGAAATATATCAGTCAGTCAGTTAAGTGCCATACGTGATACACACTTGGGCGATCATGTCTCAAAAGAGACATGACTGACTGGACAGAAGATTATCCCGCAGTAGGTTGCCATTGCTTTCTGCGGTAGACTGGTTGTTGACCAAGGCTATAGAACCCAATCTGTCCTGTTATTTAACCCATAACTGGAAGGAATAGGCAGATTAATACCTTTCCCAAGGGTATTTGCACATAAGTGAATGCAATGAATTCAGCTGGAATTCGAACTCGGCTCCACCGATTTCTCATTCCGAGCCAATATCCAATGCACCACAATGCACATCCGAGTATAAGAACACTGATAATGGAGAGAATGGAGGAAAGGAAAAATATAGGAACAGGGTTAAAAACAGATAGAAGATGGCAATTGGCGTTGCATTTAAATTTTTGAAGATTGTAGTTCCAGGGAAACAAGAAATTAGAAGGGGTTTCTGCAGGTGCAAACTTAGAGTAGTGGTTGTGGTTGCATCTATCTATTTCAGTACTAAGACAGTAAGACCTAGTTGACAGTCTAGTTAGACTGTTAAGTGCCATACGTGAAACACGCTTGGGTAATCATGTCTCAAAAGAGACATGACTGACTGAGCAGAAGATTATCCCGCAGTAGTTTCCCATTGCTTTCTGTGGTAGATTGGTTGCCAACCAAGGCTACAGAACCTGTCCTGTTATTTAACCCATAACTGGAAGGAATAGATGGATTAATACCTTTCCCAGGGGTATTTGCACGAAAGTGAATGCAATAAATTTGGCTGGAATTCAAACTCGGCTCCACTGATTTCTCGTTCCAAGCCAATATCCAATGCACCACAATGCACATATGTTTAAACAAGATAGAAAAATGGGCTCCTAAAAATGGATTCCGTTTCTCCAAAACAAAACTGTTTGTATGCATTTCTGCAAAAAACAGACGTCCCATCATGATCCTGAATTAAAATTAAATGGAGACTTAATTCCCCTCATCCAACAAATAAATTATCTAGGAATTATACTAGATAAAAAAAAACTAACCTCCTCCCACCCAGTATGCACTAAAGCTACAATCCAACCCAAATAACTTAGTATATTAAAAGATATATGAGCCTCAATATTTCCAGTTCTATAGAAATAAACCTTTGGACTTCAAATTAATGAAGCACAAGAACAAATAAATAAAGATTCAGATACAGTAACACTAATCATGATAAACCTTGTTTATCATGACTGGTGTCAATCTCCAAACCTTGCATAGACCTAACATTGGCACAAAGAAAGAAAGCATCACATCAGCAAAAGTATACATGAAGAATTAAGAAACAAATTACGTGACTCTAAACCATTCTACACAAATGGATAAAAATCTTAGAATAAGTGCAGCAACCACAAATAAATTCATAAACAAATCAAGCTACCAAATAATGCATCTATTTATACAGCTGAAATTATACCATTAAAATAGTATTTAAAATGAGGGAAATTAGGAAGATAAAAAGTTTATAATATTCTCAGACTCTCTATCTAATTAAAAGAATTAAGCAATTAAAGAAAAAACTCAAATCATCCCTAAATTCAGCAAAACCTAGAAAATTGTCATCAGTTAATAAAGCACAAAACAGTGATATTGGCTTGAATTTCTGGCCACATAGGCATCAAGGGACATCATGAAACTGACATATTAACAAAAGAGGCAACGAAAATGAAAAAGATCATCAGACTCACATATACAGATTTTAAAAACAAATATTACACAACATATCAAAAGAAAATGGCTAGCAATTTGGGACGTGTTCCCAAACAGTAAACTGTATAAACATCTGCAAACAAGAAAGGAGAATATAGAGCCATTGTCTGACTATAGACAAGATATAGTGCTCAACAGAATAAGAACTGGATGCACTCATCTCATAAACACACACATGATCAAGGCAGAAACTACACCTCATTGTACCTACTGCAACCAATTTCTCACTGTCAAGCATATCTTGATAGAATGTTGGGTAAATTTTTATTTTGTTCCCTGAAGGCCTTTACCCCTTCAAATCTTTTCAAAACATCCCTATTTCCATGCAAATGTATATGCTGAACTCACATCGATAATTGTTTATGAAGAAACCTACCTTTTTTTCATGTTATCGAACAGAAAAATATGGAACTTCTTGTCGCTGTTTATCTCACCCCCTAACCACAGTTCAAAAATGTTATTCCCTGCAGACTGACTTCACACATAGATTTCCACTTTTTCAGCCTTTTTACTCCCTTTTTGCTGTTACTACACTGAAAACGAGTTCTGAAACCAAATAAATCACAGATTAATTGCTCCAAGGGAGTAAAAAGGCCAAAATAAGTATCCTACGCTTCAGTTCATTCAGCAGTGAATCAGATATGAGAACGGTGGTAAGGGATGAGATAGAGTCTGATTTATTTATGGTTGATAACATGAAAGAGAGGTAGGTTTCTTCAAATCGATTTAAGTTCAGCATATACATTTGCACAGAATTAAGGATGTTTTAGAAAGTTTTGACAGGGTAAAGGCCTTCGGGGAACAAAACAAGAATTTACTGAATGTAGGAAACAAAAAACAAATATGTAGCAACTGTTACCAAGTACAAAACCTTAACATGCTCTTCAAAAATGTATCTACTGCCCAAATAATAGGATATCTGAAGAAAGCAACTTCAACTTCTATAGAAAATAATTTTGTGACTTACATTTTAAAATATACCTGAATAAAAAATCGAGTTTCAGCATTAAATGACCCACAAGAGTTGATATGCTGGTAAAACTAATAAACAGTCAATCAAGTAATCCTCGTATCATTTAATTAATCCTTGTTAAATCTTGTTGCGGGGGCATTGGAGGAAGTCGACCCCGCAAGGTTCAATTTTGATAAGTGTGAAACAGCCAAGACAATGAGGAGACAAAGGCAAAGGTATGAACCAATAACAACCTTAGTGTTTATTCATGTAAGTTGGTACAAGTTGTTATTTGGGTAGGCTTCTGGTCTGGAAGGTAGTAGCCTCTATGGAGTTGGTGCGGTGAGCGTTAGGCCTCGTCCCGTGCCGAGTCGAAATGGGGCATTTGTAGTGGTAGCTGGTTGGCTGGAGATGCTGGAAGAATCACCTGGCTGGTTTGGGATGTGTCCGTTGTCGAGCCTAGGTTGAAGTAACAAGCATGGAAGCAAGCTCATGCCAGTGGAAGGTACTTGACGAGAGGCGGAATCCCTAAAATCATTCTTGCGATGTCACTTGTCTCTTTTACTGAAGCAAAGTATATTCATTTTTCTAACTACTTAACTCAGGTACTGAAATTACAGCTATCACAAAGCTAATGCCTTTATACAGGATTCAGACAAAAATATAATCGTTTGACATGGGTTGTTGAGAATAGAAGCATATATGTAGTACTACTAGGAAAGAACCAAGTCAATTAGTAAAACTCTTTTCTTTTTCTTAGCATTTCTAAACAAAAACTCTTTAGTTTCTTTAGAGATAGTATACCTGAAGAAGACTGTAGAAGACATTGACTAAAATAATACATGAATTACAAAAAATTAAACAAGTATTACTATGACTTTATGAAAAGTTTAAAAGATATTAATTCTTATATTTATAAAAGTTCTTACAAGTCTCTTTCCACAAATATATTTCAAAACTTTTATAATGAATAATTGTTTATCAAAAATATAGTAAAATTTTCATGATGATTTTTTTTTTCATTGGTGTAAAGTAAATTCACAACTATGCAGCACTAATCTTTAAAATGTTAGTCAATTTAGTACTTAATGTTCAATCCGATAATCTTGATTATAGGCTTATAAGACTTTTATATTAAGTTCACAGGATCCATGTCAGAATGACAAGATAATACTAAATGATACCATCTTAATAATAGTATAAATAGTTTTTTGACTTCAAAAGAATTATGTACATTATGATGCAATAAATTTAATTTTAATCCAAGATTATGATTCCTAGTGAAAACTGCCATTCATATTTTCATATTTGGACATCTTCATAATTCTTTGATGATTTTATGCCATCCTGATAAGATGTTTAATCTTAGAGGTTGGTATGATTGCAGGTCTAACTCTGGAAAACTCTCTGATGTTGATGCCCATGAAACAAATTTGCAAAGAAGAATAAGGTTTGTTTTAGAATATCGTTCTTTCCCTATTCCCATTTTTACTAAAAGCTGGATCTTTGCTATCACTAACATGTGTGTGAATTTGGATAATTCAAAAAGAGTTAAAATAATCCTCGTTTTTTTTGTTTTTTTATTCTTTTGCTTTATTTTTTCTCTTGTCAAACCCTATTTCTTGTTTTCTGATAGTTCAGTGCATGAAAATTAATATCCAATGAGGAATATAGGTTATCCTACAGAAATATAGATGGTTATGAAAAATTGTTTAGATAGTAATCATATGTAATTGATTGCTGTATTAATTTAGCACTCAGAAAATTAGGTTTTTGTCTTGTAAAACTATAAAGAATTTTAAACCTCAGGACCTTCAATCTGTCCTGTGAGTAACAGATTCTACAGACCCTCTTTCCTTATAAGAAGCCCAAAAAATTTCAATTGTCTCTTGTATAAGTTACCTTTTTGTTTCCATTTTCTTTAAGACTTCCTTGTTGCTCGCATGTTCAGTCTATGGTGCTCTCAGCATCCTCCTGTAAAACCAAATTTTTGTTGCTTTAAGTCTCTTCTTCAACTGTAAGGAGATTGTCCAGCAATCACTACTATATCATTTCATAATAAATCATTGCTCTTCAAATTCATTTTCCTCATAGTCTGTGGATTACAACAACATTTACGTAAGAATAGGAGAGTGGTTTCCTGTTATCTTCTCCACGATTTTGAATTCAGAATAGTTTTCTCTTGTACCATTACACCCAAGGCTAAAGAGGCAGCAGAGATGGATTCATACCTTTACCACAGTCATTATTATGAATGTGACCTCAACAGACAAGGCCAGAATTTGAACTCTTCTCACCAATTCAACTTTCTGCATTGACAGCTTTTATGCTATCCACTATCTCTTCCATCAGTCTAGTGATTTTAAAATCTGTAGATTTATTAAAGTTCTCTTATTAGAAAAACTGGCAATGTCTAACCTTTGTATCTGAAAAGAAAACTGTCAAAAAGATGGTTACCCCTTTTACACCACTATTACACCATTTTTTTTTTTTACTCTCGGCAATATTTATTTAAAAGATTATAAAAGTATGTAAACCAAGTATAATGCAATATTTATTTAACTTTTCTTTACCATTTTATAAAGAAAAAAATTTGAAAAGCAATCTTTTTATTCAAAAATTAAATAAAACTTAAGTAATCTAACAGCAATTAAATATCTGTGATAAAAATTTTAGACTTTCTGTAATTAAACACAAGAAAAATTAAACACAAGAATAAATTAATTATATGTTTATAAGAAATTATATGTTTATATAAATTAATTAATAAGAGAAATTAAACACGAGAAAAACTTTTTCCATCTAATAAATAGGGAGATACTCGCTCAAAATATTGAGTGTTCATGAACCCACAAGAAATTTGAAATTAAAAGAATGTTTGGATCAAAGGACCAACTGCTCTCGACCTATTTTAGTAAATTTATGTGTTGAAAAGAAATGCCCAGAAAATGATTTTTTTTACAAAATCATAAGAAAACAATTACTCATCATTATGTGCTGATTTAATTTTTCTTGTTCAGACATTTTTATAAATTTATGAATAAAAATGTTTCATATTTATTTATTTAAAAAATTGTAAATAATATTTCACTCAAGTTGATTCTCGTATTTTTATAATCTTGTAAATATAAAATTATTTTTGTAAATAAGCAATCTAATAGTGTTTGATATCTTTTTTGTCAATTCACAAGAATATAAAAAATGTGTAAATCCATTTTTATATGTTTGTGTTTTATTAAACTTCAAATCATCATTTTTTAAAACAATAAATATCCTCAATAGAGTTAAGCAAAATAGTGTAAATAGCAATGTTAAAGGCATAATTACTTTTTTGATGCACTGTTTTTTTCATTTTTTTTATGTTTTGTTTTTGCATACAGTTTTTTTGTTGGGTTGCTGACAGGTGGCTGATGAATTTCAAAATAGTATAACTTTTTTTTACATTTTGGTATCTTTTCTCATTATACTTATTTATCAAGTTAATCTGCTTATTATTATTACTACTGCTACAATTAATTTATCAATGCTATTCATTTTTTACAATTGTATTCTGCTTGGTAAATTTTCATTTTAGGTGCTGACAGTTTTTCCCCGCTTCAAATTTATCCAAAATAGCATTATTTCTGTGCAAATGTATATGCTGAACTCAAATTAACAATTATTGAAGAAACCTACCTTTTTTGCTTTGAAAGTTCATAAAAAAAAACAAAAGAAACTATATCTTGCAGTTTTTCTCTCCCGTAACTCTCACGAAGTAATGTAATTAACTGCAGAATGACATACTGCGTAGGGCAACAAATTTCAGCCAATTTTTGGTCGATTTTGTAGAACGTCATTCTGCAGTTAATTACATTACTTTGTGAGAGTTACGGGAGAGAAAAAGTGCAAGATATAGTGCATTTTTAATGGACATTTAGATAAAAAAAGGTAAGTTTCTTCAATAACTAATTGTTGATTTGAGTTCAGCATATACATTTGCACAGAGATAATGCTATTTTGGATAAATTTGAAGGGGGAAAAGCTGTCAGGAGCTAAAAGGAAAATTTGCCTTCTGCTCCTTCATGACCTGTCATTTCCCTCTTGATTTCTTATTTTCAAACAGTCTGCTTTATCTCCCTCATGTATTGAGATTAATAAAATTGTTTATATTAACTCACTAATGTCCACTGATACATTTTTGAAAGAGTGGACATCAAAAGACTATAATTAATACTGGACTCTATTTTATTTTTATTATGTTAATAAATACCAAATTTTATAGTGGACATTGAGTTTTCCAATACTTTTTTTCTTTTGGTTCCTTTCATGATGCTTCAAGAAAGACATTGTGATATTAAGCATATGTTAGCAGAACAAAGAAGAAAAGATGAAAGTTTTGGAAATAAATAAATGTATAAATGAAAAAATACAAGTAGTGGTAAATTGATGTGAATGTTGCTTGCTGAAAGAAGGAGATAAGTAGAATCATAAAAGTCATTCCTGTTGTAGGAGAGGGAGAGGAAGTTGTAAATTACTTTGGCCACAACCTTTAGCAGGTGTCATTGGAGGTTGCTATCCATAGCATTGAGAATTGTGGCTAATGTGCCAACCAACTGCCTAGGAAGTCTCTTTGATGGGTTTTTATATCCTTTTCTTAGGCTCAGATAGACTTCAATTTTTCTTTGTTTCCTTAGGCGGGAGTAGTTGCTCTTGGTAAAAATTCTGGATTGTATTTTTCTTTGAGTATCTAAGTAAACCAGGAGCTATATACAGAGGCTATGTGCAGTTCATGAAGTTTTTAGTTCAGTCTTGGGTTTTGGAGTGTTCATTTTGGGCTAGTGGTAGAAATTTGAAATTGGTGTAACATGAATCAGAAGATTTGGTTTTATAAAGATTATAACAGCATTTAAATAAAACTAATTTTCTGTACAACAATTGTCAGCTTTTCAGTGAAAATCAACCTGTACACAAAGTAGTTTAAGAAGTGAAATAATGATTAGTTTCATCTTAGTTATTTGCATGTCAAAGAAATATTAATCTGTTATTTATAAAAAAGTTTTTTTTCATTTCAAACAATTACACTGAAAAATATAATTCTCAAACTAGCCTAAAGATTTCATATGTAAAATTTAAGTTTTAAGATCACATCCAATTAAAAAGCTACAAAGAACCTGTGGTGATACCGAGCAAAAGTGATGGACCGGATGTTTGCTCTCTCTCATGACAAAAAGGCAAATGACCAAAAGTCATCCATGCACATCCGGGTTCGCGCAGATGTTCCGGTTGAAAAATAAAAATTAATTAAAAATTAAATTTCCATTTCACAAGCCTACGCGAATTTTATTTATCAGCCAATGAGAAGCCCAGAATCAAATACAAGTGTGAAATTCCAAACAAGCTGCTGTGATCCAAAAAGCAGATATAAAAAGCCAAAACAGAAAGCACCCAGCAGACAGACCGACAGAGACAGAGGAATGTAGTTAGTATCTCCCTTGACCTAGTCAAGCGGCTACTATGTTTGCCTCCCTTCACCTCTCCTTACCTTCTTCCCTGTCTCAAAACTACTGACTGACCTATGGAGTGACTACATCAAAGACATTCCTCACTTACAAGCATCTCACATTCCTAAGCCTTAAATCTCTTTCAGCTTATTATTTGCCATGAACATTGTTGGACCTATATTCAAGTATTACTTTAATTGTAAAAACATTAATTGATATGTGTATATATAAAAATGTTATTTTTCAACTCACTTTGCTTTTCTTGATTTTATAATCATGTTATGACTTATAGTGGGCTATCTACAAGGCCAAATTCTGTTAACCTGCAACAATATATAACTATCCTTCCCTAGAACAGACTCCCACTACAAATGGAAAAATAATAGATAAACTAGCCCCTATAAACCTCACAAGTAGTGTATCAAATTGATTTGTAGTTTTTTAATATGTGAATTTACAGAAGTATAAATATCTCATCTTAAGAGTTATATTTCATAAAAGCATATATGTAGCACTTTGACCATATATTTTATTATTATAACTAATGATACAATCTAACCCAATGAAGGAAATAAAGAGTTAAGTTCTAAATTCCAATCACCTGAAGAAGGTTGGTGTGTACAGTGGCCAAAGCATCATGAACATAGTAACAAAGATATGGATGTTATTTTATACAATCTAAATAGTGTAAATAAATACAATACCCCTCATGTCAGAAATATAGACAAGTATATCCAAAGCTTTTGATGAAATAATTTTTTTTGGTATTAGATAAAAGAAAGTTTTTTAAAAATTCTAAAAGTCTGAATCTCTTTTCTCATATTTATTTATATTTTATAAAAACTTTTCACTTCAAAATTTGCTTACTGAATAAAAGAGCAAAATGTTTAAAGAAGGGAGTTCGATCTTGTTTATTAAATTGGCCTTGTGCCAAACATAACCAAACTCCCCACAAGTTAAAGTTTATCAGAAGGTTGGAAAGATAAAACTGTTTCATGTGTATAAATAAATGGAAGTTTATTTATTGAACAGCAGAACATCAAATTGTACAAGATTATTAAACTGTGTAAATATTCTAAGAGAAAGTGTTGTAAGGAGTTTACAGAATTAAGGTTTTGTTTGTTTTAGCAAAATGTGATTTGTATAAAAAAAGATAATTCCATGTTTTCGCTGTGTGTATCAGCAAAGTAGTAATAATGTCTTGTTTCTCTCTCTTTTTTTGTGTGTGTGTATGGTGAGTAAGTGAAAAGGAAGGAAGGAGGGGAGATAAAGAAAACAGTATATAAGAAGTTGAGGGAGTGCAAGTGTGTGTTGTGCCAGATCAGTAGTTTGAAAATCTCTTGTTCCATCATGGGTGTGTTGAGTTCTCTTGTCTTTTTTTTCTCACTGTGTCTGATCAACACAAAAATGTGAAATATGTAACCAAGTCAATCATGTGGTCTTCTCCAATGTAAATTTTGGGCAGGAAGACATATGACATGGGTTATTGAATGCTCACTTTGTTGCTTTTTGTAAATCACTCTCTTTTCATTGGTTATTAAATATTTCACACTTGCTTGCAAAACTTTTCTTGATCTTTTTCTCAGCAAGGAGGCTATCTTTTTTCCTCTTGGTCAAAAGATAGATTTTCACACTGGCTTGCAAATTTGCAAACAGTGAAGAAAAGAGTTATTTTTATTTCATACTCACAAGTTTATGTGTCAAGGTGAAACTTAAAAAAAAGACATGTTGCTGGAGTAAATAAACATTGAGTTGTGACAGAAGCAACCATAAGTTAGTTTACTATTAAATATTGTTTTCTAACAACTCTACTGAAAGACACAGCATCTTCATCAAATCTCGATTACCAAGCCCTGTAGACATTAGTTGCAATGTTTTGTAAAAAGAAAAAGTATATCTACCAAATATAGTGATTATATTAATCTTTTTCTAATTCAGCAGCTCTCTCCTTCAATTTTTTGATTTGGCTTCAGATAAACTGTGGTTGTTGGCATGCCATAAAGTCTAAACAGGCAGATAGATATATACATTTTTATAAACTATTTTATTATTTAAAATGTGTTAAATATACAAATTTGTTAAATGTATGAATTTGTCTAAATATATAAGTCTGTTATACATATTAATTTGTTAAATATACAAAATTCTTGAAATTGTTCTTAACTTTTTCTTTGATTTTTAATAATTTGATTCAGCATAAAATGAACCAAGATGGGTTGATACACTGTAAAACAAAACAAAACAAACAAATCTTTGAATTTCTTAGTACATACATTACACCCTGCAAATAATTTATCTATCTAAATCTAAACCTATTTATAAATGGAACTTTGTGTCTGTGTCCGTTACTTATAGAGACCGAAATGGCTGAACCGATTTTCTTGAAAATTTGCACAGTTGTACTATAAGCGTCTGCGAGTTTTCTTAGCTAGGTTTTGTGTTGAGGTACCCCCGATAAATATCAAAAATCGGGTTATAGAAGGAGTGGTCCAATTTTAATCAAATTTGATGCACTCATAGACAAAGACATAAGAGACGATATTCAGAAATTTCAAGGTTGCAGTTCTTACAATAGTGCAGAAAATCGATAATATATATATATATAAAAGGCAAGATGTTTGTGTGTTTGTCTGTTTATCTGCCTTATGTCTGTATTTTTTTCAGCCCTTTTATTTTAGCTTTTGTTTCGGGTTTGGCTCTAAGTAGGTATAATTGTAGTTCTTAGTCTCAGCCATGATACCATTTACTCAGAGGACTTATTTAGCCTTCAAAATTCAGTTTACAATGAAAAAAAACTTATTTGATATCAATACCAGGAAATCAAAATTTGACTTACATCCATTCATTTTTCTTTCAGTCTACAGTTTTGCTTTAACTGGAAACAACTATTGCTTTTTAGTCTTTCATGCCAATGTCCAAAGAGTCTGAGCTCCAGGACCATGGATTAGTTTTAAAGCTTTCATTACACCCAAACAACACCAAGTTATACTGCTAGTTCATAAATAAGAGACTATTTGGTTTTGATACTTGATTTCAGGGAATAAGGAATTAAAGAAAGAACTAAAGAAAAAAGGGAAGATAAAAGTGTTTAATGTCTTAAGCACAAATATTTAACGGACAATAAACAATACTTGATTTCAGGGAATAAGGAATTAAAGAAAGAACTAAAGAAAAAAGGGAAGATAAAAGTGTTTAATGTCTTAAGCACAAATATTTAACGGACAATAAACAATACTTGATTTCAGGGAATAAGGAATTAAAGAAAGAACTAAAGAAAAAAGGGAAGATAAAAGTGTTTAATGTCTTAAGCACAAATATTTAACGGACAATAAACAATACTTGATTTCAGGGAATAAGGAATTAAAGAAAGAACTAAAGAAAAAAGGGAAGATAAAAGTGTTTAATGTCTTAAGCACAAATATTTAACGGACAATAAACAATACTTGATTTCAGGGAATAAGGAATTAAAGAAAGAACTAAAGAAAAAAGGGAAGATAAAAGTGTTTAATGTCTTAAGCACAAATATTTAACGGACAATAAACAATACTTGATTTCAGGGAATAAGGAATTAAAGAAAGAACTAAAGAAAAAAGGGAAGATAAAAGTGTTTAATGTCTTAAGCACAAATATTTAACGGACAATAAACAATACTTGATTTCAGGGAATAAGGAATTAAAGAAAGAACTAAAGAAAAAAGGGAAGATAAAAGTGTTTAATGTCTTAAGCACAAATATTTAACGGACAATAAACAATACTTGATTTCAGGGAATAAGGAATTAAAGAAAGAACTAAAGAAAAAAGGGAAGATAAAAGTGTTTAATGTCTTAAGCACAAATATTTAACGGACAATAAACAATACTTGATTTCAGTAAGAACATAAAAAAAGAAATAATGAAGAGAAATAAGTTTTTAAAATAAAAATTCAATTACAATAAATTGTCTGCTAATTTTTTTTCTAAATCTAAATCTAAACTTATTTATAAATGGAACTTTGTCTGTGTGTGTCCGTTACATATAGACACCGAAATGGCTGAACCAATTTTCTTGAAAATTTACACAGTTGTACTATAAGCGTCTTCGAGTGTTCTTAGCTAGGTTTTGTGTCGAGGTACTCCAATAAATATGAAAAATTGATAATCAAAAAAATCGGGTTATAGAAGGAGTGGTCTGTTTTTAATCAAATTTGATACACTCATAGACAAAGATATAAGAGACGATATTCAGAAGTTTCAAGGTTGCAGTTCTTACAATAGTGCAGAAAATTGATAATATATATATATATATATAAAAAGCAAGATGTTTGTGTGTTTGTCTGTTTATTTGCCTGTATGTCTGTATTTTTTTCACCCCTTTTATTGTAGTTTTTGCTTCGGGTTTGGCTCTAAGTAGGTATAATTGTAGTTCTTAGTTTCAGCCATGATACCATTTACTCAGAGGACTCATTTAGTCTTCAAAATTCAGTTTACAACAAAAAAAACTTATTTGATATCGATACCAGGGAATCAAAATTTGACTTACATCCATTCATTTTTCTTTCAATCTACGGTTTCGCTTAAACTGAAAACAACTATTGCTTTTTAGTCTTTCGTGCTAATGTCCAAAGAGTATGAGCTTCAGGACCATGGATGAGTTTTAAACTTTCATTACACCCGAGCAATGTCGGGCTATACTGCTAGTTATTATTAAGAGAAATGTTCATAAGACAGGGATTTGGAAAGAGAAAAAAATAAGGGAACATAAAAATACTTAACATCTCCTGCCATTACACTGTAAATAATGGACTATTCTGTTTTGATTGTGTGGGAGAGGGAAGAGAAAGAAAAGAACCCTACTTGGTTTCAGTGAGAAAATTAATGAAAGAAACAAACAAACAAAGTAAGAAAGAATGAAGAGAAGATAAAAATGGTTAATGGCTGTTTCAGTGAAATGAAAGTTGATTCTTCTTCCTCCCCTTAATATACTGGGCACAGATATAAAATGATTAACTACAGGCACAGTCAACCTCCTCCATACACACTTTTTAACAAAGAAAGATTGGCCTATCTCTTTTCTCAATAATAAATTTTTGTGACAAACAGATACACATGGCTCTTATTATAGAATAGATCAAGAAAGAATATTTAATAAATTTAGTTATTGAAAAATTTTAAATCAATCCAGTCGAGACATGATCAAAATAATTTAACAGTCTATGAAGTGGATTGATTGGCAATGGTTAAGTATAATCTGTGAGATGCTCAACAAATGGAATTGACAAAGTTCTTAAACAATAAGAAAAGAGAGAAGTAAGTGACAAAATAATATCAAGCAAACAATATATGTGCAAGTCAAAACTAGACAAAGCAACAGTAATAAGGCAAAAAGTTCACAAAGAATGGTGTTCATGTGCAAAAGAGATACATTTGATTATCGTGTTTTGGCTTCAAGACAAGGAGAGAACAAAAATATGCCAGATGAGACTGAGAAGTGCTCTATTTTTATTGGTTAGAAATAAATTCCAACATGCATCTCTATGATTTGTTTATAAATTTGGGTAGAGGAATGTTTTTACTAATCATTCTTATTAAATTGGAACCAACAAGATATGTGTATTAGTAGCGCATTAATTTTATAATCCTATGAGACAACATTTTTCAGTATTTTTCTCTTAAAATCTTTTATTTGAATAAATTTATAGCCTCAATGTTCACTCATCAATATGCTGTCTTGAAGCTAAATTATGTATTAACTCATAAAAGAACAATTCCAGTTTTTATTCAATTAATTCTTTACTAAATATGTTGATATCTTGAAATTTTTGAAATTATAACTATGCAAGAAATATTACATCCAAAAATAACATGATTTCTCTCCTAGAAATATGATTATTTGTTCCAGCATGAAGGAAATGTTGTTATACTGAAGTATCACCACTTTTTCATACTCTGCTGTTCTAGAGGGTGCCCCACAGAAAAAAAACAAAACAAAAAAAAACAGGAAATTTTAGATTTGCAATGTGGTATTCAAACAAGGTGATTGCTCATGTTGTCTGTTAATATTTCAGGTTTTAACAAATTATAATAAAACGTTTCCCTTGATTCTCATCAAGTACAGGGATGAACATTTTCTTTTGTCAATTTCATTTAATTTAAGAAGTCGAAGACTATTTTAGATGTAGTCATGATTTTCTCCATTTTGAATTCTTGTAATAACTTCTCTTTACCTTACCAAACACTAATTCAAAAATGCCATTTTTCTCTGTCAAGTAAGAAGAATGTGCCAAATGTTTAAAAGCTAACCAATATTTATTTCTCTACTTTCATTGGGAACATATAATTTTCATAGCTTTTTATTTTTTTATACTAAGTTTTGGAATTAAGTAGAGTTGAATGAATCTATAAGCAAGAAAAAAAGCTAAGAAAGCTTCAAAGATACTTTTAAGATTTCCTAAACATTGAACAAAAGATAGTGCTAGGAACTTTTATATCAACTTCACATGAAACTTTCAGTAGCATTCTGCAGTAAGGAATAAGGATATAATTTTTCAATATATATGTTAACTCTGTTCTTTTATATTAAGTTTTGTATTTTTATTATAAGCAATCACTATTGACTATATTACATTTTGCATGTGTGTGTGTGATATTGCACTTTATCGATGAAGCTATACACATTTTTATATGCACTAATTAAACAGTATTTAATGATTTTCAAATGGAGTGCAGTACTAGGTTGACAACTAGGTCACATAATTTCACTGTTGAAAACACTACTTTTAATGCTAATAATTACTTCTTCCTCATTTCTCACTTGTAGATCTCTGTTCTGACTTCCTTTCTTCTTGCCAACTCTGATCTTCAAAAAATTTAAATGCAATTTTTTTTCATTCTCGGTAACGCTTTGCATCCGAGTTACTTTTTATTGGTCTGTTTAGGGTGAAATGATTTTACATATATATATATATATATATATATATATATATATATATATATACGTAAAAAAATCACAAGATCGCCAAAACCTACCGCAGTTTCACACAACGGCTCGTCAGGGGTTTTTTTTCTTTACTGCGGGGTATTGTATATATTGTCTGTATTCCGCAGTTTTCTTTTTTTTTCCCCCTCTTGTCCAACACCTTATAGCGACGGACAATAACGGAGTTAGATTCTGTCTGTTATTTGTTGTCCTCAAAGTTTATTTTCGTATAATTTTAGGATTTAGATACTTACAGAGTCGGTCTTGTTATTATATATATATATATATATATATATTAAAAATGATCCCAAGAAAGGACTTTTTATATGTTTTAAATTTAAAGATAAATCTTATTGTATCTTTAGTATTTTTATATAAAATTGTAACTGACACTTCTTGTATTTCTTTCTGCAAACTTACATATATATATATATATATATATAGCCTTTGAGATTTCACTCACCTAATCGACTCATTTGATTAAAAACTTAATTGGCCAGTTGAAGTTTATTGCTTTACTCGTCTGCAGTCGATTAAAAATCTCACAATGTAACATGTCCCTGCAAATATAAAAAAAGGAAATTTGATTCCTTTTACAATCCAAAAGTATGCCATTAAAAATTCACAAGTTACTTAGAATGACCTACAATGACATTATTGAACTCTTTGGTCTTATGCACGGCAGTTAATTTAGTCAAAATGTGTGGTTAAAGACAGTGACATCCTGCAATCTTCAAAGCAAGATCTGACAAATGGAATTTAGATTGACAAGCTCCTGTCTTGCTTTTATCATATCGGTCAGTGTAAACATTTGCTTAATTAACGCTTCCAGAGTAGAGCCAAAATATTTCTGTTACCCAGATTAAAGACACTCACAGATTTTTAGAAACTCATTTGGAAAAATATTATCCTGGACTCTATATTTCCTTCCCGCTTACAAAAAGTAAAAAAAAAAATTTGAAAGAAAGAAAAAAAATGCACAGACTTCTTTCAACCATGCACTAAACAACAATTTATACAAGTAATATTTTTATAGAAAATTGTTCAGAAAATCAGATTTGTTATTTTTTTTTTTTTTGTCATCTATGAGATGGAGGTTGTAGCCAAACAAAAGAAAGAAACTATGAATTTAGGTACTTCCACTCAATTGCAAAAACAAAACAGCATATCATGATGTTAAAAGAGCTCAAACTTAATAAAAACAAAGTTTTATCATCAAAATGTTTATGCTATTATTAAGAGGAAAGATCAGATTTTCTTGTTATTATTTTAAAATATTTTTAAATGCATTCGAAATTTTAATTAAATTCACACTATGTTTACGTAAGGCAAATATTAAAAAAAATGAAGTTGGTCGAGTAAAATGATTTTGGGGCGAGTAAATTTTCCTTCACTCTCAACCGCTGGTTGAGTGATTTCTTTTTCAAATCTCAATGGCTATGTATCTATATATATATATATATATATATATATATATATATATATATTTATTGCTTAAAATTATGTCATTTTGTATCCTCCCTAGATTGCCTTTCCCTTAAACAGTAAATTTTTAGTAAACTTTAGAGTGTTCTCAAATTCAAAATTTAAGAACTTAGTATCATATTTATACTTGTTACTTTTATTTATAATTTATATAAAATTTATTCACTTGCCTTTACAAAATACCTCAAGGAAAGAAAAGTGTTGGTATGAAAGTTTTTCCTTTGATTTTATATGAAAACTGAATCCATCAATAAAAATATAATTATTCAGAAGTATTTCCTAAGAATAAAGCATATGAGTTTTTTTTTCCATTTCATAATTCAGTTACCCACTATATACTGCTTGGCATTTGCACTATAAGATCCAGTACAAACATTTCAGTGTTTTAAATTTTATTGACTGCACAATATGGTAGGGTCAGTTGGGCACCATCTGGGAGAAAAGGAGCATCATGACACAATTCACTCTAATGGCATGCTGTACTGCTTGGCATTTGCACCATAAGATCCAATACAAACATTTCAGTGTTTTTGGGTGTCAATCTGAGGACAGTGCAGAGGATTCAGATAGAGCTTGATGACATGATTTACATTGTTTGGATTGTTATCCTCATCTTTATTGCCCTATTTATGATGTTTTGGCTGTTTTATGTTCCAGCTTTCTTCAGGTGATAGGAATTTTGAACCCAACTCTTTATTTTGATCAATGGGGTATGTAATTCTCGTTCCATGAGCCATGGCATTTTTGGACGTCTTAGTTATCTCCCTTTACCTCAACTATAAGTTATTTTGTCACCACTGCTGTATTGAGGTACTGAACTCGCAACTCTTCCAATCAACTTACTGGATCTAACCAACGCTTTTATCCTGTTGGCCAAGTGTCATTGAGGACAAACTCTGAATAGCGTAAATGATATAATTCCTACCTGATCTCAGAAGTATAGACAAATTAGAACTGAATGAGTGATTAGGAAGGTGTTTAAATTTTTACTAGTGATGGCAACATTATGCCCCCTTTCATCTAACCACAGGGCCTCAGATAACATGAAGACCTACACCAAATGTCTTGAGAAGGACATTCTGCCAGCGTCAAGAGGGTGGCTGCTAGAAGACCCTATGTCTAACAACAGGACTCTCATCATCATTTCGCACAAGCAATTTCTGCAACCACATCACCCCTCACATCTGACCATCGAACTCCCAAAAGTGCAAACCATTTTGATTATTATGTGTGGGGCACAGTTGAATGCGAGAAAAACAAAACTCCTTGTAAAACCAAAAATTAATTGTATACAAGGATTATGGCAGCATTCACTAACTTAAACAAGAAGACCATCCAAAAGTGTTGCATGAGATTCTGAAATTGTCTGGAGGCTGTGATAAAAGCCAGTGGTCATTTTATTAAAATAATTTACTGTTTAATATTTCAAGATATTTTTGTGTAATATTGGTAAATATATTAGTTAAAATGTCAGTGTTATTTTCATTTTTACCTAATTTACACAGCAATTTGTCCATCCCACCTTTGTGTGTGTGTGTGTGTGTGTGTGTGTGTGTATGTATATATATATATATATATATATATATAATCATGAATTAAATGTGCTTTGTGACACAGAAATTTCTATATTTTGAGATAGAATCTCATCAGGCAATGTTGGACATTGCCTGATGATGAGATTCTCTCTCAAAACAGAGAAATTTCCATATCACAATGTACATTTAATTCATAATTATATTAAGCTCTGCAATATTTATTGTATTGAGCACTGTTCATAAAAAAAATAAATGCCAGGGGACTCAAAACCATAAAACCTTGGATCCCCTTCACATGGATATATATATATATATATATATATATATATAATTTTTTTTTCATAAATTTTTCTTTTATTACTCTTTTTCATTTTTACTTTATTAACCCATTCATTCTGTTAATTAATTGTTTATTAAACCTTTGATTTTCATACTTATTTGTCACTGGATTTTTGCTGAGAGAATGAGGCACCATATAGCTTCTAACAAGTTTGCTTCTCATGACTGCTGGTAGCTTTGTAATAGTCTGTGAAGTAAGATTGTTTTCTGTCCTTCCTCTCTTCACTCAATTTGAGGTGTTAATAAATTCTGCTGATAAAACAATGTTTTGTTCATAAATTCTCTTCAAATTCTACTTTGGACCCATTTGGAGTAACTTTACCTGACTTTTCACTTAGAATTGAGTCCCTATTAAGTGATATGCAAGTTTTGGTGAACTGTCTGATTTTTCAAACTTCTTAGCCTTCTACCTCTTTTTAGAAAAGTACTTATTGTGAATGCAATGAATTCAACTGGAATTCAAAATCGGGGAGCCAAGTTCAAATTCCAGTTGAATTCATTGCATTCACTTACGCGCAAATACCCTTGGGAAAGGTATTAATCCGTCTCTTCCTTCCAGTTATGGGTTAAATAACAGGACAGATTGGGTTCTATAGCCTTGGCTGGCAACCAGTCTACCGCAGAAAGCAATGGCAACCTACTGTGGGATAATCTTCTGCCCAGTCAGTCATGTCTCTTTTGAGACATGATCGCCCAAGTGTGTTTCATGTATGGCACTTAACTGACTGACTGACTTATTGTGGAGTAAATAATACACGCCCAATAAAAAAAGATGCCTTAAAAAAAAACTCTAATTGAGTAAAAATAATGTTGGAGTTAATCAAGAGTATTTCTAACAGATGCCATGATGAGTAGCCTAAGCAAGACAATATTATATCCAGCAGAAATGAGTTAAAACAATTGTGACAAGGATATACAAAATACTTTTTGCTTCTGCATGCATAACAAGAATTTTGAACCAGATTGGTTTCATTTTTCTTTTTGGTTTGTTTTTAGAAAAAAATGAAAAAAAACCCAGATATTATTAAAATATGGAAGAATTATTCGCCTGAAGTGGTAAACATTCAGCAACAACAGCAGTTGTTGGAACTCCAGAAACAACAACAAAAATTAATTGAAATAATTCAGAAGAATTTTGTCTGCGGAAGGTTACATTTTGGAAATGTTTGTCCCTATCAGCATTGCATCATTTGTGTGGAAAAGTAGGACATAAAATGTCACACTGTAAAACTAAAGTAAAAAGAAACTTCTCACAGAAAACATTCATACACAATGTTATGACAAAAATAATTACAGAAAATCAAACAGAATTTGTGTTGGTGAAAATGAATAATGTGGATGTAAAAATGTAACTAGACATTGATAGTGAGATCAAAATAATCAATGAAGTCACATGGAAACCAAACAGAAAACCTGCATTAAAAAGGACTTTGAAAGTCATAAGCAGTGTGTCAGATGAGAAATTGTTTTATTGGTAGTATCTCATTCTGTAACAAGTGGGTAAAAGTGGCTATAAGTCATATGTGTTAAAAAAGTGGGTAAAAGTGGCTGTGGGTAAAAGTGGCTATAAGTCATATGTGTTAAAAAAATACTACAAACTTATTTGTCTCTGAATAGATGAAATTATTTGAGCTTAGGGATTTACATTTTTGCAATAAACATTCATATGTAAGTGGACAAGCAACCAATTTAACAAAACAGAGTGAAAATTTAAAGGAAGAATGAAAATAAATTTTACAGGTTTTTCCGTTGGGTCTGTTCTAAATTCAAGGCAAAATTTCAAGCGGAAAAAGGGTCAACATCAGTGCTTAAACTGAAACAAAAAATACCATTTGCAGCATTGCATCAATTCAATGAAGAATTAGACTAGAAAAACAGGAGTAAACTGAAAAAATTAACCATTCAAAATGGGCAGCACCAGCAGTGTATGTAAAGAAAAAAAAATTTTGGTTGTGCTGATTTTTTGACAGAGTTAAACAAGAGATTTTTTGACAGAGTTAAACAAGAGATTTTTTGACAGAGTTAAACAAGAGATTTTTTGACAGAGTTAAACAAGAGATTTTTTGACAGAGTTAAACAAGAGATTTTTTGACAGAGTTAAACAAGAGATTTTTTGACAGAGTTAAACAAGTGTTTAGAACCCCATAACTATCCATTACCAATTCCAGAGAAAAAATTTTGAAGTTAAATGGTGGAAGAGTTTTTCAAAGCTGAGTTTTTCTGAATCGTATTTACAAAAAAAAGTTGAAGAAAAATGTTCAAAGTTAACAGCTATAGATACGCACAAGGGATTGTATAAGTTCATCTGACTTTCTTTTGGTATAAATATAATTGCTTAGGCTACTCACCATGGCGTCTGTTAGAAATACTTTTAATTAACTCCAGCATTTTTTTTTCCAGTTATATTTCAACAGGTTATAAATAACATTCTTGGAGATAGTGATTTTGCAGTTGCTTATCTGAATGATATATTAATTAAAAGTGTATCTAAGGAACAGCTTATCTATTTGTGAAAACAATTTCAAACAAATATGAGAGTGAGGAAATATGTAATTTGTTTTTGCCTAAAATAAAGTACCTAGGACAAATCCTTGACAAAAATAGTCATCAACCAGATCCTCAAGGGCAAGTGTAAATAAGAATATGCCTGCCCCAACAAAATTTAAATGGTTATAAGCATTTCGGGGACTAGCAAACTATTAGTAAATTTATTTACCTAATATGCAGAATTTTCAGCTCTACTGAACAATTTCCTTAAAAAAGGTGTAAAGTGGAACCAGACTGATAAGTGTCAGAAAGTGTTCAAAGAAATAAAAAATAATAAATACAGGCTTATCATTAGTACAATACCATCCAAAAGCAGAAATTGTATTGGCTTCATATGCTAGTGATTATGGTATAAGAGTAGTAATTCTACATAAATATGATGACAGTAGAATTAAAGCTGTCACACATAGTTTATGTTTACTACTTCTTCTATGTACCCTGTCCTTTCAGGACATAGGTGATCATGGCTTTCCCTGTCTCCCTATCCCTGGTGGCTCTTAGCACGCCTTCTCCTGTTATACCATGCAACCCTCATTCTATCATCCACCAGCTCAGGTCCTTCAAATATGTTATCTGTTGCTTTCCCCTGTCTCTTTTTCCCTCTATCTGGCCTGTTAGTATCAGAGTCTCAAAGCTCTCCTTCCTCATTGCATGTCCCAGGAACTTCAGCTGTCTCTTCCTGATGCTCAGTATTGATTTCCTTTTCGTTTCCATCATTTCTAAGACCTCATCATTGCTCACATGCTTGATCCATGATATTCGCAGCATCCTTCTGTAGAACCACATTTCAGTTGCTTCAAGTTTTTCCTTCATCTTTGATGATACTGTCCAGCATTCATTGCCGTATTGAAGAACTGACATCACATAGCAACCCAGTACTCTCTTCTTTGTTTCTAGCGAAAATGCTTTGTTTCTTAATACTTTACTCAACTTCCGAAATGCTTCCTTCGCCATACCAATTCACCTTTGTATCTCTGTGTCACACTTTCCGTTTTTTGTTATAGCACTTCCCAGGTATTTCAATTTTTGTACCTGCTTGATTCTAGTATCCCTGACCTGTATTTGGCATATTGGGCTGCTCTTTTTACTGATGACCATGCATTTGGTTTTCTTGCAGTTTATTTGTAGTCTTTTCTTGTTACTTTCTTCAGCTACATTCTGTAGGAGGTCTTGTAGTTTCCTTTCTGTGTCTGCTATCAGCACTGTATCATCTGTGTACCTTCGGTTGTTTAAATTGTGGCCTCCAATGACAAATCCAGGCATAACTTCTAGGGTCTACAAAATATTCTCGCTGTACAAGTTGAACAGATCCGGTGAAAAGACACATCCTTGTCTTACACCCCTTTCTATCTTTGTATATCTGCTGAATTCGTTACCTGTCCGTATACAAGTGGTTTGCTGCCAGTAAAGATTCTTGATTACTCTTAAGTCTTTCCCAAATATGTCAAGGCTGCCGAGCCTCTCCATCAATTCTTTGTGTCGTATTTTTTCAAATGCCTTCGCATAATCAATAAAGCACAGGTATAAGTCCTTCTTCATTTGTATAGCCCTTTCAGAGAGCATCCTAATCATAAATATGGCATTTCTTGTTCCAGTGTTTTTGATGAAACCGCACTGTTCTTGTCCTATCTCTGGCATGATTCTACTTCTTGCGCTAAGAAAAAACTACCTCCATATAAAAAAATGTGCAAATTTTGAAGGAGTTTTTGATTGCAGACAGACCACAGACCTGTATTATCAATTTTTGCTTCAAAAAGAGGAATTCCTAAGCATACAGCAAATAGATGACAACACTGAAGTACCATCTTATTAAACTACAATTTTATGATGGAATACCAACCATCCAAAAATTGAGGACATATAGATGGATTAGGAAGATTAATACCATAAAATTCTGACCCATTTGAGGACACTGTTGTTGCAGCATTAAAAGTGTTGTGGAGTAGTTTTCACACTGAAGGTTATAATCGTGCTATGTCGGTTGCTAAATGCTGACTAATATCAACTGCCTAGTAGTTCTACTGAACTCTAATAGAAGTCTAAAGAACTCGCATGAACTTCCCAAGTCACTTCTTGTTCACTCTTATTAATATAGGAGGGAGAGTCCATTATCTGAGGAATAGGTGTGCTTCACCATAACAAAAAGTGAAATAGAACTTTAAAATATTTTATGCAGTGTAGTACACAAAATTCCCAGTTATCCTTGAAGAAATAAAAAATACAAAGTTCAGTATGTTGGCAGACTTGCCAAAAAGAGGAGGGGATGAATACAAATAACCAAAACAAAATATTGTGGGAATAAAATATAAGAACAACAAAAGAGAGAGTAAGAAAGAATACAATCTAGACTTTAACACTTACTTGCTATATGACGGAGTACTAGTGTTCCCGCAAACAGTGGTAATACTGAGTACGCACAAAGAGTAGTAATAACTAGTATATTAAAAAGTGGATATTATCTGAATTTTATAGTGAACATCTGGGTATTTCAAGGATGAAATCTCTTATGAGAAGCTATGTATAGTAGATCAAAGTAGATCAAGACATTGAAAAAGTAGTAAAAGTTTGCAGAGGATGTGCTTTGGTAGCAAAATCACCTGCCATGAAATTATAATCTTGGCCAAAAATAGATGCTCTGTGGTCAAGACTGTCCATAGATTTTACAGATCCAATTAATGGATCACATTATCTTGTGGTAGTGGATAGCTTTACTAAGTGGCCTGAAATTTGTAAGTGCAAAATAATCAACTTGTACAGTGATAGTGAATTTTTACATTAACTGCTTGCAAGATATGGCATTCTGGATGTCATCGGCTAGGACAATAGTAAACAATTCACTGCTTAAAATTTTGAAGATTTTTGTAAAATATTCTGGAATGGGCATATTACCACCCCACTGTATTGCCCAAGGTCAAACAGATAAGCTGAACAGTTTGTGAGTATTTTTAAGAGAGTTTTGAAAAAGGCAAGTAATGAAAAAGTAAGTGAAGAAGTACTACAAAAATACTTAAGGATATACCAGATAACGCCAAATCCCAATGCGGTGTCTGGCACGTCACAAGCAGAATTGATGTTTACAAGAAAAATTAAATCCGTGTTCAGCAAGTTGTTACCAAGTCAGAAAGAATAAGAACAGATAACAAAAAGAACATGAAATCTTTACAAAATTGGTGAAGTGGTTTTTAGAGTATTTAAAAAAAATGAAAAAAAAATGTGGCAGACAGAATAATAATGTCACAAATCAGAAATATGATATATCTAAACATTTATAAATGGAACTTTGTGTGTGTCTGTGTGTGTGTGTATCCATTACCTATAGACTCTGAATCGGCTGAACCGATTTTCTTGAAAATTTACACATTTGTACTATAAGTGTGTGCGAGTGTTCTTAGCTAGGTTTTGTGTTGAGGTACCCCCGATAAATATCAAAAATCGATAATCGAAAAAATCGGGTTATAGAAGAAGTGGTCCGATTTTAATCAAATTTGATACACTCATAGACAAGGACATAAGAAACGATATTCAGAAGTTTCAAGGTTACAGTTCTTACAATAGTGTAGAAAATCGATAATATGTATATATAAAAGGCAAGATGTTTGTGTGTTTGTCTGTTTATCTGCCTTATGTCTGTATTTTTTTCAGCCCTTTTATTTTAGTTTTTGCTTCAGATTTGGCTTTAAGTAAGTATAATTGTAGTTCTTAGTCTCAGCCATGATACCATTTACTCAGAAGTAAACTTCAAAATTCAGTTTATGATGAAAAAACTTATTTGATATTGATACCAGGAAATCAAAATTTGACTTACATCCATTCATTTTACTTTCAGTCTATGGCTTTGCTTTAACTGGAAACAACTATTGCTTTTTAGTCTTTCATGCCAATGTCCAAAGAGTCTGAGCTCCAGGACCATGGATTAGTTTTAAAGCTTTCATTACACCCGAGCAATGCCGGGCTATACTGCTAGTATGGTAAATATTTATCATAAATATTTTTTATGATAGTTGTTTTGATAAACTTTCCTCTATGATACCTAGACTTTCTGAATTTAAATGCAGTACTAGATTATTTTGCAGTTAAAATGGCCGTAAGTTCTTTTCTAACAGTTTCTTCTTTTACATTTCTCACTTGTGAAATTCTTTTTTGGCTTTTTACTTTCCAGTTAAATTTAATCTTCAAAAGTTTATATGCAACATCAATCATTCTCTTTTGTTTCCTTTCATTGTTTTCTCTCCTTAACAATGTTTCGTTTTTTTGTTTTTTCTCATATTCTCTCACACTGAGTAACCCCTTGTGTTTTGTGGCTTTACTTTGATTGGAGTGAAATGACTAAAAAAGAAAATATACTTTTCCTTTATTACACTTGTAAACTTTGTTAATTTACTAACATTTTCATTTCTTGTGCAAAACTGACATTGTGGTTCACTAATTTTAAAAATATACTCATTATATTAGAAATCAATGCGAAAATTTCCTACAGAAAATTAGGATATTATATTCAAATGAGACATTTCAAAGAGAAAGCTTCTAAAAGGAAAATGACCATTTTCTGATCAATCAAAACTATTAGATTTTTCTGAAATTTGTATTTGTATGATATGAATAATTTTTCAATAAATGAATCACAATAATGATTTTTTTCATGAGCTTCATTTGTACTAAAACTTATTTGTTTTGCAATTACCTATGGATCCCACCTATTATATATTAATTTCTTTACTCTTAAATCTTTACATCCAGATATTTTTAATAAAATGCAATTATTTTTAAAGGATACTTATCTTTATTTCATTTGCAAGTTTTATTTCATGTTAATTACTTCCACAAGTTAAAATAATTTAATATCACAATAAAAATTATTTTATTTACTAATAATCAAATATGTGTTAGTAACTTTTCTAGCTCTATGTTATGGTTATATGGTAATAGAATTTGTTCATTATAAATCTTATTACATATATATGCAACAAAGATTTGTATAACTTACGTAGACACAATAGGTTTGTGGTGATAATCTCTAGCTTTTAAAAGATTGTTTCATATTTAACGCATATTTTCCTGGCATCAGATTAAACTATTTTTTTCCATATATTAGGACCATTAAGTACCTCCTCATGTTACCCTCTACCTTTATAAAAGTTTGATATGGCTGAAATTAAGTACTGTTGCCATATTCTAGTCTTGATAGTTTGAAAATGTCTCGGTGTCCTTGTTGGAGAAGAATTATTTTCCATACTCCACCCACATGGTCCTGAGTATGACGGTAAACTGCATCTGACAACAAGGTCTCTGATTGGGAGGTTGTGAGGAGCATGGAACCACCTCTTAATTGCTGTTGTTCTCAGGTCCACACTGATATGGAGTGGTAGCACCTGTTAGGGTCCCAGCTATGAGCAAATAGTTAACCCCCCAAATTGGGGTCAAAACACTATGAAAGTATAAAAATAGAAATATATACATAAAAATAGACTTTATAGAAAAAAATTTACCAACAATACATTTTTTGAGGAAAAAAAATATTACCATAACACATTTTTGAAGGAAAAAAATTCTCAGCAAAACATTTTTGAATACATTTTCAGTTTTCTAAAATAAAAACAAAAAGTTTTCATTAAAATCTGACTAAATCAACCTTCTCACTATCACTGAACATTAACAAAAATATCTTAAAACCCCACGTTTTTGGCATTAAATAACCCACAGAGGTTGATATGCTGTTAAACAAAACTCAAACTCTTTCTCTCACAGGTGGGATGTGGGCAGTTTCTGACTGCGTTATCACTACTTTCATGGACATTACTCAGATGAATTACATTTCTTGGTTCTGCCAGGTCTAACCTTCACTGCTAGAACCTACCGTGCCACTTACGTAGTAGCAAATCATCCACATTCCCTCTGTATTCCATCAGCTAGAAGCAAGTTTCTTTCAAACAACTTCTTCCAACAAACCACTGCTCTGTGGAACAGACTTCTAAGAGGATGTTTTCCTGATCTCTATAATCTTAACTTATTCAAGTCTAGAGTTAACCGTTATCGTCACCTGTTATCAATATAAACTACCCCTTAACATAACCCACTACTTTGAGTGGACACTAGGTGAACCTTATTGTAAAAAAATTTTTTAAATTATTTGATTTAAATTTAATATAAAATAAAGAAATTTTAACATAAAGTGGATGATCATGAGTAAAAAAAAAAATGAATGTGAGTGTGGAATGGGTTCTTTTTTTTTATTCAAGCATTTTATATTATTTACACTGTTCAAATTGTTGACAACTTCTTTATTGCCATGTTTATGATGTTTCGGTTGTATGCTCTAGCCTCTTTCACTTGCTAGGAATTTTGAACTGAACTCTTTGTTTCGATCACTAGGGTATATAATTCTCATTCCATGTGGAATGCCACTCCTGGATGCCATGTAGTTATCTCCTTTTACCTCAACCCTCAAAGTTATTTGTTCACCACTGCTGTAGCCAGGTATTGAACTCACAACTTCTTGAATAAAGTCACTGGAACTCACCAATACCTATATCTACTGGGTCATGTGTCACTGACCCAGTAGATATAATGAGAATTATAAATCCTAGTGATCAAAATAAAGGGTTTGGTTTTATTCCTAGCACCTGAAGAATGCCAAAACATTGTAAACATGGCAATAAAGATGAGGACAACAGCTTGAGCAGTGTAGATAATATAAAATATAGAAAATATAATGGCATTATTAAGGCTCAATAAATCTCAAATTTGTTGCTTTTAATTTCTGCATCAAATTCCTTTTTCTTTTTTCTTTCCCTATATCTCTCATTATGCTAAGACAGATTAAATTATAATAATAATGATGATGGAAGATCAGTCTAGTAATAGAGCAGTCCATTACTACATTTTTTGATTTTATTGGAGGAGCAGTAGCCAATCAAATTTTCATGTCTTGTTCCAGCACAACATATAAACTTCCTGTTATTTAATGGCAAGGCTGTTGATTTAAGTTACTGCAAGAATGATAATTAAATGAAGTCTTATTTTTGTACCAGAATTTGTGTTTATAATATGGTATGCAGTTTTCTTCTTGAATTTCAAGACTGGTTTATAAAACAAAGAGGCTGCAAGATATTGGGAGTCAAAATCATAGCTGATACCACAGATTATCTCTTATGCATGTCACACTGACATGGCTTCCAACCAGAAACTATATAAAAAAAAACAAATAAGTAAAAACTAAGACATCTTAATAAGCTTCTTTAAAAAATTTACAAATGTTAGAAATTTCGATTCCTAAGGCCATACATTGTATGCAGAGGATAGTATTGCAGGAATGTACAGAAAAATCATTTTATGCCTTCTGTTATATTTGTCTCACAAACAATATTTGGTGGACATCTGTGAATCCAGATAAGCAAAAAGACACAAATCCTGGAATTAAAACAAACAATAATTAATAAATGTATTAACAAGACATGTTACAAAATGATAAAGAAAGAAACAAAGTTGAAGTTATGAATAACACTATCTTCTACTGGTCTCTTTGAAGTCTCCTTGTGTCTGTCGGAGTAAAAGAAAATGTGTGCTGTCACTCCAAAAATCAAAGAGAAAGAACTTTTCAACTATTGTGCAGACTGTGATTATCTCCAGGGGATGGTAATCCAAAAATAGTTAAGTGGAGACTCAAAAAATTGTTAGAGATGACAACTAAAATCAGATTTTTAGAATATTTAGGGTGCAATGAGTAAATTGTAATCTAAATTACACAAAAATGAAAACAACACTGACAATGAGTAGATTCATTCAGTAAAATTGCCATTGGCTTCAACCATGGCTTTCGGACGGCTTCAAAATCTCCTTCATCTCTTCTGGACATTCTCCTTGTTTAAGTCGGTGAATGTTACCAGAATCCTTGTGTTCAGTTCATCTTTTGTGATACAAGAAGTTTTGTTAATCTCTTGTGCAACTGCACCTCATACATAATAATCAAGGGGGTTGCAGTCTGGAGAGTTAGGTAGCTAGATGTAAGAGATGTTGTGGTTGCAGAAATTGTTTGACAGCCAATGACTCTGTCATCCTGCTTCTGTAGCATGGTGCAAAGTCCTGTTGCCAGATCTACCTCTATTTCATACATACTTTCATGTCAGACATCACTTTACCAGGTTATAACAAGTCAAAATAATTGTTAATAGTAAAAAGGTTCAACTTGAAATGCCATATCAGTAATATCTGCATCTGACATCTTTCGTGATGTAAGAAAATAAGGTGTATTATTTTTGGTGTGAGCTCTGTAATTTAATCATTTTGATATCCCCGATATAGTAAAATTCTTCATTTTAAAAAGTCAATCATCTTAGTCTAGCTGTTAGAATGTCAAAATCAGACTTCTCCCATTTTAATTGAGAGTATTCTCTTTTTCCACATTGAATAGGGAATAAAATGTTTAACTAGGAAAAAGTTTTAAATATATTAAATTAAACTGACTAGCTATACAATCTTATACAGTCAATAACTCATCAATTATGCATTTGCATGATTAATACTACATAATTCTTATGTATACATAAATCACATGACTAGAAATAAACTGCAAGAAAACCAAATGCATGGTCACCAGTAAAAAAGGCAGCCCAATATGCCAAATACAGGTTGAGGATACTAAAATCAAGCAGGTACAAAAATTGAAATAGCTGGGAAGTGTTTTAACAGAAGACGGAAAGTACAACACAGATCTGAAGGTGAATTGGCATGGCGAAGGAAGCATTCCAGAAGTTGAGTAAAGTAATAAGAAACAGGACAATTTCGCTCGAAACAAGGAAGAGAATACTGGATTGCTGTGTGCTGTCAGTTCTTCAACATGGCAGTGAATGCTGGACAATATCATCAAAGAAGAAGGAAAAACTTGAAGCAACTGAAATGTGGTCCTACAGAAGGATGCTGTGAATATCATGGATCGAGCAATGATGAGATCCTAGAAATGATGGAAACAAAAAGGAAATTAATACTGAACATCAGGAAGAAACAGCTGAAGTTCCTGGGACATGCAATAAGAAAGGAAGGCTTGGAGAACCTGATACTAACAGGCCAGATAGAGGGGAAAGAGACAGGGGAAAGCAATGGATAACATACTTGAAGGACCTAATCAGGTGGATGATGGAATGAGGGTTGCATGGTGTAACAGGAGGTGTGCTAAGAGGCACCAGGGATAGGGAGACGTGGAAAGCCATGATCGCCTATGTCCTGAAGAGGCAGTTCACATAGAAGATTACATACTTTGGTTTTATTCAACCACATTTAAAACTAACACATTATTTTGATTATACCCTTCAGTAGTCAGTCCGTGTTATTGAATATATTGCACTGGATTTTGCATTGATTATTTGATTCTCTAAAACATGAGAAATTACAATATAAAAATTATGAATATTAATTCATTGCAATACTAAAATAGTTACAATATTTTGAGTAATTCTTATCTTACTGTTTCTTTTTATCCAAAAATTAAAGTAATGTGATGTTAGAATAAAAAAAAGCAGCTTTTAAATAAGATCTGTACTGATATGGATGTGCGTTGTGGTGCAGTAAATATAGGCTCGGAACGAGAAATTGGAGAGCCGAGTTCGAATTCCAGTTGAATTCATTGGATTCACTTACACGCAATTACCCTTGGGAAAGGAATTAATCCGTCTCTTCCTTCCAGTTATGGGTTAAATAACAGGACAGATTGGGTTCTATAGCCTTGGCTGGCAACCAGTCTACCGCAAAAAGCAATGGCAACCTACTGCAGGATAACCTACTGCCCAGTCAGTCTCTTTCAAGACATGATCGCCCAAGCATGTTTCACGTATGGCACTTAACTGACAGACTGATACTCTGTATCTAGAGAGTTTTTCATTATGGAGATGTTGTATATGAGGATCATCATTAAACAAGGAGTAGAAGAACAGCTCTGAGTAGCCAAGTAATGACCATGACAGCTTAAAACATTTCCATGTGACAGTCTCATCTATATCTAATCGACCTTAACCAAAATACTTCGATCTGGGATGAATGTGGCCTGGGAGCTGTGATTTATGATTTCTCCTAATCAAGTTGGCAGGAGAAAAGAGTTCAAGCTCTATAAAAGAGGAATCATTTTGTCTGCTAGCCAGTCCCCTCCAGTGAGTACCACAAGGAAAAGCATTATTATTTGACATTCTTCACATCCACTATTTCCAAAATTTAGGTATTCTGTTTCACCATTCAAGTTCATGACTAAAACAGAATATTTCTTTCAAACAGAATGCATGGTCATAAATTAAAAGAGGAGCCGAAAATGCCAGCTACAAGTTGGTGATACCAAAATCTAAGCAGGTGCAGAAATTTAAATTTTCTTTTTATTATAAACATGTGGCCCCAATCAAGGCATTTTACTACCACTGTTGTGCTGAGGGTTAAATAGGAGGAATGTTACAAGAAAGAGTAAGAGTTTACAGGGGGTGTCCGGAAAAGAGTATAAGAAGAAAGAGAATATTGGTGAGCGTGGCGTGGATGGAGAAAAAAAAGCATGAGAGAAAGGATGTAAGTTAGTGAGACAGAAGATGATGACTGACTTTACATTTAAATTCTTGGAGATTATAGCTGTTGGGAAAGCAAGTATGTGGAAGGAAATTTCACAGGCGGGAAGTGAGAAAAGAAGCTACTGGAGTAGAAATTATGTTTACAATTTATCGGTTTCACAGTAAAAGGGTGGGACCTAGTTGCTAATCTTGTGGCTTGAGGAAATTCATATATAGGGGGTACCAGTGAGCTAAGTTCATCGGAGCAGAAGCCATGAAAGTATTGGTAGAAGAGATACAGGGAAGCCAAACTGCGTCGACAAGAAAGCGTCGGGATCAATACCTGGAAGTTGTTCTAACAGAAGGACGGAAAGTGCAATACAAAGATTCAAAGGTATATTGGTATGGCTAAGGATGCATTCCAGAACCTGAGTAGAGTATTAAAAGACAGGAAAATTTGATGGAACCAAAGAAGAGAGTCCTGGATTGTTATGTGATGTCTGTTCTTTAATATGGAAGCAAATGCTGGATAATTTCAATGTAATGTGTTTGCTCTTTAACAGTGTCTTAGGTCCTAGGCTTGATGGTAAACTGCATCTGGTCTCTGATTGGGAGGTTGTGAGGAGCATGGAATTGCTGTTGTTCCCAGGTCCACCCTGACTCGGAGTGGTAGCACCTTTTAGGGTCCCTGAACCCCCAAATTGGGGTCAAAACACTATGAAAGCATAAAAATAGACTTTCATAGAAATATGTACATAAAAATAGACTTTCATAGAAAAATATACATTTTTAAAGAAAAAATTATTACCATAACACATTTTTGAAGGAAAAAATTATTCTCAGCAAAACATTTTTGAATACAAAACTAGAAGACATTTTTCAGTTTTCTAAAATAAAATAAAAAATGAAAAAAAAATTTTCATTTAAAATTTGACTAAATCAACCTTCTCCTTGTAACCGAAAATTTTAAAAAATATCTTAAAACCCCACCTTTTTGGCATTAAATAACCCACAAAGGTTGATATGCCATTAAACAAAACTCAAACTCAAAGTTTAACAGTGTCTTAATATTTTACAATGTTACAGACAATTCCTGAAACTGTTTAAACAGAAAAATATGGTTAGACTGCTCATAAATATACAATCATATGGATGGATACCTTTCTAATTTAAATATTTAGGGTTTTTGTTTTTACAAATGATTATAGTTTTAAAATATTTGAATTCAAGTAATCTGTATGAAAGCAGAATTTTTTCATTGTTTAGTAATTTAAAAGATCAGAGATGGTTACTCAAAGTATTTTGAGTTTTATGTTCTTAATTCGGAAGAACTGTATCGTAAACAATCTTTTCATCACCCACTAACATAAGTGAAAAATAAGTAAAATTATATATGTCTTATCTATTTGCTTTTTTTTTTTTTTGTTTTTTAGCAAGCTCTCTTTGGACAGGCAATCCCATGCCAGTCATCAAAGTGGCCACTATGCTGACACCGTTTATGGTGGTCATCCCATCTCCCCTGATATTGATCCACATGACCCAATCCATGGCAATATCATGCCCCATGGTCATCCTGGGATACCTCACAGTGGTCGTCATCATCGTCATAGGAGACGTCGATTACTTTCAAGTCATAGCACAGATGAGACTTATAAAGATGTGTTTGATGATTTCCAAGGCAAAATTCAACCACGACTTAAGAAGAGCACTAATATTGGTGGTTATACAGGTCTTGACCTCGAGGGTCACCAGGCCCAATTCGAGAAAAGACTAAGGTTAGTTCTAATTAAAAAAATTTTTTAAAAAGTCCTACCTAACATAAGACATATTTATATCCTTCCAAACCTCTAATACTGGAAGTCAGTGTTCAGATGCTACTATTTCACAAAAAAAAAAAAAGAGAAATTTTAGAAAGAAAAAAAGAAGCCTAATTTTTCAGTACAAATGAATATACAGCCAAAAATAACCGAACAAAAAAAAATGCAAATATTTAGTAGATACTTTAATCAAGTTTAAAAAGAGTATAAACATATACATGATGACCTGAAGAAAGTATTCCCACTGAGTTAGTGACATTTGGCTTATCAAAAGAAAGACTTGATTTTTTTTTTTTTTAATTGAAAGCTTCAGTTTTATAATTGTTTAATAAATATTTTCAAAGATATGATGAAGAAAATCCTTTGAATGAAATTATATTAAAATAAAAAGGTGATTTTTTTTAAAAGAAAAATCAGTTAATATTACAAAAACTGTGGATGGACTAATAACAAGATGCAAGAGAACACATCTGATCAAAATCTTTTGGCATCTGTGGATTTAATATTTTTTTCCAAGAAAGGTACAGAATTGGGAAGCCTACAAAATATCCACCTACATATTCCAAAAAATACAAAAGAGGAAAATTTGTTTCGGAATCTAACAGAGCAAAAGAATTTTAAAGAAATTCATGACGCTTGGTATGTTGCAAGCAGAATTGTGAAAGTTTTGTCTAAGCACAATGAATTTTATCAAAAGTCTCTTTTTTGTATAGAAATTATTTATAAAGTTTAGACTCTAGTCCAAATTAATAAAGTACTCATTAATTATCAAATCAGCTGCACTGATAAATTGATTTGCAAGCAAAACTATTCTATTAAAACAATTGATCAGTAATGATATTTACTAAATTTACCTTAGGACAACACGAGCACATTCAGTGAATGTCAAACTCATCTCTGTAGAAATGGTTGTTAACTATTGCTCAATGGAGATGTACTCTTATGTATAGTACAAATATATAATTTTAAATGAATATCTTTTGGACAGGAAGATGCAAAAGTTAGAGAATATAGGAATATTTTGATTTAAAATAAGTAGCATTTAAACATTACTCCTGTTATTTTTATACCCAACCCAACAAAACCCATACCCAGAGTGTATAAGCATGAATTTCATAATCACAAAAACTTTTATATATTTTGAAATAAAAACAACAAAAACTGCGTTTCAAAAAAAAAAAATGGTTAGGATATTTCTGGAAGATCTTATTTTTTAAGACAGTCTTTGTAATTATAATGCTCAGTATCAAAGAGAGCATAAAAAGTAATAGAATTAAATGTTCCTATATCTTCTTTCTACTCAGAGTTTGATAGAGATTACATTTACTCATCAGGAGACTTGTTTTTTAATCATAATATTACAATCAAGTCCCCTGATAAGAGAATGTAATTTCTGTAAAGCACTGTGTAGGTACAAGATAAGGAAACATTTAGTTTTTAGTATATTTTTAAATATGACATTGCAAATATAAATCTTACGAAGAAAGTTTTAACAGAAAATATGAATTTTTTAGACATTAAATGACATCATCTTATTACAGTCTGATGGATTCATCATAACTTGATTCGACTGATAACTTGTTTTCAGTTATTTTTTATGAAAATGTTTTAGCAAGTGCACTTTTTAAAAAAATTTGGAATGCCGATTTTCTTGAAATTTTAAATAATTAATCTTTTATAGCATGTTCCGTTTCCCAGAAATTGTGAACTAACAAAACAATTTAAGAGTAATATACTCCAACCAAAGAATTTAAATAACACTGGAGAGCAAACAGAAACACTAACATAAACTAACATTTATATTGATTCAGACATATTTGATAATCAACTCAAGATAACATGGCTGAAACAGGGAGATATAGCATCACAAACAAGAGAGCCTGTTCAAAGTAATTGTCATTATTCTTACAATCTAAGAAAATTTTGGTGAAATATTGGAATAAATTCTATTCATAAATGACTGTTTATAATCATAATTTAAAAGAAAAATTTAAATATTTTTGATACTGGCTTTTGTTTGTAAGCAATTTAAATGATTGCTTTTTATAAAAAATGTTTCTTTAAAAAACAGTCAAAGTAATTACTACTCAAACTTTTATAGGATTTAGTTTATATTTACTCATTTTAGTAACAGTTTGTAATGAGTGTTATATAAATAAAATATATATTCATAAACTATGCTAAATCATATAATTTTATTTTGTCAATAATATCTGAAAGAATGCAAGAAAAATAACAACCATTTTTCTGGTTATTAATCCGCAATGTACATGCCGAGTGTCAATACTTAAACTTTTGGTAAAAAAAAATTACAATTTTCCACCCATAATCATTTTCTCTGTTGCTAGAAATATCTAGAATATGAAAATGACTAAGGCTAAGCAGTAGAGTGACAGAGAAACCAAAACTTTGTTTGTATACCAGATTTAAATGCAGCTGGTAACAAAATACAACCATGACGATTTTTTCTTGTTTTCTCTGCCACAGAAGTTGCTATAAGTGTAATGATTAGAGCAAGTGAGAATGTTGTTATATATGATAAATTTTAACCATAGTATCATTGCTTATCTAAACACTTAGTCTTCAGTGAGTCTCCAATTTAAATCTAATTTGAGAAAAATCTTATCTTGTTTAGAACTTTATCATGGTGGGTTGAGTATTAATCGAGTATCTTTTAAGCAATTCTTAGTTCTTTTTTTTAATATTATGTTAAGACAAGACCAAACATGATCTCGTTAAGCTGTAATATTGCAACAGAAATATTTTTTCAAGACATTGAGGATTCAGAAGAAAAACTCTTAAATAGTATCAATCTATAATTATGCATGCAGAGAATTTAAATAGCAGTATCAAATTAAAATCTCTATTAAATTGTGATTAATTATTATACATTAGTCTGTTTGGATTAATGTTTTCATCATCATCATCATAATCATCATCATCATTTTTTTCATACTGGTTTTTATAGACACAACATTGAGTAGGAAAGAGCAGAAGTGGAGCAATGGATAAAAGTGTGGATTAAGTTGTTGTGAGCTCAGTGCTTGAGACAGGCAATAAAAATCATATGCTTGGTTAAGTGAAGAAATATTTTTCTCAATTCTCATCTAGTGACTGTAGTATCTTGAATGGCAGAATAGCCCATCTCATGAAATTTTCTGATACTACAATTCAGTGCTCAAATGGCTATGGAATCTCTTACATGACAGCGGGCCCTTAACCACAATTATCAAGAGAGTGACTTGTTTAGTTTAGGCCAATATTAATTTAAATATCATAAAAAATTGCTAAATCTATTTGTAAACTCAATGATTCCATTGAAAAAAGGAAATCAATATATATCCTTTGAGATTTACAGGTTTTGAATAATAGGCATATATTGCTTTTATTTATGTGAATAAAGTTTATTATTTAATTTTTTTTTTTCCAAGCCTGTGCTCAAACAATTTTTACTCTCAGTGTTAACGCCAATGGAATAAATACAAATATAACATAAGAAACATTAAAAAATTCACTTCTCTATGTATGCAATATCTTAATTTTAAGTATTATACAATGTGCTACTGAAATTTTGTAAAATTTCAACACAACTCTACAAGTTTTTGTTCACTTCTGCTGCGGCCAGGTATTGAACTTAAAATTCTTCGTGTCAAGTCTTTTTTGGATTGCTTTAGCCAACATTTTTATCCACTGGACCATCCTTTTATCGTGTCTGTCTTTTAGAGATTCTTTATAGCTTGTTTATCGTGTCTGTCTTTTAGAGATTCTTTATAGGTTGTTTATCGTGTCTGTCTTTTAGAGATTCTTTATAGGTTGTTTATCGTGTCTGTCTTTTAGAGATTCTTTATAGGTTGTTTATCGTGTCTGTCTTTTAGAGATTCTTTATAGATTGTTTATCGTGTCTGTATTTTAGAGATTCTTTATAGGTTGTTTATCGTGGCTGTCTTTTAGAGATTCTTAATAGGTTATCGTGTCTGTCTTTTAGAGATTCTTTATAGCTTGTTTATCGTGTCTTTAAGAGATTCTTTATAGGTTGTTTATCGTGTCAGTCTTTTAGAGATTCTTTATAGGTTGTTTATCGTGTCAGTCTTTTAGAGATTCTTTATAGATTGTTTATCGTGTCTGTCTTTTAGAGATTCTTCATAGATTGTTTATCGTGTCTGTCTTTTAGAGATTCTTAATAGGTTATCGTGTCTGTCTTTTAGAGATTCTTAATAGGTTATCGTGTCTGTCTTTTAGAGATTCTTTATAGATTGTTTATCGTGTCTGTCTTTTAGAGATTCTTAATAGGTTATCGTGTCTGTCTTTTAGAGATTCTTTATAGATTGTTTATCGTGTCTGTCTTTTAGAGATTCTTTATAGGTTGTTTACCGTGTCTGTCTTTTAGAGATTCTTTATAGGTTGTTTATCGTGTCTGTCTTTTAGAGATTCTTTATAAGTTGTCGTGTCTGTCTTTTAGAGATTCTTTATAGGTTGTCGTGTCTGTATTTTAGAGATTCTTTATAGATTGTTTATCGTGTCTGTCTTTTAGAGATTCTTTATAACTTGTTTATCGTGTCTGTCTTTTAGAGATTCTTTATAACTTGTTTATCGTGTCTGTCTTTTAGAGATTCTTTATAGGTTGTTTATCGTGTCTGTCTTTTAGAGATTCTTTATAGATTGTTTATTGTGTCTGTTTTTAGAGATTCTTTATAGATTGTTTATCGTGTCTGTCTTTTAGAGATTCTTTATAGGTTGTTTATTGTGTCTGTTTTTAGAGATTCTTTATAGGTTGTTTATCGTGTCTGTTTTTTAGAGATTCTTTAAAGCTTGTTTATCATGTCTGTCTTTTAGAGATCTTTATAGCTTGTTTATCGTGTCTGTCTTTTAGAGATTCTTTATAGCTTGTTTATCGTGTCTGTCTTTTAGAGATTCTTTATAAGTTGTCGTGTCTGTCTTTTAGAGATTCTTTATAGGTTGTCGTGTCTGTATTTTAGAGATTCTTTATAGATTGTTTATCGTGTCTGTCTTTTAGAGATTCTTTATAACTTGTTTATCGTGTCTGTCTTTTAGAGATTCTTTATAACTTGTTTATCGTGTCTGTCTTTTAGAGATTCTTTATAGATTGTTTATCGTGTCTGTTTTTAGAGATTCTTTATAGATTGTTTATCGTGTCTGTCTTTTAGAGATTCTTTATAGGTTGTTTATTGTGTCTGTTTTTAGAGATTCTTTAAAGCTTGTTTATCATGTCTGTCTTTTAGAGATCTTTATAGCTTGTTTATCGTGTCTGTCTTTTAGAGATTCTTTATAGCTTGTTTATCGCGTCTTTTAGAGATTCTTTATAGGTTGTTTATCGTGTCATTTAGAGATTCTTTATAGGTTGTTTATCGTGTCATTTAGAGATTCTTTATAGGTTGTTTATCGTGTCTGTCTTTTAGAGATTCTTTATAGATTGTTTATCGTGTCTGTCTTTTAGAGATTCTTTATAGATTGTCATGTCTGTATTTTAGAGATTCTTTATAGGTTGTCGTGTCTGTATTTTAGAGATTCTTTATAGGTTGTCATGTCTGTATTTTAGAGATTCTTTATAGGTTGTCGTGTCTGTATTTTAGAGACTCTTTATAGATTGTTTATCGTGACAGTCTTTTAGAGATTCTTTATAGTTTGTTTATCGTGTCTGTCTTTTAGAGATTCTTTATAGATTGTTTATCGTGTCTGTCTTTTAGAGATTCTTTATAGGTTGTTTATCGTGTCTGTCTTTTAGAGATTCTTTATAGGTTGTTTATCGTGTCTGTCTTTTAGAGATTCTTTATAAGTTGTCGTGTCTGTCTTTTAGAGATTCTTTATAGGTTGTCGTGTCTGTATTTTAGAGATTCTTTATAGATTGTTTATCGTGTCTGTCTTTTAGAGATTCTTTATAACTTGTTTATCGTGTCTGTCTTTTAGAGATTCTTTATAACTTGTTTATCGTGTCTGTCTTTTAGAGATTCTTTATAGGTTGTTTATCGTGTCTGTCTTTTAGAGATTCTTCATAGATTGTTTATCGTGTCTGTCTTTTAGAGATTCTTTATAGATTGTTTATCGTGTCTGTCTTTTACAGATTCTTTATAGATTGTTTATCGTGTCTGTTTTTTAGAGATTCTTTATAAATTGTTTATCGTGTCTGTCTTTTAGAGATTCTTTAAAGCTTGTTTATCATGTCTGTCTTTTAGAGATCTTTATAGCTTGTTTATCGTGTCTGTCTTTTAGAGATTCTTTATAGCTTGTTTATCGCGTCTTTTAGAGATTCTTTATAGGTTGTTTATCGTGTCATTTAGAGATTCTTTATAGGTTGTTTATCGTGTCATTTAGAGATTCTTTATAGGTTGTTTATCGTGTCTGTCTTTTAGAGATTCTTTATAGCTTGTTTATCGCATCTTTTAGAGATTCTTTATAGCTTGTTTATCGTGTCATTTAGAGATTCTTTATAGGTTGTTTATCGTGTCTTTTAGAGATTCTTTATAGCTTGTTTATCGTGTCTGTCTTTTAGAGATTCTTTATAAATTGTTTATCGTGGCTGTCTTTTAGAGATTCTTTATAGTTTGTTTATTGTGTTTGTCTTTTAGAGATTCTTTATAGCTTGTTTATCGTGTCTGTCTTTTAGAAATTCTTTATAGCTTGTTTATCGTGTCTGTCTTTTAGAGATTCTTTATAGCTTGTTTATCGTGTCTGTCTTTTAGAGATTCTTTATAGGTTGTTTATCATGTCTGTCTTTTAGAGATTCTTTATAAATTGTTTATCGTGGCAGTCTTTTAGAGATTCTTTATAGTTTGTTTATTGTGTTTGTCTTTTAGAGATTCTTTATAGCTTGTTTATCGTGTCTGTCTTTTAGAGATTCTTTATAGGTTGTTTATCGTCTCAGTCTTTTAGAGATTCTTTATAGCTTGTTTATCGTATCTGTCTTTTAGAAATTCTTTATAGCTTGTTTATCGTGTCTGTCTTTTAGAAATTCTTTATAGCTTGTTTATCGTGTCTGTCTTTTAGAGATTCTTTATAGCTTGTTTATCGTGTCTGTCTTTTAGAGATTCTTTATAGGTTGTTTATCGTATCAGTCTTTTAGAGATTCTTTATAGGTTGTTTATCGTGTCTGTCTTTTAGAGATTCTTTATAGGTTGTTTATCGTGTCTTTTAGAGATTCTTTATAGATTGTTTATCATGTCTTTTAGAGATTCTTTATAGCTTTATTTATCGTGTCTTTTAGAGATTTTTATAGCTTGTTTATCGTGTCTGTCTTTTAGAGATTCTTTATAGGTTGTTTATTGTGTCTGTCTTTTAGAGATTCTTTATAGCTTGTTTATCGTGTCTGTCTTTTAGAGATTCTTTATAGGTTGTTTATTGTGTCTGTCTTTTAGAGATTCTTTATAGCTTGTTTATCGTGTCTGTCTTTTAGAGATTCTTTATAGCTTGTTTATCGTGTCTGTCTTTTAGAGATTCTTTATAGCTTGTTTATCGTGTCTGTCTTTTAGAGATTCTTTATAGCTTGTTTTTCATGTCTGTCTTTTAGAGATTCTTTATAGATTGTTTATCGTGTCTTTTAGAGATTCTTTATAGCTTGTTTATCGTGTCCTTTAGAGATTCCTTATAGGTTGTTTATCTTGTCTTTTAGAGATTCTTTATAGATTGTTTATCGTGTCTGTCTTTTAGAGATTCTTTATAAATTTTTTTCCATGCTTTAATATGTGTTTGACCATGACATTGCCACATAAAAAAACTCCATAGTGGATAATTTTCACATTGTAATGAACGCTAAGCAGAATTGTCAACCGTTATATTTGAAGCAAGAAGAAAAAATTACAGTAATATTTAGCAACACAGTTTTACGGTTATTTTTTTTTGCTACAACTTAAACCCCTGAAGATGATCTCAGAAGGAGATTGAAAGAACTTTGGAACACTGAGAAATATTAAAATAAAATCAACTGTAAAAGTTACATTGCATTTCTTACATCTTTCAGTTATAATACATGAAAGATTATCCATGTGCACAAATGGATTTTGTTAAAAATAAGCAAACATAATATTTGCAATTTATTTTATCTGACATGCCTAAAAGAGAATTTGCTACCTAAATAAACAAATATATATATATATATATATATATATATATATATATAGCGATTTGCAAAAAACCAATGTAGTTTATAAATTCAAATGTCCCTTTCTAGAATGTATCTCTAACAAACTAAATAATATCTACATTGATCATACTACCAACTCGCTTTCATGGCGTCTTACGTTACACTTCAATGACAATTCAAACATATTCCGACATTTAAACAACACGGTTATGAACGCACACTTCTCAGAAAAACACTCATTGAAAACACATGTATACTTAGACAAGAAAATAATAAACGGAAACTCAAAATCCTGGAAGCTATCTACATCAAACAACTTAAACCTGGCTTGAATACGATAAATTTTGATATCTCAACTAACATACTCAAATGCCTGTAATCGGATCAAGAATCACACCACCACCATTTTGTCACTGTCTGCGGCCATCTGCCACGGTAAAAATGGACTTGTTTCTTTTGTTTAATTCTCTTTAATTCCACTTTCTTAATAGCTTAAATGTTCTATGTTCAATATATATTAATGTTTATTCTTTGATAATGGCTTATGTAAGCAGAAAGCTTAGACCTGGTAAAAAAATCAACAATTACTGTGATTTCTTGTTGTCTTTCAACGATAGTACCATCAAGCTTATCAGACGATATGAACGGATCCTACACAAAATAAATAGACAAAATTTGTCTGTATTATTCAACGAAACCTGCATGAATATATATATATATATATATATATAGGGTGTATTTGGGTGATAGTTTTTTTATTCATACAGATTTGGTTATAAACTAGTGAAAGGACTTTCCTTAAGATTTTTTTAATTTAATTTTTCAATGGTTACAACTATTTTTTTGGTCTGGAGGCAGAATCTGAACACAAAACATTCAATGATTTCTGTGCGTACTCAGCTTTTATAACCTGTGGGCTGATAGGGTTGTGTCTGAGGATTTTCAAGTGTTGCATTTTTACATGTTGGTGGACGTCATTTCATTTATTTTACCTTTATGCTTTATTGTTTGCAGTTCTTACCTTAAACACAACCCTATCAACTCACAGAAATGGCTTTGATAGTATAAATCTTTTCTTATTGGAGCAGATAGACTAAACTATCTCCTGGTTCACACTCCACCCACGTCTATTGAATAAGTAAAGAGGCTCATCCTTTGTTTCCTGTTTAGGATGTGGTTTCCGGCTTTCTCTTTTCCAATCTTTTCACTCTTACGTAGCCCCCTGCACATCAGTGGCATTACTGCTCGGGGTGATATGATTAAAAAAAAAAAAATTTTTCAGGACATAAGCAAGTAATGTTCTCCACAACTTCCTGTAGCTCTTCAAAATAGTTACCTTTTTACTCTCTTCTAATCTCTTCTCTACTAACCATTTACACATACTCATTTGGTAGGTTATTCAGATCTTTACTCTGTTACTCTTGCTTTCAGCATGTCCTGTGAGTGTTCAATTTTCCAAACATTGTTTCCTTATTATGCATCCTAGAAATTTCAATTGTTTAGTTTCTGATTCTAAGTAAAAGTGTCTCTTTTGCTTCCATTTTCTCTAAAACTTCATTGTTGCTCACATGTTTGGCACATGATATTCTCAGAATCCTTCTGTAGAACAGTATTTCTGCTGCCTCAAATATCTTCAGCTGTAAAGAGACTGTCCAGCATTCACTTGCATATATATTGAATAATGGTCTACTACTTGTGTTTCTAACAATATTTTCCAGTTTCTTAATACTTTACTTAACTTTTGGAAGGCATCTTTGCTATTAAGAACTCAGTGTCACATATTACATCCTCAGTTAAAACAGTTTCTAGTTATTTAAATTTTTGCACTTGTTTGATTTTCATGCCTCCAATTCCTAGTTCACATGTTGGGTTGTTCCTTCTGCTGACTATCATATATTCTCTCTACTTAGAATTGATGCTTCGTTCTTTCTTCTCACTTTCACTTTTATTATCTAGGAGTGCCTGTAGTTTACTTCCTGTGTCTACAATTAAAAGCATTCATATGACAGTAATTTTTTGTGGTTTATAAAATTAATTGACTATTTCTTCAAATGTTCTAGTACTTGTTGCTGTATATATATATATATATATATATAAACATATACTGTTAAATATAAGAGACAATGAATGTCTATTATGTTTAATCATGAGCCATTCTAAACATTGTATTTTGACTTTAATTTCAGGTGAAAATAAAGACAAAAATTCTCTAACATTTGGATAAGTTTTTATTAAGTTGGTTCTATGCTTTTAGCTCACATGAGCCATCTTCAGAGAGGTTACAGGGATGTTAACATAAAAACATCCACCATCAAAGATGATTTTATCTTGTGTTGACATAAAACTTTGCTAAGCAACGATAAGTTACCAAATAGCAAACACAGTTTGTAAATTTGTAATGTGGTTCTATGACGTCACACCACATGAGAGCTAAACCTCTCTGAAGATGGCTCATGTGAGCCGAAAGCTTAGAACCAACTTCATAAAAAATTATCCAAATGTTGGAGAATTTTTGTTTTTATTTTCACCTGAAATTAAAGCCAAAATACGATTAAACATAATAGACATTCATTGTCTCTTGTATTTAACAACATATGTTTAGAAAATTATCTGCTACCTCAATACACTATATATATATATATATATATATATATATATATATATATAAATTATGTGCATGTATGAACCAGTATTATTCTATTCATCAAATGCACCTTCTCTAGATTCTGAATTGCTTCTATATAAGGACTTCATTCGAGTCGTTCTTTAGTATGACTGGTGTGAAAGCAGCCATATCTCCATATCTGTGTTGCATTTGGCATTAGCCCAGTGTTTGAACAAGTAGCACAAGACTGGTTCAAACACTTTTCTGAAGACAACCTCAGCCTCAAATAACACTCTTGCTCAGAACAACCATTGGTGGTTGATGATGAGTACCTACAGCAGATAGTTGAAACCAATTCATACCAAACTTGCCAAGAGCTCATAACAGTCCTGGAGGTATTCCACTTCACCATGATTGAGCACTTACATCTCTTCAGCATAATTAACAAGCAAGACATATAACAAGTACCACACCAACTGAGTGACTTCAACCATCAGCAATGTGTCAAAATGGCTACTTTATTGCCCTCTGCTCTGAGAGAATTACTTGACTCCATTGTAACTAGTGATGCAAAGTGGAACCTGTATATCAATCAAAAGTAAAGAAAATCATGAACCAACAAAGACAGCCAGAGAATTACTTGACTCCATTGTAACTAGTGATGCAAAGTGGAACCTGTAAAGAAAATCATGAACCAACAAAGACAGCCAGAGAATTACTTGACTCCATTGTAACTAGTGATGCAAAGTGGAACCTGTATATCAATCAAAGGTAAAGAAAATCATGAACCAACAAAGAAAGCCACATACATCCTTACAAGGTGATGACCAGTATTTGATAGAATAGCTTGCTGTTCCCTGTCAACACCATATATAGTGAATAATTTGGCCATCTGTTAGCACAAATCATGGAGCTGTATTCAAGAATGAACAATGTTCAGTTTCTTCATGATAATTCTCATCTAAACATCAAAAGACACACTCATCAGAAACTACATAAACTAAGCTGGGAAATTCTGCTGCATCTATTTATCAAAGAAATTGTTTGGTAATAACAATAAGCTTTAAGTGTAGCTGACAAGTTTTTGCCCCAAAACTTACCCTTTCCTACAAAGATGGAATTCCTTCCCTGCTTGTTAAATGGCAGAAGTTGTTGACTCAGATGGTGATTATATCATTGAGAGGAATATATTCTCTTTCTTTATAAACTAATTTTGATTTAATGTTCAAGAAACTGTATGAATTTTCTAGATATGTTACCATACTCTTTGGAATCCAGAATGATTTTGAAGAGAAAATCAACATCCTCTACCAAGTGTTTCAAGAAATGAGACTCAAAATAAATCTTTTGAAAACAGAAATTATGATCTGAAGTTGGAATGAAAGCAGTGATGGCACATCCATTGAATCCCTCATAAAAATTCAGAATGTTGAATTAGTAAATACTAAATATGACTAATACTTCAATTGAATGAATAAGTTATAACAAATTAAGCATTGGAAGAAAAGAAATTAAAAGCAGATTTGGTTGTGCCAGAGTCTTTAAGCTGGAAATTACTAGAAAACTAAAACATCAACTAAAAAAATATTTATATATGTGCTTGTATTTGCATGTATATGCATATGTATATTTATTGATATTCATATATATTTATAGTCATCCACAGACAGTACTTTCATTTTATCATAGCTCATCAGTACAATTAGACATTTGATTGCTTCTAGTCAGAATTGAAACCCAACTGAATTCACATCACTCGGTCATTCTACCGCTGAGTTATGCATGCTCTGTAGAGGAAGGCAGACTTTAGCTTGTTATATACAATGTAAACATAGGCCAGTAGCCAAAAGTGTTCAAATTCATTACTAAATGAACAATGCATAAATGCATCACTAGCTACTGTTTTTAAAGTCTACTATTTCTCCATATTACTTCAGTATGTTGGAGCATAAATATATATATATATGTTTTTTTTTAAATAGACACCCCCACAACACCCAGTAGTGCACATCACATGATAGCTTTAAAGAATGCTCCTTTTCAAAAAAACAAAATCATGTTACAGTGAAAACATGAGGATAAAATAACAACAGAAAAATAATATCCTTGACAATGGCCAGTGTAGTGGCCAAAAATGCTTGGAAAGTAAAATATTATGGAACCTTTATACACCCCTTATCTTCAGCAAAAAGGAAACATGTAAAAATACTGAAAAAAGTAAATAAAAAATTAATAAAATCTTTCTTGTTGGTCATTTTTAATGAAAGATTGCTGCCCAAATATATGTGTGCATATATATATATATATATATATGCACACACACACACACATTTTACACATTCGTGTAAAATCTTCTGTACAATAAAGACAGAAGCTGATGATGGTTCACCTGAAATAGGCCATACTTCGGATTTACCATGAAATAACGTGTCTGCCTAAATTTTTTTCCTATATCTGCTCTATATCTATTTATATACATATATATTTAGAGCCCTCTTAGAGAGTTATCCTACCACTGTATGTACAGGATACACCTTAGGATTTTTCTATATCTACACTGCATGCTTATATATATATATATATATATATATATATATATATATATATCAGTCAGTTAAGTGCCATACGTGATACACGCTTGGGCGATCACGTCTCAAAAGAGACATGACTGACTGGGCAGATTATCCCGCAGTAGGTTGCCATTGCTTTCTGCGGTAGACTGGTTGCCGACCAAGGCTATAGAACCCAATCTGTCCTGTTATTTAACCCATAACTGGAAGGAAGAGACAGATTAATACCTTTCCCAAGGGTATTTGTGCGTAAGTGAATACAATGGATTCAACTGGAATTCAAACTCAGCTCCCTAGTTTCTCGTTCCAAGCTGATATCCACTGTACCTTGCTTACATTGGAAAAGGCATGAATTCATCTTTCTCCTGTTAACGGTTATTTTCCAGAGTAGTCAGTCAGTTAAGTGCCATACGTGAAACACGCTTGGGCGATAATGTCTCGAAAGAGACATGACTGACTGGGCAGAAGATTATCCCGCAGTAGGTTGCCATTGCTTTCTGCGGTAGACTGGTTGCCAGCCAAGGCTTTAGAACCCAGTCTGTCTTATTATTTAACCCATAACTGGAAGGAAGAGACAGATTAATACCTTTCTCAAGGGTATTTGTGCATAAGTGAATGCAATGAATTCAACTGGAATTTGAACTAGGCTCCCCGATTTCTCGTTCCAAGCTGATATCCACTGCACCACAATGCACATGCTTCCAGAGTAGACTGAGATGTAAAACATGGAATTCAAATCTGAGGATGGCTGTTTGAGATTTTTTTGATACACTGTGTACCATTTCTTTGTCATCAGTTCTCTCAAACAGTTTCTTTGTGATGTCAAGTGTGACTTTTTCTACAAAAGACTTCACCAATATAATCAAATAATATCTGAAGTAGTCTAGCATCTCAATTATAAACTAAACTGTTGATCCCCCTGATGGTTGAAATTAACTCGGGAGTTCAACATACACACACTCACATATAAGTCAGATTGGCTTGAGGTAATGCAAGAAGAATTCATGCTTTCACTTTTATCTAAAAAAGCAATGCTAGTAAAAAAGTATAGAAATTCTTTTATGCTAGTTTTGGATTCTAGCAATCTATCTGATCTTTAAAACAGGTTCAGAGTATTTGAGATATACTGTTGCATCAAAACATGTCACTTTGAGCAATGGAGAAGCACTTATATTCTGAATTGGCTTGAAGGTGAAAATGCAAAGCTAAAATTATCCCAGGAGCTGCAAAAAAAATCAAATATAAAAATAAACAAAAAAGTACATATTGAAGAGAAACCCAGAAGGTCTTTGTTCTCTTAAAGAGAAGTTTAAAGCTTACAGCTATCTTCTTTTTTTCTCACTTTCAGATTCAAGCTTTTTCTTTTTTCTTATTCTTTCTTTCTACTCTCTCTTTATTTGTCTCTCTTTCATTCCTTTTTTTTCAGTTTCTTCTCTATTTTCAACTTTATCTTTTATTGTCTTATTCTTTCTTTCTTTATCCCACTCCTTTTTCCCCACCTGTTTCTCTTTTTTTATTTTTTTTAAGCTGTCTGTATTCTGCAGTTTTTGTCTGTTTTCATGTCTCAATAACACACTTTCCCCTCTTGATTTTCTCCTAAAACCCATTTTCTATCATATTTTCTTTCTATTTTCCTTTCTTTTATTATTTTCCCTAAATCTGTTCTATCTATTCTTTTCCTTTATCTGTTTTTTCTTATTTAGCATTTTCTACCCTGCTATCTTTTCCCCATAAATCTTTGATTGCTTTTTTATGAAATTTTCTCCCATAGTCAATTTTTTTTCTAAACCTACTCCAATTTCTGTTAATTTAGTCTTTATCATTTTTTTAATCTTTTTCTTCTGTTTTCTTTTGTTTTCTAGCTTTCCTTTTTTTCTTCATTGCTTTCTAACTTCTTTTTTTGTTTTCTAATTATTTTATTGTTTTTCTCTCTGTCTTTCATCCTCTCTCATCTTTTCCAGTTCTCTTTCATCTTTCTCTACCCTTTCTCTCTCATTTTTATAACCTTCTTACTCTCTCTCTCTCTGCTTGACAAATCCAGTTCATTAAAGTTCAAACTATCTTGTTAAAAAAAAAACTCTCACCTGCCTATTGTTTTTTTTAGCAATACACTCATCCTGTACTAAGTGATTATCCACAGGTCTTCAGGTTTGATGATCATAAAATTTGCCTTCAATGCCATACCATCAAGACATCTTTGTTACTTGTTTACTACCTTTTCTTTGTTGTTTTATGTCTTCTTTCACTCTCTTTCTCTCTCTAGCTATGAGTAGATTGGTCAGTGCACATTGTCTACAGGGGTATTGACAGAAAACAGACACTACTTTTCTTTTCAATTAGAATTGATAACAAGTTACTTTGTGATGCTGATAGGTTATCTGCCAACTTCACAAACACACAAAGATGGTATCAACTTCAATAAAGTTGAAGCTAATGTACTGATTTTCTTATAGAACTCAATGACTAATAGAAACATTGCTACTGTATGTCATTATTTTCTTTTTCCTAGGAAAAATGAGATGAATTAATGTTTTTATTTCGATGAAAGTATGGAACAGCCATGGACAAAATGTAGCCTGTTTGGCTTTCTGAATGGCATAGCAGATCAGAATTAAAGATTCAATGTTTCAAGCCAATCAAATAGAAGATCAAATCTAAAGTTTTGCTCAAGTTGAGCTTATTTCTAACAATAAAAGCAGAGGAGAAATAGCATTTTGACAATTAGTAATGTAGCAACAAAGAAGAAGCAACCACATTGACAGATCAGGAACACACCAGCACTTACTTTGCCTGGATGAGGAATTTGACACAATAACTAATGCTCTACTAATAGATAATTGGATTTATTTGTTTGTAAGTATGAGCTTCACACACTAAAATCTAATATGTTCCAAAAAGCTTACACCTGTGATTTATAACCAATGCTTGCCATTTCTCCAACAAACTACTTACTCTGAGAGACTCTCATTCTTTTCCTTTTATTCAGCACCAGTGTTTCCCCTAATAAATAAATAATTTAGTGTTTGTTCTATAAATCTGTTTCTGTAGTTAGAAGCATTATTATCTTAGAACCAATGAAACAAGTTTTAGCTATCACATCCCCTCTGCATGCCCAACTAGTCTCCTTACTTTTCAAAGCAGTTCAACTGAACCATATACATAATAATTGAGTATATTGTTTTTGAGATGTTTCAGCATTTTAAACCATTTTCAATTTTCACTAACAAAGACCATATATGTAAACCTCAGTCTTTTGCTTTAGAAACAGGAAAGGATAAGAATCTTTTCTTCAAAGCAAAAAACATCAACTTTTTCTCAAATCTAAGGCATAAGATAATCTTCAACAAAAAACTACATAGCAGTTTTTAGTAGTATAGCCTGCTTTATAATGAGCCATATCTCATGTGCCCAAAAAGTTTCTCCATACCTGATCTAGAACCTAAACACTTTCAATATTTACAAACAAAGAAAAGTTATTTTTTTTGTGTTTTTGTTTTATGGCATATCAATATCAATGGGTTATTTAATGCCAATAAGATTTTTAAGATAAGTTCAAAGTATTGCTGGTAATATTTTAGCTTCAAAAATGTTTGGCTAGTAATTTTTTTTCCTTCAAAAATGTATGGCTGATAATATTTTTTTTCCTTCAAAAATGTATGGCTGATAATATTTTTTTTCCTTCAAAAATGTATGGCTGATAATATTTTTTTTCCTTCAAAAATGTATGACTGATAATATTTTTTTCCTTCAAAAGTGTATGGCTGATAATATTTTTTTCCTTCAAAAATGTATTGCAAGTAATATTTTTTCCTTCAAAAATGTATGGCTGATAATATTTTTTCCTTCAAAAATGTATGGCTGATAATATTTTTTTTCCTTCAAAAATGTATGGCTGATAATATTTTTTTCCTTCAAAAATGTATGGCTGATAATATTTTTTTCCTTCAAAAATGTATGGCTGATAATATTTTTTTTCCTTCAAAAATGTATTGCAAGTAATATTTTTTCTTAAGAAATGTATTCCTAGGATTTTTACTATAAAAGTCTATTTTTATACCTTTTCTTATTTCTAAGGCATGAAATAAGCCCAACTAAATTTAGCAAAAGGTTTTAAGTCATATACCCTGCTTTATAATGAGCCATGTTTCATGTGCTCCAAAAGTTTGTCTATATCTGGTCTAGAACCTAAACCTTTTCAATATTTACAAACATATAGGAGTTAGTTTTAAATAAAGTCATTTCATTACATTGTAACTATCTTAATAATTATTCAAACTATTTTCTTCATCTTAATTGTCATCAATTGGCGTGTTCTTTGAATCTCTTCATGCATATACAACATATATAATAAAACAAAGAAAAACTTTTCAAAAATATTTATTAAAGTTTAAAGATATTTTTGTACATACAGAAACTGATTATAGATATAAAAGTATCAAGCTGAATACTATTGGACATTTTAAAAACAAAGCAACCGGTTTCAGTCCCACTCTTCAGACCTCATTGGGAGATTAACTTAGATTAAAATAAATCATCAAATGAATGAAGAGAATTCATTTTTAAAATGTCTAATAGTATACAGCTTTATACTTTCATATTTAGTACAGTTTCTACTATTACATTGTTGGGAATCCATAGACCCAGGCATTTGTTTTCATCTAAGTGTCAGGATTCAAAACATTCAGCAACAATAACAACAAATCTTTTAAATAAAACATGAAAATTTGCTGAAGGAAGAGTAATATCAGAACATCAGTTGAAATAACATTTATATATTCATCTCAGAAGTATACAATTGAGAATAAAATGTTAAAATTTCTTTTCAGAGAAGGTTGTTTTATCAAGTAATTCAGTGTTTGTAATACAGTGTGAAATTTCTTGGATAGACATACTTTATGACAAACAGCTTAATGTTTTGGTCAGTGCATTAATCAATGCCTGCTTGCTCATCTATTCCTCTGGTTGGATGTAGATCAAACAGGCCTGAAAAATTGGTTTTGAACATCAAGAAACAGTACACTTGTATTATGTTCATAAGGGAGATCTAAAATCTAATTTCACATAGAGGTGTGAACTTTTTGTATACAATATTTCCATTAGTTAGAAAATAATTTCATACTCATTCAAGAAAATCATCATCTATTCCACTGGTTGGGTGTAGATCAAACAGGCCTGAAAAACTGGTTTTGAACATCAAGAAACAGTACACTTGTATTTTTATGTTCATAAGGGAGATCCAAAATCTAATTTTACATAGAGGTGTGAACTTTTGTATACAATATTTCCATTAGTTAGAAAATAACTTAACACTGATTCATGAAAATTTTTTCTCAAATTTGTAGGAGAGACATAGGAGCTATCATTGATATTTTTTAAGTGGTCCAAAAATAATATGTGGTACTCTACAACTACCTCTGTGAAGGATTTTGGCAGTGTTTCCCCTTTTAGTGATTGTTTATCAAACAAACTTTTCTTTTATTGATTGAAAAATATATATAGGATTTATTTCCTCCAACATCAGAAAAGTGCCATACGTGATACATGCTTTGGCGATCATGTCTCGAAAGAGACATGACTGACTGGGCAGAAGATGTTATCCCGCAGTAGGTTGCCATTGCTTTCTGCGGTAGACTGGTTGCCGACCAAGTCTATAGAACCCAATCTGTCCTATTATTTAACCCATAACTGGAAGGAAGAGATGGATTAATACCTTTCCCAAGGGTATTTGTACGTAAGTGAATGCAAGGAATCCAACTGAAATTCGAACCCAGCTCCCCGATTTGTCATTCCAAGTCGATATCCATTGCACCACAACGCACATCCTCCTCCAACATCAGCTGTATTAATTTGTTTATTCCTGCAAACTCTGCATTGTATAGTGCCATAAACACACCCAGTGATGTTACTGCAGTTTTAGTAGTGAGTGAGTTTTTATAGATTTGGAGTGCTAGCCAGTGTTAGGTGGGGGATTTATGCCTTTCCAAAGGGTATTAGTTCAAAGTGAATACAAACTGTCCCAGTTGCAGTTTGAACCCAATTTGCTGACTCCATTCTCTATTCCATTAACTCTTAAGCCACAAAGAACTCCTGTATTAATTAGAATAATTCACAAATCTAAATATCAAAGATTTATGCTTCCCTTGAAATTACTACTAAATTGTTATCATAGAAAATAGAATCTGTCCTCATATGTTGCTCACCACTTTATATGGTGCAGAAATCCTGCTGACTATTTTTCTCTCCATTTCTTTTTACACTCCAGTTATGTTCAAACTGGGCCTATGGGATTCTATTATACATTCCAGATAATGTTTAAGAAGGACTACAGTCTTGGATTGTCTCATCATTGTTCAAATATTGTAACAGAGGAAAATAATCTCATAATTTTTATAAAAATAACTTATTTGCCCATTACTAATGATTTTATCAAATCCCATGAAAGTGTCTACAAGATTACCTGTCTCACTACCGTCTCACTATAATGTAGCTCTGATTTTTAAAAAAATATGAGAAAAATTTTTTTTCCTGAAAAAAGTTGTGGCGCAGTTTATATCGGCTCGGAACGAGAAATCGGGGAACCGAGTTCGAATTCCAGTTGAATCCATTGCATTCACTTACGCACAAATACCCTTGGGAAAGATATTAATCCGTCTCTTACCTCCAGTTATGGGTTAAATAATAGGACAGATTCGGTTCTATAGCCTTGGCTGGCAACCAGTCTATTGTAGAAAGCAATGGCAACCTACTGCAGGATAATCTTCTGCCCAGTCAGTCATGTCTCTTTCGAGACATGATCGCCCAAGCGTGTATCGCGCATGGCACTTAACTGACTGACTGATTAATAAACTGCTCTTGTCTATACCTTACCTGATAGCAGTTCAACAAAAATAGCTTCTTAATGTTCATTGCAGTGTAAATTTCAGCATACTCTACCCATGTCTATTGAACAGGTGAAGAGGCTCATCCCTTGTTTCCTGTTTAGGATGCGGTTTCCGGTTTTCTCTTTTCCAATCTTCCAATCTTCTCACTTTTTTTTTTTTTTCAATTGGAGTAGATAGTCTAAACTATCGCCCGGTTCACACTCCACCCACGTCTATTGAACAGGTGAAAAGGCTCTTGTTTCCTGTTTAGGATGCAGTTTCCGGTTTTCTCTTTTCCAATCTTTTCACTCCTATGTAGCCCCCTACACATCAGTGGTGTTACCGCCTTGCTCGGGGTGATATGATTAAAAAAAACAATAAAACTGACTGATTCCGTTCATATTTTTTATGTTTTTTATAACCATCATAAAGTAAGAAAAAATAGTTGATATTTAACATCAATTTTTCTTGCATTTAAATGTTTTCTTTGTGGCTGATGCAGGATTTTGCCTTGATATGCATTGATAGTCAAATATTAATTGCAGACATGACTTAGAATTTTTTAATAAAAAATTATGAGTGTAAACAGATATAGATACAACTTTTAATAAATATAAACACAGATATAAAACTTCTGACTTAATTTCTCTTTCTATTCCGTTCTTTCTTTATAACATTTATCTCTTTGCCAATTGGCAAAACGTAAAATATATCAAGTGCATCCCTTTCCAAAAGTGGTTACTTTCCAGGTGGATGCATTCAGACTCAAGTATAAACCTGATGAAAGTTTGTGTATAGACTCGCGTATAAACCTGGCTACATATATTCGACATTAAATAACTCGACAAAGATTGATATGTTGTTTAACAATCTTATCTTTTAGCTCTATAGTTCCAATTAATCTGCCATTTTATGATTGTATCTTTTTCATGTTTTATCTCTTTGTCATTTTCTCAATTTACTCTATTTTTATTATTTTTATTATTTCTATTTATGTTTGGTTTCTTTTAACCACACTTGCTTCTATTAAGTTTTTTTACAATCATATCGTCCCAAGCAAGGCATTTTACTGCCACTGTTTTGCAGGGGGTTACATAGGAGAATATTTATGAGAAAGGGGGACAGGTTATATTCAGGAAGTGGGTAAGAAAAGAATGTGTGTGGCCATAAAGTGAGGGATCAGTTTATTTATTGTAGCGTAGAATTGATCCCCCACTTTATATCCACACTATAATAGTAAATAATTTCTTTTTTTATAATCATATTGCCCCAAGCAAGGCTTTTTACTGCCACTATTTTGCAGGGGGTTACATAGAAGGAAAGTTATGAGAAAGAGTGACAGGTTATAGGGGGTGTCAAGAAGTGGGTAAGAGAACAATGAATGTGGCCATAAAGTGAGAGATCAATTTATATATTGATTGTAATGTATAACTGATCCCCCACTCTATATCCACATTATAATAGTAAAGAATTTTTTTTAAATCATATCACCCCAAGCAAGGCATTTGACTGCCACTGTTTTGTAGGGGTTTACATATTAGAAAAGTTATGAGAAATGGTGACAGGTTATAGGGGGTGTCAGGAAGTGGGTAAGAGAAGACTGAGAATATTGATGAGAGTGGAGTGGACAAAGAAAAGAGCATGAAAGAGAGGATGCAGGTTAGTGAAATAGAAGATGACTATTGACTTTACATTTAAATTTTTAGAAATTGTAACTGTCGGGAAAGCAAGTAAATAAAAGGGAATTCCACAGGCAGGAAGTGTGAGAAAAGAAGCTGATGGAATAGAATTTGCTAATTTTGTGGCTCGAGTAAATTTATATATAGGGGTCACCAGTGAGCTAAGTTCATCGGAGCAGAATCCATGAAAGTATTTGTAGACGAGACACAGGGAAGCCTATTTGTGCCAGTGAGAAAGTAACTGTATCTGAGCTGCCAAGTCAGGATCAATCACATTACAGATTCTCTGTTGGATTTTGTCAAGGACACCTAGGTGGATAACAGGAGCACCCAAAAATTACAAAATTCATCTTTTTTGTAATTTTGAGCTATCTTTTGCTTCATTTTTGTTGTCTTTCAAATACAAACATAGAACCCATAATGATTGGGTTATTTATACATGTATCAATATATCTGCTTAGGATCAAAGTCTAATATATGTGCATCCTGCTAAAGTTTAAAGTGTCACTCCCCGTTTTTTGCTTATTCCCTGGTAACTTTCCCTTAGGATCCAAATATCATGTTAAAATGCAACTGTCCCCAATTCATCAGTGTTTATACATCCTCCATCTCTTTGCTTGCTAGTATTTATAGAGAATATAAGTGGCACACACGGAATTAAGTAGCAAATGAGATGAATATCTTTTAAGTATATCGCTTATATAAGAGAGTAGCTTAATTTTTTATCAGACAGTACATGGCCAGCTGGTTCTCTGCCTCTATTTTTCTGGCTTTGTGCTGAATTGCTTTATTTTTTTGGCAATAAATACTAAGATCAGCATGTAGTATACAAAAAAAAAATGTTGCACATATACAAAAATATGTATATACTAGCAGTATAGCCCGGCATTGCTTGGGTGTAATGAAAGCTTTAAAACTAATCCATGGTCCTAGAGCTTAGACTCTTTGGACATCGGCATGAAAGACCAAAAAGCAATAGTTGTTTTCAGTTAAAGCAAAACCGTAGATTGAAAGAAAAATGAATGGATGTAAGTTAAATTTTGATTTCCGGTATCAATGTCAAATAAGTTTTCCATCGCAAATTAAATTTTGAAGGCTAAATAAGTCCTCTGAGTAAATGGTATCATGTCTGAGACTAAGAACTACAATTATATCTACTTAAAGCAAAACCTGAAGCAAAAACCAAAATAAAACGGGTTGAAAACCTGATTTTGATCAGACTCGATAGGATATTGGGATATTGATTTCCAATATCAGCGTCAAGTAAGTCATCCAAGGATAAACTAACCTAATTAAGTCCATGAAAACTTATTATACCTATCAGGAGTAAATGAGCCATATTGATGGCTGAATATTGGTTTTTGATCAGATTCGATAGGATATTAAGGGTATTGATTTCCGATATCAGGGAAAATGAATCATCTGAGAAGATCTACTAATGTTTGAGACTAAAAACTATAATTTTACCAAGTTAGAGCAAATTCTGCAGCAAGAACCACGATAAAAGGGCTGAAATCCTGATCTTGATCAGACCTGATCAGATATCGGGTTATCGATTTCCAATATTGAGGTGAAATCAGAAAAAAACAAGTAGCCAATGACCTGACCAGAAACCTAAGGAATATTTATATGAAGTTTGGTGAGAACTAGATAAAAATTGTGGATTTGTATAAAAGACATACAGACCGACACAGACAGATGCACAAACATCTTGCCATATATATATATATATATATATATATATATATAAACATTTGCTTGATAAAGATCAAGTGATACCTGTTGTGCATGTTTCTCTTTACTGGGCAAGGAGTTAGTTCCAAGGAACTTGATTCTATTTACAGCATTCTTACATTCTTTTTTTTTTTTTTTTTTTTTTTTTTTTTGTATAGCCAGGAATTGTTTGGGGAATGACAGCACACTGCTTTATCAATTATCTGCTCCATGGCGATTTTTATTGAACTACTACCTCTCACTAGCTAGCTGTTGACTCATTTGAGTTCTTCCACCCTATGAGAGAGCTTTGTTTTAAGGATTTTTTTCAGAAAATAGGAACCAAAAAAGATTTATACTTAGAACCAGAAAGAGTTGAAATTTCTGGAACACATAATGAGGAAAGAGGGTTGGGAGAATTTGATACTCACAGGATATATTGACAGCAAGTGGAACAGAGGTAAGCAACATTGTGTAAATGAATGGCAGAGCTTGGATTGAAAGGGATGGTGAAAAATAGAAAGTTGTGGAGAGCCATGTCTAGCCATGTTCTAAAAGCACATAAAAGATAGGCATATGCATTGTATTTATATATGTAGGTTGTTTTCGCTCATTATTTTAATTTTTCAATAATTACACAATCCCCACCCCACAAACTTCATTCACCTTATTTCACTTGTTTTGACCGGTATCAAAGTGTATTCTATTCTCTCCTTATTTGAGATGAGAGAAAGTTCCTGGTCCCTGGGATTCCAACCTCGTGGCAACATCTTCCTCATCAGGTGGAGTTGATGTAATATCAAACCATACTGGTTACAGGAACTGGACAATTCTTGTCCTAGGCCAATATGTATATGTATAGACACTCCATATAAAAACAAACTTGTTTCACATTTTTTCTTCATGCAAAGGTCAAGTAAAGCACCTACTTTTTTTTAATCTTAGTCTTTTTTGTTGATTAATTTGTCTTATTTTCTTTCCTATGCATATACAATTCTCTTTTCTTTTTACTCTCTTTGCTCAAGGTTGTTCCTTTATTTTTTAAACTTTTAATTATTTTTCTCTCTGTATTTCTTCTACTCATGCCATCATTGTTTTGCATTTTCTTTCTCTGAGCAAGATATTTTTTTTATATCCTTGACTGTCAAGTTTCTTTCTCCTCCTCCTCTGAATTATTTCTTTGTAACTCTACCTGTCTTTATCACTTTTTGTATTCTTATTTTAAATCTTTTTGCTCACTTTCATTTCCCATCTCTGTATATAACTGACATTCGAACTGATTTTTTGAAATATAAAAATCAAAATATATGCAGCAACGCTGTCTTGTAAGAAACTCAGACAAAATGACTTCCTATTAAAAACAATCAGAAAAGAGAGAACTAAGTGAAACAACTCATTGGCAAATGTGATTCTACAATATTTTCGATGATTTTTTTTTTAAATTATTATTTTAATCAAAGTTTAGAAGATTAAACAAAGCCAAATGGGTTAATTTTTCTATGGCAACTAATTACTGCTTTTATCACAAACAAAAATAAAATATCTTTCTTTTTCCTTAAGTCATTAGCAAATTATTAATCCTAAAATCACACCATTTAAATTGATTTGAATCAGTTTTCAGATTCTATAGTAAGGACAATTTTCCTTAAAAGGAAAAAACATGCAAGCTTTTTTTTTTTTTACTAAATACAAAAAGTCAGCTGTACTTATAATCAAAATTTTTACACCAACTGTGATATCAAATTTTTCAAAATCTCTTTTAAAAAACCAGTAAAAAAAAGGCAACAGTAATTTAGTTATTGGCTAAATATTCTAAAGCTGAAATGATTTTTTTAATTATAATTGTGAAATTATAAGCCATAAAATAGTGAGAAAACTATGAATGTGAATAACAATACAAAATTCACTTCAGCATGCAAATTAACACAATGTTTCATATGTTCACTATGTAAAAATGCAGCTGGGTTTTTCCATATATTCAGTGAGCAATAAGATTCCAAACAAACTCTTAAAAAATAAAGAAATATGGTAAGTTTACAGTAGCAGTTAGAAATTTTGTGTCCATTATTTAAATAAAGAACTTTTCTTTTGTTAAATAATACTTTTGTCTTGAAATTATGAAATATTGTTTTGGAAAAAAAAATCTTGTTTGTTAATAAATATAACTTGTAAATAAAATAGTTTGTCAAAATACATTAAAATTCCAATTATCATTTGAATATTTCTTTTGTTATAAGGAAGAGGATAATTTAGGTTGTTGGTGATTTAAAATAATTTGGAAAACTATAAACTTTTATAGTTCTAGAAAATTAATATTCTTCCTTTTGTAAACATTTCACAAAATCACACGTGATTATTTATAAAATTATTATTTAAAAAAAGAGGGAGAACTATAAATGGTGAAGAAAAACGAGAAAGAGATGAGGAAAAGAAGTTTAAAAGAATGAGAGAGATAAATGAAGAAATGAAAAAAAATTAAAAGTAGACGAAGAAAGAAAAGATGAAGAATAAAGAAAAGGAGAAATTTTGAAATGCCTGAATCAAAGCCAGTCTCAGATTATTTGTAATTTGAAAAGCTGAATTGCCAAAGAATTAAGAGGCAACAACTTAATAGCATTGTTTGTTGGGTGTGTATACAAGTGATTCATTTTCAGTTTTCTGTTCTTTTTTTCTCTATTATTTGTTGATTAGAATCCAGTAAAACATTTTGGATTATTCTTGCTTTTTTTAAACCACAAAATGCCTATCCTGAGAATTGTTCATGAGTGTTTTTTAGCATTTTCTTGTTTCTTCATTGTTTATAATTTGATGAATAGGTAATAGAATGTTTCAAATTTTAATGTTTCCTTGTTTATAATACTTATGTTGAAATATGGCAATCATAAAATGATAAAAATGTCTTGCAAAAAGATACATATACATAACATACTCAAGTTTCATTAGTCATTTTTGCAACCTCCAATGCAACACACTCCCCACCATTGCAGAACCACCACCAGTAGTTTGCATAATACTCTGGATACCCTACCTCATGAGGTTTCTTCCATATACTTCTTCTTCTATATGCCCTGTTCCTTCAGGATGTAGACGATCATGGTTCTCCACATCTCCCTATCCCTTGTGGCTCTTAATATGTTTGCTCCTGTTACACCTGATCAGGCCCTGCAAATATGTTATCCGCTGCCTTCCTCTGTCTCTTTTTCCTTCTATCTAGCCAGTCAGTATCAGTTTTTCCAAGCTCTCCTTCTTTATTGCATGTCCCAGGAACTTCAGTTGTCTCTTCCTGATGCTCAGAATTAATTTCCTTTTTGTTGCCATTCTTTCCAACACCTCATCGTTGCTTGCATGCTTAGTCCACGATATCCACAGTATCCTTCTGTTGAACCACATTTCTGCTGCTTCAAGTTTTGTCCTCATTTTCAATGATATTGTCCAGCATTCACTGCCGTATTGAAAAACTGACATCACATAGCAATCCAGCACTCTCTTCTTTGTTTCTAGTGAAATTTTCCTGTGTGTTAGTACTTTACTCAGCTTCTGGAACATGTCCTTTGCCATGCCAATTCACCTTCGGATCACTGTGTCACACTTTCCATCTCTGTTAGAACACTTCCTAGGTATTTAAATTTTTGTACTTGCTTGATTCTGGTATCCCCCACCTGTACTTGGCATTTTGGGTTGCACCTTTTGCTGATGACCATGCATTCAGTTTTCTTAAAGTTTATTTGTAGTCCTTTTTTGTCACTCTCCATCGATACCTTCTGTAGGAGGTCTTGTATATGTGATGGAAATGTGATTCATTTAACCATACAGCATCCATTATGACAGTCTTCCACTCTCGAAAAGCAATGTTCTCTGGTCCTGAACAGCTGCAGTAACAGATGCTATGCTATCAACAATGTTACTTTTGTTGGTTGATGCCTATGAAATAACATAGAATGCAGTTGAATAACAACTAAGGACATTATTTGATTGCATGAAACTTAGTTTTCAGAAGACCAGTGGCCCCCATTCTTATATCAACCTATCGGTGCTTGCAGTTTTCATATGTTGCTCATGTCATTTCCTGATATATATAATGAAAAGTTCTGGAGATTAACAAAATGGATTAACAATTAACAAGTGAGGCATAATTATTTTATTTGTTTGAACATTATTTTTAATAGATACCTGTATTTTATTAGATATTCCGTGTTTTTAATTAAACAGTATATTTCTATAAATGACTCTACTGGCCTGGGTATTTTTGAGAAATTTTGTCAGGAAAATGTGTGTCATTTGGCATGTTAGGGGTTGCAGGTTTGAATCCTGTTGAATGACACACATTTTCATAAAAAATTCTTAAAAATATTCAGGCCAGAAGAGTTATATATATCTATATATATATATATATATATATATATATATAGTGTAATTAAAAACAGAATATCTACTCAAATATGAGTATCTATTGAAAATAATATTCAAACAAATATATATAGGGTGTCCCATAATGATGGGGTACGGTGAGTATTATAAACAGATTATAAAAATGACATGGAGTAGCAAATATATTTATTACATAACTGATATACAAGAGTTCAACATATTATCTAAGATTTTGATATTACCTACAAGTATCCAATATATCTTTTGCCGCTTGTGAACCCTCATAATATCAGTATTTGAAATGAGAATATGAGCTCGTGAATGTTTTTTATAGGAATAATCATCCTAGGGATGTAATATTAAAATCTTAGATATTATGTTAAATACTGGTATATCAGTCATATAATATATTAGGTCTTCCAAGATACATGCATTTAAAATGTGTCCCATTATTATCAGACACTATATGTATATATAGGGTGCAATGGATAAATTGTCATCTAACTTATGTAAAAATGAAACGCACACTGACATCTCATTTTTACAGACATATTTACCAAACTTGTGCAAAAATATCTTGAAATAATAAAAAGCAAATTTATTCAATAAAATTGCCATTGGTTTCAACCACAGCCCTCAGACAACTACAGAATCTCTGCATCTCTTCTAGACAGTCTACTTGTTTAAGTTGGTGAATGCTGTCATAATCTTTGCCTTCAGTTCATTTTTGGTGTTACATTCAACTGGGCTTTACACACAATCAAGGGGGTTGCAGTCTGGGGAGTTAGGTGGTTAGACATAAGAAGTGATGTGGTCGCAGAAATTGTCTGACTGCCATAACTGAGTTCTCCTGCTTGTAGGGTTTTCCAGTAGCCATATTCCTGAACAAGGGCAGCACTACCTACTCAAGGCACTTTATGTAGTTGGGGCTGAAGCCCTGTGGGAAGATGAATGATGGCATAATATTGCCATCAGTAGTGATCACTTCAAACACCATTTGTTTGAATGGATATATTAGCTTTTCATCACTTTAGGTACATCTTTTGTAATCACAGCATCATCTGCTTTTTCTTTAGAATGATACCTAAACACTCTGAAATGTCCATATTGGAACTTCCAGCACAAGCAGTACAGCATGCCATTTTTAAATTTGTGGCTGAGATAATTAGCATCATAGTTCTCTGCTTCTCACAAATGGTGCCCACTTGACCCCACTATACTGTGCAGTTGACAAAAAACAAACATGTATGCACAAAATTAGAAGTATAGAATGTTGACAATTTACACATTGCTCCCAGTCTATGTATGGCAATACAATCGAGTATTAAGTGGATATGTATTCATCGGTTTGTATATTTTATTTTGAGCACCCTGTATATATATATTGTATGTATGTGTGTGTGTGTATATATATATATATATATATATATATAATATCCTACAGTGATGACACAAATTGGAGATTCATGCGTTACACAATCAGCAGGTGCATATTATGAACTGATAGTTTGTAATATGCACTTGATAATTGCATAATACATGAAACTTTGACTTGTGCCATTGATGTAACATAATATATATATTTATTAATATACATAATTAATAGCTCTGTTTATACTATATTGAGCATTGTTTTATTAACAACTAAATATTTTATACTAGTGTATTCCCATATGTATATTTATTCAGTTATGTAACTATATATATATGTGTGTGTATTAGTAGAATTTAGACTTACATCAACATAATTTTTTCTTGTTATAAAATTTGTTATACTTAAAAAGTTTTACTAAAATTTAAAAATGCTCCTGCTTGATGTTAAGTCAGTCAGTAATGGTTAGTAATATGTAAGTAAAAAAGAAAGATTTTGTTAAAGGTTGAATTAGGGAAGTTTTGGCCTTGTCAAAATATTCAATACATCCACAAAGAAAAAAGCAGATCAATCAAATATAAAATTTTATATTACAAAGATGTAGATGTCTTTTACAAAGAGTATTTTGAATCAAGTTTCTTCTTTCGAAAACTAAGTTTTCAAGTGATCAAAAATAAACAAGCCAACGAAAACATTTTTATAACTCAGCTTCGGTTGACTGACTATTTGATACTTTGTTTCTTACACTAAAAGTGTGAATTGATTATTAGACACAAAGATATGTATGAATGCTTAACAGAAATGTATTAAGTTCTACTTTTAACGAGTGTTAATTGAAGAATATAAATGTTTTAATATTTATATATACTTTAAAGCTGAAATTTTGCATTATAAATTCATATATATTTAACATATTGTGAAATGTGTATCTTTCTCTGTATATTATAAGTTAGTTAAAATTTGTTTTAAATTGGTAAGAACATTGTATTTCATTAATTTTCAATAAAAAGTAGTTTTTATTTTGTCTGAAACTGACTAATAGAATATGTTCAAATAATGAGTCCACTATAATTTGAATCCATCTATTTTGTTCATTTTGCCAAATCTTAATTTATATAGATTTTTAAGGTTTTTCTTTATTTTGCCTGAAATTGATTAATAGAATATATTTTTTTTAATCGTGTCAGAAGGGAGCAAGAGAAGGATGGGAATACAGGTGTGATGACAGTTGCAAAGGTAGAGATAAAGGAAAAGATATACAGGGTGATGTAGAAAGAACTGGAGTCAAGTGGTTAAGAGACGGGTATTGACATTGCATTTAAATTCCTAGAGGTTGTAGCCATCAGGAAAGCAAGTATATGGAAGGGAGTTCCACAGGCGGAAAGTGCGAGAAAAGAAGCTGACAGATCAACCAAATGCAGCTGACAATTCTACTCCAACTGCAAATAGGTGGGACCTTGTTGCCAGTCTGGTTGCATGAGTAAATTTTTGTAGCAGGGGCATCATTGACTTAAATTCGTCAGAGCAAAAGCCATGAAAATATTTGTAGAATAGACAGAGGGAAGCCACATCCTGTCAGTGAGAAAGTGGCTGGAGTTAAGCTGCCAGGTTGATACCTATAACATCACTGATTCTCTTTTGGAGCCTGTCAAGAACACTGAAATGAACAGCGGGGGTGCCTGACCATATATGACAGCAGTATTCCATGCACAGACGGATGGTTGATTTGTATATCTGCAAGATGGATTCAGGCAGAAAAAAACATCCAGTGATCCAACCTTCCTAGCAGTGGATTTAGCTATTGACTCAATGTAATGGTTCTACTTGAGATCTGAAGATAGGGTAAGGCCGAGGAGGTGCAGTGTATTGCTCTCAGGGAGACTCGCTTGGTCCATGCTTATTGGAGGCAGGAGGTGTTGCCTGTGATGAATATGTTCCAATAATGTGTCCACTATAATTTAAATCTGCACAATTTGTTCATTTTATCAAATCTTAGTTCATTTAGATCTATAAAGTTTTTCTTCACAAACAGCAATTTTTACTTTGATAAAATGTTATTAAAAAAAACAGGTAGTAGGGTTTTGCTTTGATTGATGGTTGCACTTAAAACAATCTATTTTTATAAAATAATAATAATTATTAAATTATTAATTCCAACAATTATTACTTTAGTTGGAGACTTATAACTCTTGATTAATAACTATAGATATAAATATATATATATAAATTTTAGGGGTTTACATAAATACTTGAAAAAATGAGAAACAGCAAGATAAGTAAACAAAAAAAATGAGTATCAAGTGCCTTGAAGAGGTAGTGCAGCCCTGGGTCAAGAGGGTAGCTGCTGGAAAACCATATGTTTGGCAACAGGACTCTGCACCATGATTATCACACAATTTCTGCAACCACATCATCCCCTTACATCTGGCCATCTAACTCCCCAGACTACAACCTTCCTGATTATTACGTGTGGGGAATAGTTGAGCAAGTCACGAGTAAGGATCCATTTAAAACCAAAGATGAATAGAAGGTAAGGACTATGGCAACATTCACCAACTTCAACAAGGAGGCCTTCCAGAAGAGATGCAGGAGATTCTGAAGTCATCTGGAGACCCTAGTTGAATTCAATAAATGTACGTTTTAGTATTTCTAGATAATTTTTTTGGAAAGTTTGGTAAATATATCAGTTAAAATGAGTTATCAGTGTTATTTTCAATTTTGTGTAAATTAGATGATAATTTATCTATTGCACCCTGTATGTTTCATACATAAATTAAACAGACAGCGATTCTAGGATATCCTGGATAATTATTTCATAGGAAGAAGATACATGAGGCAACAGGGATGTGGTTCTACAGAAGGATGCCGAGAATATTACAAATAAATGAGCAATGAGTAAGTTTTGATGAAAATTGAAATAAAAAGGTCACTTATATTTAGTATCAGATATAGTTAAAATTTCTAAGCTGCATAATGAGGAAAGAAGGTTTAGAGAATTTAACTCTTACAGGATGTATTGAAGGCAAGAGGGACTGAGTAAAGTATGGGATGTATGATAAGAAGAAAAATATTAATTAGTACTGCAAATCATAGGAAGTTGTAGAGAGCCATTATCACCCCTGTCTAGAAGTTTACAGCACATAAAAGATGATGATAGGCTAAAGAAGCATTTTTCTTAGTGGTGGGAATTAGTTTCTAACAAAGTTACTTAAGTATTTCAAGCTCATTTTTTAATTGCTTATACTATCAAATGGTTGTCTCAGCAGAAGTTCTTTGATACTTATATCACAAATATAATAGTATTTAGCATCAAAGGGAAGGCTTTTTTCTAACAGGTAACAAAGAATACTTTAGACTTTCAAAACTTAATCATAAATTGGTTGGCAATATTGTTAAACTCTGCTTTTCTCTTTCTTTTAATGTTTTATCATCTTTTACATATTTTATATTACATGGAAAAAGCATGCATGAAAAGTAATATTCTTAAGATTATATTAAACCTGGAAAAGAACAGGACAAGTAATTAAACCTGGAAAAGTAAAGGACGAGATATTCTAGTGAAGTAAAAAATAATAAATTTTTTAAAAATATTTCATTCAAATTTTATTTTTAGCTGCAGTATTTTAAATAAGAATTTTTTTATTTTTTCCTTTACTAGAATATCTTGTCCTTTACTTTTCCAGGCATAATACCTTGTCCTGTTCTTTTTCAGGTTTAATATAATCTTAAGAATATTACTTTTCATGCATGCTTTTTTCCATGTAATCCATGATTTTTCCAGGCATTGCTATTAATTGAGTATAAATTTAATGCTTATAACCACATTCAACGATATTAAAAAGAAAAACATTTTTATGCAATTGATTAAAAAAAAATTCAAAATTGATTATTTATAATTCTGATAATCACTTCTAATAAAATGATGATTGAAGCAAAGTTTGATAGACAAAAATGATAAAAGATATCATCAGAATTTATTTTAGACAAATTAGTCACTCACTCACTCACTCACTCACTTACGTATTAAGGTATTAATCCATTTCTTTCCCTCAGCTATGGGTTAAATAACAGAATAGATTGTGTTCTATAGCTTTGATTGGCAACCATTCTACCGCAGAAAGCAATATCACTCTACTGTGGGAAAATCTTCTCAGTTATTCATGTCTCTTTTGAGACATGATCACCTACATATATATATATATATATATTTATATATAGCACTTAACTGAGGATGCTATGGACCAAACATGTAAGCAGCAACAAGGTTTTAGAGATGATGCAAACAAAAAATAAACTTGTACTTAGCATTAGGAAGAGACAGCTGATGTTTCTGGGATGCTTAATGAGGAAGGAGAACTAGGAGAAACTAATACTCACAGGGCAGATAGAGGGAAAGAGAGATAGGAGAAAGCAATGCAAGACATGCTTGATGGACTTGAGCAAGTGGGTAGTAGAGCGGGGTTTGTGAGAGATGCCAAGAGGAAAAAAGTTAAGAGTGACAAGGGATAGAGGTGAGTGAAAGTTCATGCTCACCTACATCACAAAAGGACATGACACATAAAGAAGTAGAAGACTAGATTGGAAAGTGGGTCTCACTGTTTTACTATTTGAACTAGCTAGATGTAAGAATGAATTCTATTATAATAGTTTCTTTTTTTGCACTACTTACCTGTGGTATTCTATTATGATTTCTTACTTCCCTGCCACTTACAATCATTAAAAATTTAAATGCAGTGTCAATTGCCATCTTCTGTCCTTCTAAATCCTGTTCTTTTATTGTCCTTTTCCTCATTTCTCCTCACTAAAGTTTTCCTATTCTCTTTCACTTCTTGTACCAAGTTCCCGTGTACAAGTGAAATTGTTGCTTTTGGTGAAAGGATAAAAGACAAGTTCTGTTTTTGTTTTTTATAATGAACCAATAGCAATAGGTCTTTTGTATTTATATATTTGATGATTTTCCATGTTGAAAATGCAAAACAAAACAAAATTAGAAACAAAAATATAATTTAACGTACTTTATAACAGTGAAATAAAATAAAAATAAGAAAAATATTTTTCAAGTTAATTTGAAAACATTACCCTAAAAATCATAAATTATTAAACATTATTAATGGAAATATTAAAATTAGTTACAGTTGCAATGAAAACATGGAAAAATAATGAACAAAATATGTATAGCAATGTAAACAATACTAAACTTACAAATAAAAAAGCTTAATGAAATGAAAAAGTTCTTTATATATATATATATATATATATATATATATATAGTTTGCGATACGAAAGTTTCTATGTTTCGAGATAGATTCTCATCATCAGGCAAAGTTGATGTAGTTGTGCAGATGATTTACATTTAAATGACAAAAACCTTTGGTTTGCTGTGAATGTATGTGGGTATTTCTTTTGTCTAATCAGAATGATAGAAATTTCCGTGTCGCAATGTACAATTGATACATAACTATATAATTATATTAAGCTCTATAATACTCATTATACTGAGCACTGTTTATCATAAAATAAATGCCAGAGCACTCAAAATAAAACAACCTTGAGTCCTCTTCACTTGGAATTAAAATGAATTAGAGCACTCTGGCTATTGGGTGCATATAATGATAATATACGTGCTAAAAAGGTCTGCCTTCTTCCACCGAACACCCATAGCCCAGAGGTAGAATCGCCGACTGACGCCAATTCGGTCGTGTTTCAATCCTGGGTTAAAAAGCAATCAGTCTAACCGTACTGATGAGTGAAACAGATCTGTCTGCGGATGACTATATATATATATATCGACTCGATCTCATCAATTTACTCCTGATCTAGTTAGATGCAACTGCCACTTCAACTATAGCAGTTTTTTTCTCATACTTTCTACTTGTGTTACAGTTTCTTGATTCCAGATAACAAAAATCTTCAAACATTTCAGTCAGTTAAGTGCCATGCGTGATACACACTTGGGCGATCATGTCTCGAAAGAGACATGACTGAATGGGCAGAAGTTTATCCCGCAGTAGGTTGCCATTGCTTTCTGCAATAGACTGGTTTGCCAACCAAGGCTATAGAACCCAATCTGTCCTATTATTTAACCCATAACTGGAAGGAAGAGACGGATTAATACCTTTCACAAGGGTATTTGCACGTAAGTGAATGCAATGAATTCAACTGGAATTTGAACTCGGTTCCCTGATTCCTCATTCCGAGCCAATATCCACTGTGCCACAACGCACATCTGCTTTCAAACATTTAAATGCAACATAAATCGCAATCTTCTGTCTTCTTGGACCTTCTTTCTTTTATGTCCTTTTCTCAATCCTCTCCATTCTCAATCTTCTTTTTCTCTTCCACTTTCACTCACTGTAAACACCCAATGGTAATATCCTCTTGGTTGGAGTGAAACAATAAAAAATAAATAATACATTGTTAAATAAAGAGAATTACTTTATAAAATATTTTGGACATATTTGCAAGTACTCATTTTGCAATATACTTTCATGGCTTCTGCTCTGACGAATCACTGGTGCCCCCTAGATGTGAATTTTCACAAGATACTAGATTGGCAACTAGATCCCACCCTTTTACAGTGAAACCGATGAAATGTAACCGCAATTTCTACTCCAACAGCTTCTTTCCTCACACTTCCCGCCTGTGGAATTCCCTACTGCATGCTTGCTTCCCCGACAGCTACAACCTCCAGGAGTTTAAATGTAAGGTCAATAGACACCTCCTAACACACTAACTCACACCCACTCTCTCCAACTCTCTCCCTATGTACATCCTAAGTCATCTATCACTCTCCTTCTGACATTTCCTATACCCAATCCCTCTGTGTAACCCCCTGTGCTATAGTGGCAGTGGAATGCCTTGCTTGGGGTGACACAATTAAAAAATAAAATAAAGTAAAACTAGATTTCAAAAGTTATATATATATATATATATATATATATATATATATATATCTGTAAAATAGTTGCTGGTTGGATCAGCAGATGGTAGATCAGAAAAGTGCTCAAGGCACATTCAGAAGAAATGAACTGAATATGCAGAACATACATCACTAACTTGTTAACTACATTCCGACCACATCGGTGGCGCTGGGTGTGAGAAGGTTACCCCTACTCACTTTCCTCAGGCATGGGCATAAAGAGGTTCCCCTCCCCTTCCATCAATGTTCAAACTATCATGTATATAAGCAAGTGTCTTGACACATGAGCTACTACTTTGTCTGAAGAGACCAGCCTAGTCAAAACTTAGATAGCAATTAAGTGGTGTGTGTTCTGTTCTTTGACATATATATATATATATATATATATATATATATATTTATTGGTCAGACTTAATTTACACCAGTACACAGTTATATTAGAAAGTGCTCAATACCTGTTTGAAGGTTAATGTAGAGCTTTTTGATATTTAAGTTGGGGAGATCAGCTGATTATTCTACCATAGTTTTGACCTTTTTGGATTCATCAGGTGATTATTGGGGAGATCAGCTGATTACTCTACCATAGCTTTGACTTTTTTAGATTCATCAGGTGATTATCACCTGATGAAAAGGTTGAAACTATATATTCATTTAGCTATTCAACCATAATAATATAAGCTGTAGTTATACTTTCAGGCTGGGATTAAAATGCAAATGACAAATGTTTTTTAAATTCCTTTTCTGATATAAAACTAGGTTGAATTTTATGAAGCCTTCTAATGGGGAAAATATTTTTAAATATTAATTTTGTATTACATACAAAAAGAAAGTCATTTTGGTGGGATTTCTGGTTGGAAATTCAAATATATTGATTTTACATTGGTTGTCAAATCAAAAAAAAATGTAAATGCCCATTATGTTTTATCATGACATACTTTGTTGTCCTTGTTATTAAGTAAGTATTAATGGTATTTAGCTAACACTTGAGATTAAAAGGTTCACTTCTATGATTTCCACTTGAAGGTCCTAATCTGTAAGCTATCTCCCAATGGAATTGATCTGATAAGTAAAGATAAAACATCTAAAAGCAATTAGTTGAATTGTTTTTAGAAGTTTTTCTTGCCGAAAAGATATTTTTTAACATTGTCATGTTTTGCCTTTGTTAGGAAAAAAAGAAATCTGATTCTCTTCCTTGTTAATAAGCAGAACTATTGATGAGGTAACGTCACTGATTAAACACTGCGATAATGGATATACCTGATGGTTGTTTGGTTTGTCCAGTTTCATTTCTTGACTCAATAATTGATCCTTTTTTGTTGTGAGAGTCTGCAACAAGAATTCTGTTTTTTTTTTTTAATTTTTTTAGTTTCTTTTTGCTGATCCTTTGTTCTATTTTTTCTTTGTGTTTTCTTCTTTTTTTTTTCCTATTTTCCTTCTTACCTTTTGTTGTTTTCAACCATCTTTCCACAATTTCTTTTTTTATTTTTCATATTCAAAATCTTCATTCAATTAGTCTTACTTCGTTTTTTTTGTTTTCTTCTTCTTTTGAAACATTTTCCTCCTCCTTTTTCTTCATTTTTCTTATTAATTTTTATGTTCTGTCTTGTACAACTTTTAAAATTATAGAAAAAGTTTTAGCCCAAATTCTTTCAATTACTGTCAAAGGTTTATCAACCTTTAAGCAATGGCACACCTAGGAGCAAATGAAAATATGCCACACTAAGCAAAATTTTTAAAGGATATACATTTAAATTTTAAGAAATAAAACTATAGATTTTTTTTTAAATACTCATATAAATATAAACTTATTTTATTTCAATGTTTCTATTTAACTATTTGTGCAGCTTATTTAATGTGAAACCTGTGCCTGGTATTTTTGTGATTTTTTTTTAATGTTTGGTTGAATGTGCAATAAACAGGCCCTCATTTCTTCTTCATTTGAGCATAGTCTTTTTGACTTATTTTTATCTTATTTAGAAGCCTAATTCTCATAAATAATAAGTAGAAAATTGTAATAAAATGAATAAAGTTTTTTTTTATCTAATGTGGGACATTCCTTTTGTACTGGAAAGAATAATTTAAAAAAATATTTTAATACTCATTCAGATACTAATACTGTACTATTACTATTTCCACACACACATTCATATGTATGCTATGACAATATTTCATGGCATATTAGTGTGCTATGACACAATGGTTGAGAATTATTGATCTCCACATTTCCTATGTTTTTATATTTTTGTATGTCTTATTTATTTTCAGACTCATTACAACATTTACCTCATAATAATACTCTCTTGTGAGAAGAAAAGTATTACTTTTTTATACCTTAAAAATATCATTAACAAATTTCCAGATTTTTAATCAAGGTCACCATTGATTTTCTAGCATCTTTGAATAAAGAATTGTGCTAGATTATTAGTTTTACAGAATCTACTTCAATAATACCTGTCTGACTCAATAATTATACATATCTCATATCATAATTAAAATTATGAGAAATTGAAATTAAACAAGTATTTCAAATATTTATGATTCAACAGGCATTCCAGAATTTACTACATTAAATATACACTTCATGAAAATCAAGCAATGCTTAATTTTCATAGAACACAATATTCCATGAAGCTGAGGTTAGACAAAGGAATATATAATTGGATGTTAAATACACTATATACAGCTATTCCTTCACAGCTCTGGAATAAGTTTGTAGGGATACAAATGCTGATTATCTCCCTTTGGCCGAGATAAGTCACATGGATCATATGACAGTCACTTCAAACAATAATGGAAATGGTCAGTCATTCATTCAGTTTACAAGAGCTAAATGAACTAGCTGATTGCTTAACTCAGGCTAAGACATCTAAGCTGAGACAAAATATGCCTTCCTCAATAGCTTATAAGCACATGGTGTCATTTCTCTTTGGAAATATATTTTCCCCAGATATAGAAACTCCAGCTAGCAGTCCTCAATTTGAACAAACCCAAGACTTGTTGTTTTCAATTTATAGAATATGTCCTCAACTGGGATGTAGTAGATGGCCTATTTGAATCTGAAATCTTAAACATGGCTTCTCCAGAATCACAGAAAAATTTCAATATTATATAGAAAACCCTATTTTCACTCTGCTTGCCGTGTGTATATATATATATATATATATATATATATATATATATATATATATATTTTAAATTTTTCTTTGTGTAAATATATATATTTAGTTTTGTGCATGTGTAAATGATATAAAAATCTCTCTGAGACCAAACATGTTTGTCATTCCATTTCTTTTCAACCCTCCCTCCCATCCATAAATCTTGTTCATATTATTTCACATATAAAATAGGAAATTTTTCTTCCAATCTCTAACATTACACTGGTGACTGTAACGTGATATTATATAACTGATATTTGATATTATTATCCCCCATTAACTGTTGAACATTATATACTATTTACTTCCATTAAGTTAAATAATCTTTAAAATAATGTTACTGCTTTTCAATAGATTTAAAGATGTACAGTACACTCATATAATTTATTCCAAATTAAAAGAGGTGTGAAGGTATCAGTTACAGAAAATCAGTGGTTTACTTGTCGTACAGAAACTTAATAATTTAAATAACTCAAAGAATTTCATGGCAAGCCTGACATTTCAGGCAAACAGAATTGTACCAAACTAGTTAATAATGGTCATTTTAAATATATTCTTCAATTATCATTGTTGTACTCTTTCTATTCCCAAACTTTGTAAACATCTTTAGTCTACCATTTTCATAGAAAAGACAATGCCATCTGAAGTTGCTCGTACAAGGAAGATAACTCTTGAACCTGGCATAACCAGTTCAAGGTAAATACATTTTTTTTTGCATAAAAAATTAGACATTACAGACAAAACTCAGTTGGTGTATCATGTAGCAATGATTTCAACATTTCAAATATCTCCATTTGTTTTTCATTCCTTTCTTCTTTTCCTCTTTTTTTTTCTCTTTCAACTCTTTTTTCATTCTCCTTTTTCTTTCACTCTTCTTTGAACTCCATTTTTTACTTACTTAATTTTTCTTTTAACTCTTCATTTTACTTCATTTCTATTTTTTCTTTCACTCTAATTTTAACATTTTTCAAATTTGTTTTTATTCTTTTTCTCTTACCTAGTTTTCTATGTGTCAGTTTTCTTTAAATGAATGAGAAAAAAGCCAGTCACTAATTTAATTATCAGTCCGTCAATTTCTTCTCTTTCCTTCCATCTTCCAATTGAAAGATCAACCCAATAATCTAACATTATCAACGATTCTCTAATGATTTATTGATTTCAAGACTGATTCTTAAGCATTTTTTAAAACGGTTACATCTCAATGTTTTTCTTTATCTAATGTTCTCATTTCCAAGTATACTGTTATCAAGAACAGCATTTATCTAGCAAATGTATTGTTGTGCCATTACTTGTACTCCCAACACCATTAGCCAGGTGACAAATGAATAATCCTAGCATTAGACGTATATTTTTTTTGGATTTAGATGAAGAGTAAAAAATGGAAAATAATATATAAAAATAAAACATAAATAAGAGCAAAAGTTACAAAAAAAGAGTGTCAGAATGAAGAGGTTGCAGCGACTCACTTCTTTTAATGAGTTAACCAGAAAACAAATATACATGATAGATGTTTAGCGTATGAGAAGAATGATATGCATGCTAATGCCACTTGCTACAGTCAGAGGACATGTCTTTGATGATGCAGAAAATCAATTGGTTTATTCCTGATGCTTTTCCCAGTACAAAACAGATAAGCTACAACTTGAAATAGAAAATATGACACTTGCAAGTGAAACTCTATCCATACTTGTGCCAGCACATGACTTCAGTATTTAGGAAAAACAAAATCCGTTTAGTCTTTGGGATTTTCTAAGCACCACATTTCACTTCACTTTATTCCTTTGCTTCCATCTTGGTTTCTATGATAGAATACTTATGCCACTTCCTTTGTGGTCATGTGAATCTCTTCATCAAAGAATTTCAAACTCTCCTATTTCTAGCTTCAGGGATTCATGCACTTTCTAGCATTTCTCTTTGCATCAAACTTGATCATCCAGGTTTTGCATTCTCATCTATATCTCAGCACAATTGGACTTCACTCCTCAAAAATAACTGGCATCCTATCTCAGTCCCCAAGTCTTCCAGGTTAAATAATTGACCCCTAACTTTCAGGCGCAAGAAAAATTTAATGCATGTTTTATTGAACAAAACTATGTACTATGTCTAGTTTTTTTAATATATTTTTCTTTGTGCATGTACAAGTCTTCCATTTTATGGATTTTATGTGTCTAAAAGTTGCGCAACTGTTTGAGGATTCCAAACACTTTTAGGCAAACTATTATCCATTTGTGCTTTGTGGTACAGTGGATATCAGCTCGGAACGAGAAATCGGGGAACTGAGTTCGAATTCTAGTTGAATTCATCACATTCACTTATGCGCAAATACTCTTGGGAAAGCTATTAATCCGTCTCTTCCTTCCAGTTATTGGTTAAATAACAGGACAGATTGGGTTCTATAGCCTTGGCCAGCAACCAGTCTACTGCAGAAAGCAATGGCAACCTACTGCGGGATAATCTTTTGCCCAGTCAGTCATGTCTCTTCCGAGACATGATCGCCCAAGTGTGTTTCACGTGTGGCACTTAACTGACTGATTATCCATTTTCAAAGATTTTTGTTATACACCATTTATTACAGTATTATATGTAATATTGTAAACAGTATAAAAGTAGACAAATTTTTAATTTCCAAATACAGCCAGGACATAAAATATAGGTAAGGATACTTCCTCCCACCCTTCCACTAACATATCTGTGTTTGGTGATTTTAATGCCCACCATGCAAAGTGACTGAAAAAAAAAAAAAGCTGTCACCAATCCTGCTGGCATTCATGCCATGAACTTTAGAATTACTTGCACTCTCTTACACAAATGTTTATAATTGATGTTATCTAAAGTTGTTTTCTTGTTTTTTGGGTTTTTTTTAATAAGACATTCCATGGTTGATAGATTAGCCAAAAGCACTTGGACAATTTCTACATACACTAAGTCCAAAAAAAAAAAGAATTCTCTTGTTTGAAAATAGAAAAATACAGTAAAAATAAGCTTAACAGAAGTCCCTTGTAAGTCACTTTTAATGAAAAACATTAAACAATGATTACTGCCCTTCCACATGCACACAATTATATACATAATGTGTGTTCAAAGTAAATGGCTAACAGCTCTTTCCCAAGTATTTCATCTACTGTGAGGATGGCCTGGTAATCTCTGTTGTAAATGTCTCCACTGGCACATTTGTGTTTCTTCAACACTGACATAGCCCATCTGGGGTTTATACTACAACTATGCAGAGTATACCTTAGTTCCAGTTCAAATGTTTTGAACAAGGCCATTGCACTAAAATCCTCAGACAAAATGATTTGTTACTTGCTGCTAGCACAACCATTGATGGGTTCTTAACAACTCCATCTATGACTTTGCCTTCAGATACTTTACAGTGGTATCACATGCTTAAATAATCCGCCCAAACTGATATCATAGTCAGGACACTAGCAGTGTAACTAATAAACCATGTGTCTAATCATATATATTTTTTGTTGTGGAGTAGTTTTTGCACTGAAGGTTATAATTGTGCTATGTCGGTTGCTAATCAACTTAAAGCAACCAAAATGTTAGGAACTTGCTAATCAACTTAAAGCAACCAAAATGTTAGGAACTTGGTAATCTTTCACTGAAAGCTGACTCCTTAATATTTGGCTAACTGCCAACTAATATCAACTGCCTAGTAATTCTACTGAACTCTAATAGAAGTCTAAAGAAATCCTTAGAACTTCTCCTGTTAACTTTCTGTTAACTCTTATTAATATAGGAGGGAGAGTCCATTATCTGAGGAATAGGTGCGTTTCCCCGTAACATATATATAATTAAAAAAAATTTAATCAGTTTGTCTGATGATCACAAGAGCGTGAAACTCAGGGTTACAAACTCACATTAATCTATATGAAAAAAAAAAAATATATATATATATATATAAAGTAAGAAAGATCTGCCAGTTACGCTAACATGGTTTTGGCCTTTCTGGTTTCGTTGGGCAATTTGTTTTGAATGATGGATTAATTCTTTTATAAGTTTATAACTGGAAGGTTAAGGTAAGGTTTGTTATTAGGAATCCTTTTATCCAGGTTTGTATGAGCTTAAAAAATATTTTCTAATGTGCATACAGCCACTCATTGTTTCAGACATTTCATTTTGCAGCTTTTGTCATTCTGGAAACAATACTTTTCTTCTTGGCACAATCTGCAAATATCACTACCAGATATAGCCAGAAGTGATTTCTGTCAGCAATGGTGGCCAAGCAGACAGGAGAGAACCTGGCAAACAAATGAGGTTTAGGACAGAACTTCCTAACGGGGATGAAAGCATGATGCCAGCTCTTACACAGGAGGAGATCTCAGAGGCACAATCCTTAACAGGAAGGCTAAACACTTTTTCCCAAGGGATGTCACATGGGAAATCGTGGAATTAATCCCAGTCTGCTCTTTGGTAGCAGTAAGAAATTCTGTTAGTAGGAGGTTCCTGGGGGAGTGGAAGTACACAGAAATATTAATGGAAACCACAACATGAACAGAGTTTCCAAGTGGACAAAGCTGCAAGGCTTGGTAGAAGTCTGGGACAGAGGTGAAGCAAAGATCTAGCAGAGAAGCATATCCTGTGGGGGATACTGAGAAAGCTCATGGGGAAATCCACCACTTGCGTAAGAGAGTGCAAGTAATTGCAAAGTTCATGGCATGAATGCCAGCAGGATTGGTAACAGTTCTTTTCTTTTTTTTTTTTTTTTTTCAGCCACTTTGCATGGTGTGCATTAAAATCACCAAGCACAGATATGTTAGTGGAAGGGTGGGAGGAAGTATCCTTACCTATATTGTCAGAGATACTGTCTATCAAGGAGCAGTCAGTAGAGAAAGAGAAATGGTACAGAAAGAAAAGATAGCTAACCGATTTTAGAAGTGAAAGATGGAGACACATGTATGAGTGATCAGGAGATTCAAGAGAAGTCACCCTAGCTAGAGGGAGGTGTTCACTGACATAAACCCCTGGATCATGCATATAGAGAGTGGAGTCTTTCTTTAGGAGATGGTAGCCAGGAATTCAAAAGTCAAAGGAGAGGATTAAGAGGTTAAGATTAGTTTAACAAAGTGTGAGGATGTCGGAACTTTTGGGGCGGAAAGATTCCACGCTGCAGAAGTTGGTACTCATACCATGGATGTTTGTAAAGGAAAGAAAATTTGTTTTCATTCCATGAGCCATGCCACTTCCACTTATCTCACTTGAACTCAGTTCACTGCTGTAGCCAAATATCAAACTCACAACTCTTTGTGTCAAGTCACTGGATCTAGCCAACACTTTTATCCACTGGACCATGTGTCCTTGAGGACATCAGTGTATGAATGTTTTGAGACTTATAAACCTAGTGTAACAGTAACCATTTTTTTTACAAGAGCAATCCGAAAGCTAATGATTTTCTTTAGAACTCCATGTAACTGGTTCCGAGATTGTATTCATTTCTATGCTTGGTCAGCTTAGGAGATTTTTGTGGTCTAGCATATGCATTGATTGCTTACGTTTTTGTAATTTCTAGTGGTGTGTTTTCTATCTATTATTTCAATTTCATCACATGAAGGCCCAAGTGTACAATGGTTGAAATGTCATGAATATGGCAATAAAGATGAGGACAACAGTTTCAACAATGTAAAAAAAAACTCATCTTAGAAGTATAGACAAATATTAAAGGTTTTGAGTTGAAGTTTTTCATTCATGTTATTACTGTATCTAAACTTATTTATAAATGGAACTTTGTTTGTGTGTCTGTGTGTGTGTCTCCATTACCTATAGATTCCAAAACAGTTGAACCGATTTTCTTGAAAATTTACATAGTTGTACTATAAGTGTCTGCAAGTGTTCTTAGCTAGGTTTTTTGTCGAGGTAACCCCAATAAATATCGAAAATCGATAATCAAAAAAATCATGTTATAGAAGGAGTGGTTCGATTTTAATCAAATTTGATACACTCATAGACAAAGACATAAGAAACAATATTCAGAAGTGTCAAGGTTGCAGTTCTTACAATAGTGCAGAAAATCAATTATATATATATATATATATATATATATATATATATAAAAGGCAAGATGTTTGTGTGTGTGTCTGTTTATCTGTCTATGTCCTTTATACAAATCCACAATTTTTATCCGATTCTCAACAAACTTCACACAAATATTCTTTAGTCTGAGCTTCAGGACCATGGATTAGTTTTAAAGCTTTCATTACACCCGAGCAATGCCAAAATATACTGCTAGTTTTATATATATATAGAAGTAAATTATCAGTAAAATGAAATTATGCCAAAATGTTTAACACATCGTAACTACTTTTGGAGCCAAATTCATAATGGTAATAAACAAATCTTCAAAGATCAGAATTCTGATCTAAATCAGTCCTTGAATGATATTTGATTACCTATTTTGTATGCCAGGCAATTCTGATGAAAGATGATAAATAACTGGTAAATCATTTCATGCTTAATCTATCACTGTCTTTCATCAGGCGTATCTGCTAATAAAGTTATAGGAAACAAAATCCAAGAACTCAAGAGAGGCATTTAGTGCTGACGCTGGTCCAGTCACAGGTCGAACTCTTAGACTTGAAGCTTTACACAAGTTAGAACAAGATAGAAGTAAGTCACATATCCAATTTCACTGTCCTTTGAAAGACAATTAGTTTAAATAACTTTATTATTTCGTCTATGTCCATTCATATATACAAAGATATGACTGCAAGCAAAAAAAAGAAAAATGTATAAAAAATAATATTAGTAAAAACTGGAAGAACAGTAAAAACATTTCCGTCTTTCAAAACACTACTTTCTATAAATAATTTGCATTATATTTAATATAGTTTTATAAAAACATTTCCGTCTTTCAAAACACTACTTTCTATAAATAATTTGCATTATATTTAATATAGTTTTATAAAAACATTTCCGTCTTTCAAAACACTACTTTCTATAAATAATTTGCATTATATTTAATATAGTTTTATAAAAACATTTCCGTCTTTCAAAACACTACTTTCTATAAATAATTTGCATTATATTTAATATAGTTTTATAAAAACATTTCTGTCTTTCAAAACACTACTTTCTATAAATAATTTGCATTATATTTAATATAGTTTTAAAGCTACTCTCAAACCTTTGTAGAACTAAAACTATGATTTTAAAACAGAATAATTTAATTTTTCTTACTGCAAACATTGCCAAGTAAATATCATCCCATGTATAAAACCCTCTGTTTCCAAAATCAAATAATTAAGAAAAAAGGGCTGGATTTAAATCCATTACTGAGCAGATCATTAAATATCCAAAATGCATTTTCTTATTAATTTTATTTATAGATTTAGGTTTAAGTAAGCCATAAGTGTATAAGTGAATTCAAGCAAAAATTAAAATCATGCTTCAAGCAAAAATTAAAATCATGCTTACCGAGTAGTTCCAAAATAATTCATTTTATTAAATTTCTAACTTGTCACAGAAAATTTAATCAGCAAACTGAGTTGAAATTCCAGCCGAATCTATTGTGTTCACTTCATACAATGCTCTAGGGAAAGGCATGAATTCATCTCTTATCATCCCAGCCTTGACAAGGCACTCTAGCATTACAGCCACATCACATTGAAACACTGGTTCCCACACTTCTACTGAAGTTAAGCAACATTGACCCTAGGCGGGTAACTACTTGGAAATACCAGATGCAATTTTTTTTTTTTTACAGTAAGGTTCACCCTGTACAAGGCCTGAGGATTAGTTAAGGGGTAGTTTATATGGATAAGATGGGACAAAAAGCAGTTGACTCTAGACTTGACCTAGTTAAGATTGTAGTGATTGAGGGGATACATCATTTTTAAAGTCTGTTATGGGGAAACACACCTATTCCTCAGATAATGGACTCTCCCTCCTATATTAATAAGAGTTAGCAGGAAGTTAACAGCAGAAGTCCTTGAGGAGTTCTTGGAAGTTCATAGGAGTTTTTTAGACTTCTATTGGAGTTCGGTAGAACTACTAGGCAGTTGATATTAGTCAGCAGTTAGCCGAATACTAAGGAGTCAGCTTCAGTGGAAGATTACCAAGTTCCTAATATTTTGGGCGCGTTAGTCGATTAGCAACCAACATAGCACGATTATAACCTTCAGTGTGAAAACGACTCCACAATAGTTTCACAGGGCAGTGGTTCATGGGAAAAAGCTATTTGAGTGGAACTTTTTGCTAATGGAATATGGAGGGAATGTTGGTGACTTGCTATTATGCAAGTGATATGGTGGGTCCTAAATGTAAAGTTATACTAAGTGGAACCAAGGAATATAGTTCTTCTGAGCATTTTTCAATGTAGTAGTGATAGAGCAGTGAGTGACTTGCCACATTCCACCGATGAGATAGAGGTTAGGAGGTTCAAAATAGTTCTTCTCTAACAAGAGCTCACAGATGTTTTTTTTTAACTCTATCAAGACTGGAAAACAAAGTCTGAGCAGCTCCTGCCCAAATATGGCAACATTACTTCATTTTTCATCTGATCTGGCTCTTATAAAGTTAGAAGATAGCATGGGGAGTCAGGTGCTTACTGGAGTGGCACAGGGTGTTAATCTTTTTACCTGCATCTTTAGCAATTAGTCGCATATAGGAGTTCTACTTGAGGTTTGGTGTGAGTATGAAACCCAGTATTTTCTGAAGATATTGTATTTCTATTATTGATATTGCTATCTGATGTATTCAAGTTGTCCTGTGTTTTGACTGGGTTCTGAATTTTGTAAAAGATACACTGGGGCTTAATCTCAGAATGACATTGTTGTCGCTTTGCCATTATATATATATATATATATATATGGATATAATAAAGAAAATTTTTCTCCAGGAATTTTGCTTTTACAAAAATTTCTATCATATTTTGCTTGAAATGATGCATTAAAAGTAAGGCTCCAGGTGAGGACAAATAAGTTAGAATAAACCACTTATGCAAATACTAGGCGTATCTTTTAAGACAAGCACCTAATTGTGGTGCAGTGGATATTGGCTCAGAAGCCGAAATCAGGGGGGTGAGTTCAAATTCCAGTTGAATTCCTTGCATTCACTTACGTGCAAATATCCTTTGAAAAGATATTAATCAAATATCTTCCTCCAGTTATGGGTTAAGTAACAGGACAGACTGGGTTCTATAGCCTTGGCTGGCAACCAGTCTACTGTAGGAAGCAATGGCAACCTACTGCAGGAAAATATTCTGCCCAGTCAGTCTTTTAAGACAATCACTTAGTTGTGGTGCAGTAGATATCAGCTCAGAATGCAAAATCAGGCAGCCGAGTTCGAATTCCAGTTAAATTCCTTACATTCACTTATGTGCAAATACCCTTGGGAAAGATATTAATCCGTGTCTTCCCTCCAGTTATGGGTTAAATAACAGGACGGATTGGGTTCTATAGCCTTGGCTGGCAACCAGTCTACTGCAGAAAGCAATGGCAACCTACTGTAGGAAAATATTCTTCCCAGTCAGTCATGTCTCTTTCAAGACATGATTGCCCAAGCATGTTTCACGTATGGCACCTAACTGACTGACTGACTGACTTAATGTCATAAAACTGTGTTGTGCCAGGATTAATGCTTGGCATATAATTTCATCATGCAACTCACATTTCTCCTTTTCTTGATGTAATCCAGCTTGAGGAAATTCCAACTAGAGACAATTTTTTATATCTCATGATATAAATAAAGTACTTCTGTCTGAAAGTATGACTGTTGAAAAGTAATCAAATAACTGCTTTCCCAACAGCTACAATCTCCAGGAGTTTAAATGTAAGGTCAATAGACACCTCCTATCACACTAACTTGCACTTATTCTCCCAACACTATCACAATCTACCCAACCCTAATTCTCGGTATCCTTACCTGCCTATCACCCTCCTTCTGACATTTCCTATATCTCACCATCCTTTCTCACCACTTTTCCCTCTGTATAACCCCCTGCGCAATAGTGGCAGTGACATGCCTTGCTCGGGGTGAAACGATTATAAAAAAAAAAATCACTGGATGATTCTTCAAGACATCATATCTGAAGAAGGAAAATAAAAAACAAAGTGAGAGAACTCATTTATTGATGAATTGGTGAGCTTGATTAGCCATTCCCAAACTGGAAACTTTCAACATTCATTGATTAAACAGCATTATTGTTAGTTAAGATTCATGAAATCTTTCTCTTAAAGATTTTTGAAAAATAGGTTTCTCAAATTCACTGTTATTACTCTTTCTAGTATTGACTGAGTTTTTTTGCTAACCATTTGTTTAAGCTTACGTGTATATCAACATGTTGATTATATTAGTATTTTTTCTTCTAGTTACATTTTGGTTAATCTGTAATTACTGAGAATCTGTAATGAGATCGATCCTGACTTGGCAGCTCAGATACAGTCACTTTCTCATCAACACAATGTGGCTTCTCTGTATCTCTTCTACAAATACTTTCATGGCTTCTACTTTGATGAACGCACTGGTTCCATCTATATATAAATTTACTCGAGTCATAAGATTAGCAACTAGGTCCCACCCTATTACTGTGAAACCAATAAAATGTAAAAACAAATTCTACTCCATCAGCTTTTTTTGCACTTCCCGCCTTTCATTTACTTGCTTTCCTGACAGCTACAATCTCTAAGAATTTAAATGTACAGTCAATCGTCATCACCTATCTCACTAATCTGCATCCTCTCTCTTCTTTCTCCGTCCACTCCCCTCTCATCAGTATTCTCATCCTTCTCTTACCCACTTTCAGACACCCCCTATAACCTGTCACTTTTTCTCGTAACTTTCCTCTTATGTAACCCCCTGCAAAACAGTGGCAGTAAAATGCCTTGCTTGGGACAATATGATTATTAAAAAAAACAAAAACTGCTGCTAAAAGTCTTCAAATCATATGGATTATTTTATTTAGTAAAGTTGTTTGTGATTTTGCAGTACCAGTCTATAAAGTTTCATGAAAGATTGTCTTCTTTAAGATCTAAGAAATTCATTCACTTGAAACTATTTTTAATCATTGGTGTGAGAAAATGGTTGTATATAGCTGAGATTGTATCTATTTCTGAATAATGCAGATTCTATAAATGGCATTCATATAGTCAGTCATTAGTAGTTGATATTGATGGCAGGAGCCAATTCTTAAATAGTTCAATTGTCTTGATCGAATATGATCCACCAAGTTAATGAAAGTGGTTTGCACTCAACACAAATGATGCATGAGACTGAAAATATTTTTAGATTCCTAACAAAGTTTAAAATTCATATGAAGCCTACATAACAAAGAAAGTTGCAGAATTTTAACTAGAACATCAATACCAGTGCATTATTCTCTTAATCAATGGTCCCAAATGGCATATCTCATAGTTGTGACAGAAGCGGATAAGTGAGATGGAATGATTGAAGGACAAAGATTTAGAAACAGTCTTAAAAAATTGTTAAATATGATTTTAAAATTTTAAATATTATTACAGATTACTTGTCATGGCATGCATGAGCCCCAGTATTTTTTCTTTTATATACTGTGTCGCTTCAGTATGTAGGCAATCTTGGCTCTTCACATGACTCCCAAGTTACATAGCCACCCTGAGAGAATGCTCATTCATTGCGATAGGTAAAAATTCAGGAACTGCTTGGTAATAATGAAACATCCCTATTTCTGTTTTTCAAGACATTGAAAGTGACCAGTCAGTTTCCCCCAATTGAGCTGTTAACACTGTCAGAGGAGAGATCAGCTGCCAGGCTTTGATTAAATCAAGCAGTGGTTGCCCAATCAGTGTGGTAAGCCTCATAGTTTTAACAGAAGACGATAGGTGAGGCAGAATGATTGAAAAACAAAGATTTAGAAAGTTTTTAAAAATTCACATGCCAAAAATAAATATGATTTCAAAATTCAAAATATTATGGATCACTTATGGTTGCCTGAATGAGTCCAAGTATAAATAGTTATAAACTAGCAGAATAGCCCGGCGTTGCTCGGGTGTAATGAAAGCTTTAAAACTAATCCATGGTCCTGGAGTTCAGACTGAAAGACTAAAAAGCAGTAGTTGTTTCCAGTTAAAGTGAAACCGTAGACTGAAAGAAAAATGAATGAATGTAAGTCAAATTTTGATTTCCTGGTATCGATATCAAATAAGTTTTTTTCATCGGAAACTGAATTTTGAAGGCTAAATAAGTTCTCTGAGTAAATGGTATCATGGCTGAGACTAAGAACTACAATTATACCTACTTGGAGCCAAACCAGAAGCAAAACTAAAATAAAAGGGCTGAAAAACTGATTTTGATCTTGCCTTTTATATATATATATATATATATATATATATATATATATATATATGATCAGTTTTCTGCACTATTGTAAGAACTGCAACCTTGAAACTTCTGAATATCTGTTCTTATGTTTTTGTCTGAGTGTATCAAATTTGATTAAAATCGGACTACTCCTTCTATAACCCGATTTTTTCGATTGTCGATTTTCAATATTTATTGAGGGTACCTCAACACAAAACCTAGCTAAGAACACTCGCAGACGTTTATAGTAGAACTGTGTAAATTTTCAAGAAAATCAGTTCAGCCATTTTGGGGTCTATAGGTAACGGATACACACACAGACAAAGTTCCATTTATAAATAAGTTTAGATAGTTATTGATCAATTTTATCATTGTGATATTTTTGCATTAAATCATGTATTAAGAATATCGTAAGTAGTGTCCACAAATTTGGAAGAGAGAGTTATTAATGATAGTTATTATCAAATCTGCAGTTATCTCCCCTTAAACCTCACACTGGATCTTCTTTGCTATGGAGCTGTTTGCAACTTTTCATTGGAACTTCGCTTTGGTGAGGCATGTGCAAATTTTAATTCCAAAAATTCCTGAAAAAAAAGTTTGGGAACCACTACTCTAGAGAAAGGGGGTTCTTTATGACAAAACTTTACCAAGCAAGTTTAATCCTTCATTTATGAATTTCACCATTTTTAATTTGACTCATTGTTTAGAGTCAAACATGAATGCCCCTGATTTCTTATTGGTAAGAAAGATAAACTGGCATCCTTTTGTGCAGGACATTTTCCATAAAATTTTGTCTCTTTTACGATAGCGAAATATTTCTATTCAGTAGTATTTTATGTCTTAAATGGAATTCAGTGGCCTAGAGACTAATTTTAGTTGACATTGATAATATGATCATCAGTCGAATATACCATTATATTTTCTCAGCTTTCAGGCATTTAAATGTATTTTCAGCCATCTTATCTAGTAGAAATGTCTTGGCTTCTGTGAGAAGATAAGTCCAACAGAAGTAATATGAGAACTTACTTGTAACATGATGCAATGAAGAAGAGGAAGTTTCATGAAAAACCAAAATCTTTCAGGGTCAGGTTTAAGTTTACCTTCATAAACATCAGAACCCCAGAGGTCTAAGAGAATAGCTAAGAATGTGCACTTATCAAGATTGTAGATCAAATTAAATCTCTCAGCTATTTCAGTAAATCTCCTGATTTTGCTCTGTTTTTTCTTTTCTTTTCTTGGTTGCTTCAAAGAATTGTTATCAAGGTCAAAAAAATATCAGAAAGAAAGTCAATAATAAATTTGTCTTGTCTATAATTTGTCTATGTTTTACACTGAAAGTAAGTAACTCTTTTGATGACTCTAAATGAAATCTGGTAAAATTGGTATAGCTGATGACAAGCCTCAAAAGCAGTGTAAGCCATGTATTACAGCTCGATGGTAGACAGATTTCAAGTTATTTCTACTACAAAAATCAATATTGTGCCATAATGTTCACCACTTCATCAATTCTTGGTAGCGATAAACATCTAACAGTATAAAACGGTTCATAGTCTGGGTGTAATTAACTGTCATTAGCAGTTATTACAACTTAAGATCAGGAAGAGAAAGTCTTTGTCTCAATTATCTATTCTGCATTTAGCTTCAATTTATTTGTAATGAAGTATTTATTTTGTAGTGTCTTGCAGCTTATGAAGGACTAATCTGGTTGCTGATGTTGGTGTTGATTTAGGTAATTTACATGGTCATTTTCATATCTTCTTAGGCAGAACTCACACCCATATGGCGAGAGTTGAAATCTACAACATTTTATGTCAGTTGCAATTGGTTTCTGGTTTATGACAAAGCTTAAAAGCAGTTTGTGGTCTGTTACTACCCTGAATTTTGACCTGAACAAGTATAGATAGAAGGGTTCATCAGCATATACCACCACTAGCATTTTTCTTTCAGTTTGGGAATACCATTGCTCTACTCATGTGAGTACACTGTTTGTATAACATATTACTTTGCCTTCTTGAGAGATCATTGCTCCCATTCCTATAGAGTTTGTGCCTATGAAAATGTTTGTTTATCAAGTTTGAAGTAGGCCATAATACTGGCTCTAGTTAATATCTTTTTTAGTTTAGTGATAGATTTCTGCTCCATGTCAGACCATTTCCAGAGTACTTCCTGCTTTGTGACCTGAAAAAAATAGTTCCCTGACAGTAACGAGATGAATCGGGAGAAATACTGACTCTTACCTAAGAATGAATAGACTCCTCCAGGAATCTCTAGACTGATTCTGATTGCCTGATTATTTTTTGTTAAAAATATGACCAATGAAGGTCAGCTCTGACCAAAAGATGGACACATGTGTTTATTCATTTTTGCTCCAGATATCTGGAGACATTTCAATGTTGAACTTCAACTCTTTTGTGCATTTCTTGAATTTTCTGATGAACTGTATCTTTTTCAGGAAGGTTCTTTACTCTTGGAATGTCTTCAGTAGATCTAAGATCATGTTCTGCAAGATTTTGGATGCTGTATTGATGTCATATATTAGCCTTTCATAATGATACTTACCTATATGTGTGATAAACATGGTTGCATACCAACATATTTCTTCTAGCTTGTGTTGATGGTATGTACTCAAGAGGTCTACTTGTTGAAAACATTGGATTAGTTGAGGTCAGCAATTTGGTCATTGATGGTTGACATTGGATGTTTCTCTCTTTCATTTGCTTTCACTGCTATAACTAGATTCACTAGGGATGTCAACACTGTGGCCTTCTCTATCATGTTCAGTTATTCTACTTGCTTTATTTCTACTTCCACATCTGTCCATATGTGAAAGGGTATGCATTAATGGTGCTGTGCTACTGGTGAAATGAAGGAGTCTGAACTTGACTTCAGAAATCTTCTCCATTTTGCCTTCAAATAGTGAGGGGAACTGGTTTCATATGTTACTGTGAAAGGAGGACAAAAAATCAAAATGGACGTTTTTAATACTTGAGCTCTATTCATGCTTAACAAGTTTCCTAATCTGGTATGAGAACTAGAGATAAAGGAATTTTATTCTAATGTCTTTAAGCTGGATCTCTGCTTTGAAGAAGCCAAAAATAGAAATGTCTACGTGAATCCATTTGTATAAAATCTGAAATTAAGTTCTGATTTTCTTATACATATTTTTATAGTTTATCACAGAATTTCCTGACGGCACCAGTAGATAGATTTAGTCAGTGTGTCATTTACTTTAGTTGTGGTCACTGGTGTGTCTTGGACCTAAAAGACACACTCATCACTAGAATAAGCTACTTCTACTTCTTCACCTCTCCCTTACAGACACACAAAAATTTTGTCTTACCTTCTTATTTTGCTTATTTGATTAACAGTGGCAGTTGTTAATTTTTTCATTTAGCAGGATAAGAATTATGGGTGTGTGGACCACCACAATACTGGCTGGATTTTGGGAAACTTGTTGAAGTCATACTGGAGCGAGTAGCAATGTTTTGGCTTAGTCACTCTTGTTTATTCCTTTTTCATTGACTGCTGCTATCTTGGGTAACAATGGTTCTTATCCAGTTTTCCTTTTCTATTTTTGTGACTCTGCTGTCTGTGATTTCCAAGGCCCTTGTTGTTTTAGAGTGCAGTTTTCTTACAGAACTTTCCTTCTGAATCTTGAAGAACAGCCTTGAATGGCCTGTATGAGAATTTTGCTTTCTGTATTGTTAAAATCACAATTCACAACTTATGACTCATTCATAGTTATGGGTATTGGAGTCAGTCAGTCAGTTAAGTGCCATAAGGGATACACACTTTAGGCGATTATGTCTCGAAAGAGACATGACTGATTGGGCAGAAGATTATCCTGCTGTAGGTTGCCACTGCTTTCTGCAGTAGACTGGTTGCTAGCCAAAGCTATAGAACCCAATCTGTCCTATTATTTAACCCATGATTGAGGGAAGAGATGGATTAATACCTTTCCCAAGGTGTTGTGGAGGAATATCCTGTCCTACCCAAGAATGGGTATGGACCAGGTTAGAAAAGACCTAGATGAGAACAAACTATAGAGAGAGACAGGGAGAACGAGTGTGTTCATGACTATATGAGAGTCTTCGTCATTACACGGGAGTGATCAAGATTATTCGTCATTATACCAGAGTTGAAAGCCATCAGCCTTAGACTAGAGTTAGACATCACGAGACTGAAGCCTACTTCTCAAGACGGACGCATATTTTCTATACAGAGACATTGCCTTCTTAATTGTTATTCGTGTTAACTGTTCGTTGGGTGTACTTGTATTTGGTTTATTGTACTGAGGTATAATAAATCTCTATATATACTCAGTGTTAAGAGTTATTTCTTGCACTATTCTTTCTCTGTTTATCCCCTCCCAGGATACAACACAAGGGTATTTGGATGTAAGTGAATGCAAGGAATTCTACTGGAATTTGAACTCAGTTTTCCGATTTGTCATTCTGAGCCAATATCCACTGCACACCACAAACGCACACCCAGGTGTTGCAAAGTCTGTCAAAATTTGAATATTTCATGCACAATTTTTTTTTTTTTTTGAGTGAAATATTCCCTGAGAGAGTGTTTTATTCACTCATGTTTCCCTAGAATCTACATGCTATTTATGAGTTGTTTCATGCAAATACCTTTTTTTCCTTCTGTAAAGCTCTGCTAAATATAAACCTTGTTCCCAGAATAATGAAGAAGAATTGTCTTTCTTCTTTTTATTCTTTTCTTAGCAGGTGTTTGTCAACTCATGGTTGTGATGTGTTCATCATTGAACACTGCAAAATGTGAGAACATTTACCATTCTGTTAAATTCTTTTTTGCATTTATTTTTCAATGAAATCTAGTCATCGTTTGATGAGCTTTCATTATCCTCATCATCAAAATGTAGTGTCTTCCTGCTGATGAAAGACTAATGCAGCTGAGACCCATTAGGGAAATCCAAAGAAAACATGAGGAAAGCTTTCACCATCTGTGGGAAGCTGTCTCTAATCTCCTAATTCATACATCCTTTATTAGGAAGGAATCTCCGTTTCAAGACATCAATGACGTCACTACATCATGTATATAAACAATTGTGGAGAAATAGAAAAGGTAGCCAATCAGCACACATTTATTTAATGAATTTTGTTTATTATTAAAATTTATACAGATGCTCTGATATTTCTTCATAAAGTTCTGTCCAATTAGAACATCAAAAGATAGCGCCAATAATGGAAACAATTTCAAATTCTGGAAATGACATCCTCTTGGCAAGATATTCATCAAACAATAGCTAGATGTCTTAGGGTTCAATGAATTCAGTGCCATAGATTTAATATTAAAATGTGGAAATGTATGGGTCTTGTTTGATTCCTGTTTTTGGTTAGTAAAAAAAAAAATATATATATATACATACACACTATAACAACAAAGTGAGACATTAAACATATACTAGAAGTATAGCCTGGTGTTGTTCAGGTGTAATGAAAGCTTTAAAACTAATCCATGGTCCTGGAGCTCAGACTCTTTGGACATTAGCATGAAAGACTAAAAAGCAATAGTTGCTTCCAATTAAAGCAAAACTGTAGACTGAAAGAAAAATGAATGGATGTAAGTCAAATTTTGATTTCCTGATATCGATATCAAATGAGTTTTTTTCATCGTACACTGAATTTTGAAGGTTAAATATGTCCTCTGAGTAAATGTTATCATGACTGACACATAGAACTACAATTATACCTACTTAGAGCCAAACCCGAAGCAAAAACTAAAATAAAAGGGCTGAAAAAAAATACAGACATACAGGCAGATAAACAGACACACACACAAACATCTTGCCTTTTATATATATATTATTGATTTTCTGCACTATTGTAAGAACTGCAACCTTGAAACTTCTGAATATCATTTCTTATGTCTGTCTTTGAGTGTATCAAATTTGATTAAAATTGAATCACTCCTTCTATAACCTGATTTTTTCGATTATCAATTTTCAATATATATTGGGGGTACCCCAACACAAAACCTAGCTAAGAACACTCACAGATGCTTATAGTACAACTGTGTAAATTTTCAAGAAAATCGGTTCAGCTGTTTCGGAGTCTATAGGTAATGGACACACAGACAGACAAAGTTCCATTTATAAATAAGTTTAGATTAGATAGAAGGATTTTTTGTACTAGTTCAGCAGATATATGAAAGTTATTGTAATGTTGTTGTTAAATGTTTCTGTTTTTCTATGTGTTTGTCTTGGTGAATAAATAAATAATTTGCAAGTGATAAGTCTATCATTAAAAGTAATATTAAACATGAGAAAGTGATATTTGTATAAAACCCATCTGGTTTTCATTCTTGGAGCCACTCAAACCCACATGCTCTCTTAGTGAAAGGTTGATGAAAAGTGAATGACTGTAAATTTCCTGCTAGTAAGTTGGTTTCCTTATTCCTAGGGTAGCATGGGAATTTTTTTTTTTATCTAATTTCTCATGAGCACGAGATCATTACACCTCCAAAGTAATAACTGATATAGATAACTTTCAATACTGCTTGTCTAAGTAAGTCATCTGACACTCTATTTAGGTAATAGCAAAGCAAAACTTTTGAGGTAGCTAAAATTGTAAACTGAAGTGCAGCAGATTTTCCAAGCTGTGCTGAATGATATACTTATAGAAAATTGGCCTTTTTGCCACATTCGATACATATAATTTCCTACGTTGTGTTTCCAGTTAAGGCACCTGTTATCCCCACAGAAGAAACATTTCTTACCCTTAGAGACAAAAAACTAGAGCCAAAGACTGGTGAATTCTTAAAGACAAACACATTAGCAGCCAATGCTTGTTTTTCAAAACGTCTATCACATTGAATACATGTTTTTGTAATTTATAACTTGAAGAAGCTGTTGCTTCACCAAAGATTACCCATGTTGTTATAGATTGAAGTGTAACAGATGCTCCAGGTCTTGTTTACCAACACATACTTGTAAAATGACCCCTTTTTATCACATTTATTATACATAGTTGACTGTACTGGACAGTTCTGGTAAAATAAACATTGCACTGTTTTTGTCTGTGACAGATTATGAACTCCTTTTAAAAGAATTGTTTTGTTGTCTCTACAAGTGGCCAGGCTAATGAAAGATAGGTGCTTTTATTGGGACACCATCTCTAGATAAAATGTTAGCCAAAAATTAAGAGCTTCTTTTTGACCATGAGTTAACGACTTATGACTACATACTAATATGACTATTAACAACTATTGAAAACATTCATTCAGTGTTGCAGACTGGGGTTATCTTTCCCACAATGATATTATCAAGTAGTCACGTTCTTGACTAATTGACCCTGATCAGATTTGAACCTGAGTCTCATAGCGAGAACACTAACACTCAAGCAATTTGGCTACATCCCTCTTAAGTTCTGATTAAAGTGTTTGTTATTCCCACAGAAGAAACATTTCCGTCCCTTAAAAACAGCAACCAATATTTAATTTCCGGATAGTCTCTCATTCTTCTTCTATGTGCCCTGTCCTTTCAGGACGTAGGCAATCATAGCTTTCCACATCTCCCTATTCCTGGTGGCTCTTAGCATGCCTTCTCTTGTTGCACCATGCAAACCTCGTTCTGTCATCCACCTGATTAGGTTCTTCAAATATGTTATCCACTCCTTACCCTGTCTCTTTTTTCCTCTATCTGGCCTGTTAGTATCAGGTTCTCCAAGTCCTCCATTCTCATTGCATGTCCCAGGAACTTTAGTTGTCTCTTCCTGATGCTCAGTATTAATTTCCTTTTCATCTCCATTCTTTCCAAAATCTCGTCATTGCTCACATGCTAGGTTCATGATATCCTCAGCATTCTTCTGTAGAACCATATTTCAGCTGCTTCAAGTTTTTCCTTCATCTTTGAAGATATTGTCCAACATTCACTGCCATATTGAAGAACTGACATCACATAGCAATCCAGTACTCTCTTCTTTGTTTCTAGCAAAGTTGTCCTTTTTCTTAATACTTTCTCTCATTACTCATGCATTAACACTAGAAAGAGCTGCTGCTCTAAATAATGTTAAAATGATTCGAGAGTCTTTCATCAAAGGCAAGATCAATTACTTTGTTCACAGATAATGGTGGATGCTATTAAGCATTAAACCACTTATAAATACCTCATGTATAGTCTCTTTACACTATTCAGCACTGACAGCCCTCTAATTACAGTCTCTATTCAGATGTCGTAATGCTTGAAGATATTCAGCTCATGTCTCTGTTGCCAACAGGTGATGAATAAATGCCTTGAATATATCTCATTTTTAAGCTTTACACACACATTATACAAATTATACAATGCATTATCATAAGTTTCTCAATCAGGGATACACAGGTAAAAAGTGATGTAGTTAATGAGTGTATTCAGTTCAAAACTCAAAAACTTGAAGAAAGGTTTTACATGTAATCAACCGATGGCAAAAGATAGAGATAAAAGGATCAGATCACTATATTGCTCTAAGAAGTTGTCGTCCTGCGGCCTTGACCGAGATAGAACTCACTACACCCCTCCTGTATTCCTTGTGCATTTGGAACCCTGGCACAGTTTATAGCGAAATTCATAATCTTGTCAAATAGATGAATACTTGATGCTTCATCAGGGCTACCAAGGGTGTTTTTATTGTGACACCAACACTTGATGGGTTGCCTCCAGGCCCCATTCCATTATTTAACCCATAACTGAAGGGAAGTGACAGATTAATACCTTTCCCAAGGGTACCAGTGCTTAAGTGAATGCAGGGTACTCAACTGGAATTCGAACTCGGCTCACCGATTTCTCTTTCCAAGCCGATATCCACTGCACCACAATGCACATCTGTCACAAAACACTTACAGCACCTGGTATTCCCAAGTGGTCACCCATCTAAGTACTGACCAGTCTCAATGTTGTTTAACTTCTGTGATCGAGCAAGAACCGGTGTATTCAACATGATAGGCCGTTTAGCCTGCTCTAAGATGTATCTACCTCACTTTCCAGCTTTGATAAAGTTCCGAATGATTTATGTGGTCTTAACCAGTTATGAAGTCCTAATCTGTGTATTTGTAGCGTAGGAAGATGTTTAATGTTTCTTTGATTCGGTCTTGTGTCAGACATAACCAAACTCCCTACAGCTTAGAAGTTTTTTGCAGAATTTATCATCATCAGAATTATCAGAAGGTTTTCTTCAGAAGGTTGGTTGTCAGTTGGAATGTGTGGATTAGTGTAGAAGAGTAGAATAATAAAATATACCTTTTGTATTTTAAAATAGAAATTTCTCAAAGGGAAAGACTAACATAAGTTGTAGGAGTTAATGTGCAATTAGAAACATTATTAAGAGGTTAAGGGTAGAGTTTGTACAAAATGTGCGGAGTAGTAATTGTTGAAAGAGATAAGGAGAAAGAGAACAAGTGACCTGACCTTATCTCCGGGTCGAGTTGAAGTTGGTTACATTTTAGTTCTTTCTTCTCTCAGCTCCCATCTGTCTATTTTAAAATAGAAATATATTAAAAGGAAAGATGAACAAGAATTCGTAGGAATTAATGTTCAATTAGAAAGTTAAGGGTATCAAGAGTTGTAGAAAATGTTCAGAGTAGTAATTGTTGAAAGAATATATGCATACATATGTATGTATGTGTTTGTTTGGTAAGAATGTCTTTGGATGAAGAAGTAAAAGAAATCAACACACGAGAAGGAAAGAGAAAGAGAACAAGGTGCAACCTGACCTTATCTCTGGGTTGAGTTGAAGTTACATTTCACACGTCTTTGTGAATTTTTGTAAACATGAAGAAGAGAGTTGATTTTAATTCTTGTCTTACCCTGCATATTACAGCTAGCAGTTGAATACTATTGATGTACTATACTGATTCTAAAAGAATATTACTATGTTTTTTGCTTATCAGAACACTAGCAGTATAGCCCGGCATTGCCTGGGTGTAATGAAAGCTTTAAAACTAATTCATGATCCTGGAGCTCAGACTCTTTGGATGTTGGAACGAAAGACTAAAAAGCTATAGTTGTTTCCAGTTAAAGCGAAACTGTAGACTGAAAGAAAAATGGATGGATGTAAGTCATGATTGTATCAAATTTGATTAAAATCAAACCACTCCTTCTATAACCCGATTTTTTTGATTATCAATTTTCGATATTTATCAGGGGTACCTTGACACAAAACCTAGCTAAGAACACTTGCAGACGCTTATAGTACAACTGTGTAAATTTTCAAGAAAATCGGTTCAGCCGTTTCGCAGTCTATAGGTAACGGATACACACAGACAAAGTTTCATTTATAAATAAGTTTAGATATATATAATTTTTACAAACAAAACTATAAGACAAAATCAACACAAGTGAAATGTATATAAAATAACAGTTCATAACAGTTATCTGAATAGTTTCTTACATGATTGTCCAAGCATGTATCACTTAGGGCACTTAACTGAATGACTGAATAAATACAGCTTAAACTTTAAAATGTTCAGTACATTTACAATATTTCGGAGGTTTTATATTGATTGATGCTTCTCTGTTTTACAACAGAAACTTATGAACTTGTTTCTTTAATATTTGTGTAGTTTTCATAATTTTATATGCATATTTAATTATTCTCCTGTATAACTTATATTCATTTATCAGTGTAACCCTGATATAAGAGAGTTGTCGGGACCAGATAAAAGTTATCTTATATCCGGGTTTGGTCTATTTTATATAAGTTATCACAAACTCTAATTTGGGACCAGTGAAAATCTCTCTTATATCCGGGTTATATGCTATAGACCAAAGGTTTTATAATTGGTAAGTTTCATACCATCTTTAGTCTTTTTTTTTTTTTTTTTTTAATCATTTCACCCCGAAGGCGGAAACGCCACTGATGTGCAGGGGGTTACATAAATGTAAAAACATTAATTAGAAAAGTGAGGAGTACAAACTAGTTAGAAAGGAACAATAGAAAGCTGAGAAAGCAGGTGCGTTGACAGATACATAGGTGGAGAGAAAGGGAGGGTTATACAGGGGTGGGGAGAGAGAGCTAGAGTCCAGTGGTTAGTAGATGAGTATTTTTTTTTTTTTTTTTTTATAAGCGTTTCACCCCGAGCAAGGCATGTCACTGCCACTACTGTGCAGGGGGCTACGTAGAGTGGAGAAAGGCTGGTTAAATATAGGAAATAACAGAGGGTGGGTGATAGGCGGGTGAGGATACCGAGAATGAGGGTTGGGTAGATGAGTGTTGTGAGAATAGTTGGGAGTTAGTGTGATAGGAGGTGTCTATTGACCCTACATTTAAACACCTGGAGATTGTAACTGTCGGGAAAGCAGACTTGTGGAAGGGAGTTCCACAGGCGGGAAGCGCGAGAAAAGAAGCTGTTGGAGTAGAATTTACGGTTACATCTTATTTGTTTAACTGTAAAAGGGTGGGACCTAGTTGCTAATCTAGTATCTCGTGTAAATTCGTGCTTGGGCGGCACCAGTGATCTAAGCTCATCGGAGCAGAAGCCATGAAAGTACTTGTAGAAGAGGCACAGGGAAGCTACATCACGCCGGTGTGAGAGCGGCTGCAGCCGGTCTGCCAAGTCAGTATCAACCACGTTACAGATCCTCCTTTGTATTTTGTCAAGAAGCCCAAGGAGAGCAGCAGGGGCACCCGACCAGATATGGCAGCAATATTCAATACACGGGCGGATGGTAGATTTGTATATGTGCAGAATAGTTTCAGGTGGGAAAAATTTCCGGGCCCTGCACAGAGAGCCGACTTTCATAGCAGCAGATTTGGCAATGGATTCAATATAGTCATTCCATTTGAGGTCCGCCAAGGAGGCGTAGTATTTTACTCTCTGGGAGGCTAGCCTGTCCCATGCTAATGGGAGGTAGATGCGATAGTCTATGGTGGTTAGTTGATAACAGCTTTGTTTTGGAGGCATTGAAATTTACCAACCATTTCCTACCCCAGGTCACTACGGATTGGAGGTCCCTTTCCAGTGCGGCAGCGAGGTTCACTTTGTCGTCCAGACCTGGTTTCTGATCGATGCGGGAGTAGATTGTTGTGTCGTCGGCATACATGCCAACTTGGGATCTAATGGTGTCGGGGAGATCATTAATGTAGATCAGAAATAGCGTGGGACCTAGGATAGAACCTTGAGGGACGCCCGCGTTCGTCTGGTAGTTTTGGGAGGCATGCCCATTTAATACCACCTTTAATGTGCGGTTAGAGAGGAAGGACTGGATGAGGTCAAACAGATGTCCAGTTATCCCATAGCTTCGCAGTTTGCACAAGAGGCCAGCGTGCCAGACCCTGTCGAATGCTTTGGAGATATCCAAGGCAACGGTTCGGGCTTCACCATTCTTGTCGAGTGCCTGGTATATGTACTCGGTAATGGTCGTTAGCATATCAGCAGTAGACCTGGTGAAGCGAAACCCATACTGTTTGTCAGAGAGAAGCCCGTTGGTCATAAGGTGCTGAATCACCTCGGCGTTGATAATGGCTTCGAAAACTTTGCCAAAGATTGGAAGGAGACTAATAGGACGGTAATTGGCGGGGTCTGAGGGTTCGCCAGAATTCTTAAATATAGGTACTATGCAGGAGGACTTCCAAAAGGCAGCTTTGCATTTGAATTTCTGGAGGTTGTAGCCGTCAGGAAAGCAAGAATACGGAAGCGAGTTCCACAGGCGGGAAGTGCAAGAGAAGAAGCTGCAGGAGTAGAATTGTCATCTGCATTTAGCTAACCTAACTGTGAATGGGTGGGACCCAGATGCCAGTCTGGTTGCACGAGTAAACACCTGTTGAGGAGGCATCAGTGACTTAAGTTCGTCTGAGCAGAAGCCATGAAAGTATTTATAGAACAGACAAAGGGAGGTCACCTTTCGACGATGAGGAAGTGGCTGCAGTCGAGCTGCCAGATCAGTACCTATCACATTACAGACTCTCCTTTGGAGCCTGTCAAGAACACTGAGGAGAATGGCAGGGGCACCTGACCATAAATGGCAGCAGTACTCCATGCACAGACTGATGGTTGACTTGTATATATGCAGGATGGATTCAGGTGGAAAAAACATCCTGGATAGACATAGTGACCCAACCTTTTTAGCAGTAGATTTTGCTAATTTCTTTCAGTAACAGAAGCTTTTATGCTTAATTGATTCTTTAAATTCTAAAATATGGCTCTAAAATTTTAGCCTATAGTGTAAATATTTAATTACTTACTTAATTTTTCATCATTAACAGCTTTCGAATGTCAGTTTTCTATCATTAGATCAAGGATATCAGATTTTTCAGAATTTTATCTGTTTCATCTCAATTCATTTCATCAGGCAAGTTTTCTTTTTTCAATCACATCAACTGAAGTAAGGCAATAAAGCCACTAAAATAAAAAGGGGTTACTGAGAGCTTAGAAAATGTCATAGAGAAGAAAAGAAATTGAAAAGAACAGGTTCAAGCAGGCAAAAAGATGATGATTGTTGTCGCATGTCATAGCATATTTAATATGGTTGATATTTAATAAAAATTAAAGTATAAATTAAAATATTGTTTATTCTTTTCTCTGCTTCTTAACTCTTCACACAGCCAGTATAGGAGGAGGAGGAGGAGTGGAAAGACTTTCCGGCATTTCATTTTTACTTACAGGGTTTTCAATTCTGTATTCATTCTATCATTTCCAAGAAGCTTTTTTCTTCCTGAAACAGACTCCTAAGAGGATGTTTTCCTAATATCTACAATCTTGACCCCTTCAAGTCTGAGGTTAACTGTTATTTTTCATAAACTTCACGTCATATGCTCATACACCACCACACAGTAATCCTCTATCTTGAATGGCATTTGGCCTTTGTAATTGGTAAGCATTAGTATAAAAATCAATAGGGCAATGTGGACATTTGCGCACACACACACACACACGAAATTCAAGAAGAAACGCTCACACACACACACACACACACGAAATTCGAGAAGAAACGCTCACAAACACACACACACACGAAATTCGAGAAGAAACGCTCACAAACACACACACACACACACACGCACATACACACACGAAATTCGAGAAGAAACGCTCACAAACACACACACACACACACACACACACACACACACACCTAATATATCACAAAATAGTAAGGCTTTTATTTTAGTGTCCAAAAATGTTCTTGGCATGCCAAATTATCTCTCTTACTTCACCTAACCTCATATTTCGAGTATTCATGTGAAGGAAAGATATTCTCAACTGTTTCAAGAAAAGATTTTTCCTGCTTCTTTTAGCTTACTAGCCACAAATACTTGTTACTTTCTTCTGCTACCTTCTGTAGGATGTCTTGTAGTTTCCTTTCTGTGTCTGCTATAGTAAAAAGGGCAGCCCAAAATGCCAAATACAGGTCAGGGATACCAGAATCAAGAAAGTACAAAAATTTAAATACCTGGGAAGTGTTATAACAGAAGACAGAAAGTGCGACACAGAGATCCGAAGGCGAATTGGCATGGTGAAGGAAGCATTCCAGAAGTTGAGTAAGATATTAAGAAACAGGACAATTTTGCTAGAAACTAGGAAGAGAGTACTGGATTGCTATGTGATTTCAGTTCTTCAAAATGGCAGTGAATACTGGACAATATCATCAAAGATGAAGGAAAAACTTGAAGCAACTGAAATGTGGTTCTACAGTAGGATGTTGCAAATATCATGGATTGAGCATGTGAGCAATGATGAGGTCTTGGAAATGATGGAAACAAAAAGAAAATTAATACTGAAAAAGAGACAGCTGAAGTTCCTGGGACACGCAATGACAAAGGAGGGCCTGGAGAATCTAATATTAACAGGCCAGATAGAGGGAAGGAGAGACAGGGGAAAGCAATGGATAACATATTTGAAGGACCTAATCAGGTGGATGACAGAACGAGGATTGCATGGTGTAACAGGAGAAGGCGTGCTCAGAGTCACCAGGGATAGGGAAAAGTGGGAGGCCATGATCGCCTACGTCCTGAAGGGACAAGACACATAGAAGAAGAAGCAGCAGCCACAAATATAACCATATTTAGATTTGTAGCTGAATAAATATATTATATTCTAGACTTGACTTTTCATACCCAAAGGAAGTAGATCTGACATTTTCTAATTTTAATTATTTTTCATTTTACAAATTCTAATTAGCTACACAAATTGGATTTCATTTTTTATTTATAGATAATATTGTAAAATGAAGCTAGACAAAGATTACATATTTTAACTCACTTTGGTCATATATGTTGATGTTATAGTGGAACATCCTGCCATCCCCGATAATGGAATGCTCTAGGCTATAAGAGACGATGACGAGCGGAGAGAATGCAACTGTCTTAGATGAAGGCATTCTCTACTTGATAGTTTATTCCGCTCCTACTCATTGATTGCTTATCTGTATCTTATTGTTAATTGTACAGTAGTACAATAAATCCGTTATATCCTATTCCTGTATTGAGTACCATTCTTCCACTAATCTTTACACTGGTATTCCTTTCTGGAATATATCAGTTGAATTATGAGGCAACCCTGAAAATTTTCTAGCCTGACTAATAAACAAAAATATATTTGGTCAGATTTATGATAGTCAATCAGGCCAGGAACACTTCAGCAAAGTTTATATATTTCAGTTTTGTATTTATTTATGGAAAATAATAATGTTTTCATACACTGAGGCTAGGATAAGTAAACTAAAGGATATAATTCAGTATTTGATTTATCAACAGCATTTACCTATCCTCTCTGGACTTACGGCCTATCACGTTGAATACACCGGTTCTTGCTCGATCACCGAATTTAAGCAACATTGAGACTGGTCAGTACTTAGATGGGTGACTGCTTTGGAATACCAGGTGCTGTAAGCATTTAGTGACGGATGTGCATTGTGGTGCAGTGGATATCGCCTCGGAAAGAGAAATTGGTGAGCCGAGTTAGAATTCCAGTTGAATACCCTGCATTCACTTAAGCACTGCTACCCTTGGGAAAGGTATTAATCCATCCCTTCCCTCCAGTTATGGGTTAAATAACAAGAGTAGGACTTGGGGACCCTGCCCTTAAAAAACAAATCCCAATGAATCTTGATACTCAAAAAGAAAAAAAGTATTACTAGACATAAAAACTTATATAAAAAAAAACAATAAATTGTTGAAAGCAAAAAAAGTATTACCAGCAATAAATAAATAAAAAATTTAGTTGGCAATAAATGACCCACCGATATGCCATAAAAACAAAACAACCAACCAACTACTATCCTCTCCAGGAAGGCAAAATATGACACAAGGCTTTTTTCGATCTGGGGTCCCCCTCCACTGGCATATAGGCCAAGGACAAAAGTTGCCTAGATTCTGCAATTACTGCTAAGCTGATGTTTAGATCAAATCAACCCAACCTCTCTAAGTTCAATGAGGAAAGTGCTGCTAGAAATATCCTTGAGAAAGGTATTAATCTGTCTCTTCCCCCCAGTTCTGGGTTAAACAATAGGACAGATTGGATTCTATAGCCTTGGCTGGCAACCACTCAACCACAGAAAGCAATGGCAGCCTACTGCAGGATAATCTTCTGCCCTGTCAGTCATGTCTCTTTTGAGACTTGATCGCCCAAAGCATGTATCACATATGGCACTTAAATGACTGAGTGACTGAAACACCTAACCAGTATTGACAGACATCACCACACTTATGAACTCATAGAGGGACAAAGGCGTGGCATTCTATCCACCAAGTCTGATTGCAGACTAAGTACAGTAATTTATCTTTTTCTGAAAGTTGTACAATGTTTGTGTGTGTCCTTTACTCTTATACACTTTTGGGCTCACCTCAGACCTTATTGGAGGCACAAAATCAATCCCTTTACACTGAACCTCATATCTGTAGATTTGATTTGCAGCTGCAATCAGTCATAGGTGTCATCTTTCTGGGTGATATTGTAACAGAAGGTGGCTTCTTCAACAGTGTGTTTAATTTTTTAAGATGCTTAATGAATGTCAAATTTTTTAAGCCCCCTCTCCTCCTTATTGTTCTGGGGTAGTTAACACCCCTATATCCATGGACAATATGGATTGATCTGGTTTATATAATGCCAGACATTTCTACCTTCAAGTGGAGAAGTACACTTGTAGTTTAACCGCTCACAGTGAACACAGGACTCTTTCACCTTATAATTGTGATCCCTTAAACAGGACCACAACACTTATAGAAATTTCAACTCTCCCTTCCTTATGCTAATTATAAGTGTCCTTTTTTTTCATTTTCTTCTAAAACTTCTTCATTGTTTATATGTTCAGGCTACAGTCTTCTGTAGAACTACGTTTCTGTTGCTTTAAGTCTCTTCTTTATCTTTGAGAAAATTGTTCAGCATTCACTGCTATATAGGAGGACTGATATCGCATAAAATTTCAGTACTCTTTTCTTTTCTTTTTTCTAATGAAATTTTTCTACTTTTCAATACTTTTCTTAGCTTTTAGAAAGCATCTTTGGCTATCTTAATGCGCTTTTGGATTTCAGTGTCACTTTCTGTACTCTTTTAAAATACTTTCCAAATGTATAAATTTTTGTACTTGTTTGATTCTGCTATCTCCAATTTGCATATTAGGCTCTTCTTTTTGCTAACAACCATGTATTTCATCTTCTTGTGACTGATGATTCATCCTTATTTTTCACTTTCCTTCACTACTAAATTCTGTAGGAGTTTTTGTAGTTTCCTTTCTATATTTGCTATCAACACTGTATCATCTGCATAAGATTGTGGCTGCCCATAATGAATTATGGTAGAATTTTTCTTTTGGATTGCTTCACTGTTTATCTTGCTTGTATTTGTTCCTAAATTTTTTGTGCAGAGTCCTATATTTTGTGCCATACATTGGCATTGTTTTTTGTTTTCATTTCATCATGTTGTGAATTATCTATTCATGCTCTCTTTATCAGAATTCGAATGATGTGTTTTGATATATTTGTCTATACTTCTGAGGTGGCGTAGTTACATTATTTACATTGTTTTTATCTACTGGGCCATATGCCCTGAGAAATGGCAGTGGATAAAAGCATTGGTTTAACAGATATATTTGCCAGAATTGCACAAAAATATCTCAAAATACTAAAGAGTAAATTTATTGAATAAAATCACCATTAGCTTAAACCACAGCCTCCAGATAACTTCTGAATCTTCTGCAGCTCTTCTGGATGGTCTCCTTGTTTAGTTTGGTGAAAGCTACCATAATTGTTGCCTTTAGTTTATCTTTGGTATTATAAGGTGTTTTATTGGTTTCTTACTCAACTGCACCTCACATTTCAAACATACGCACTGTAGTGGGGGCGATAGAGGGTGTCATCAGTGATGTCATCGTGAGGATCCCTAGGGGGTTTCGGATCTTTCAACATCATACGCCCCTCACTGCACCGACCCGACCAGACCAGAGATGATCAGTTTCTGGTCCACCCTCAATAAGCACTTTCAGACACTGGAAAAATTACGTTTGGGCTCGGTACAAAACATTGCAAATGCTTCTGATTGGCGGCAGTTAGAGCCACTTTCCATTTAGAGGTGAATCGTACATGAGCTCATCCGAAAATATGAAACAATTTACCTATTGTACAGCTATTAAAAAAGAAGAAAAAAACTCAACTACAAATTAATCACGATACATTAATTTAAACTTATTTATGCATTTTATCTTATTTACACATAATAATCAAGGGGTTTGCAGTCTGGGTAGTTAGGTACCCAGATGTAAAGGATGATGGGGGTCACAGAAATTGTCTGACAGCCATGACTGGGTCCTCCTACTTTTTTGGCATAGTGCAGTGTTTTGTTGCCAGGCATAAATCTTTCAATATAATTGTAGGTGATGAATAATTTTTGACCCTACAATTCCTTTCCCAACAGACATAACATTGCAAGTCTATCATTAGATAATTTCTGTGGAAAATGTTTTGATGAGCTATATATCTTAGTTCTAACATTTGAGACATTCACAGTTAAGACTTGCTATGTCATGTATACAGGTTTGAACCATACTCATACCTTCATATTGGTAAGAAGGAAGTTTTATTTAGAGAGAATTTTCCTGAGAGCCACCACTTAGTAGAACAAACTTCCGAGAAGATGTTTCCCTGATCATTATAATCTTCAAGTCCAGAATAATATTCCCACAATCTACAAATCTTACCTTCTCCATTTTTTTCATAAAACAATCATCATTCAGTTAGCCTATATCTTGAGTGGCTGTTTGATCTTATATTGGGAGAACAATATCATAAAAAATAAGAACACTGATTTTCTCATATTCATGGTTTCAGCATGGTTTGGGAAAAAAATAATTCCGTCAAAAGAATATTATTCTTCAGATTCAACATTCTATTATCACTTGATCATGACATTGTCCTTTTTCATTCTCATTATTTAAATCAGTACCTGCACAGAATCTCATTCTTCTTCTATGTGCCTTGTCCCTTCAAGACGTAGGCGATCATGGCCTTCCACTGTTCCCTATCCCTGGTGGTTCTGAGCACACCTTCTCCTGTTACACAATGCAATCCTCGTTCCATCATCCACCTGATTAGGTACTTCAAATATGTTATGTGTTGCTTTTCCCTATCTCTTTTTCCCTCTATCTGGCCTGTTAGTATCAGACTCTCCAAGCCCTCCTTCCTCATTGTGTGTCCCAGGAACTTCAGCTACCTCTTCCTGATACTCAGTATTAATTTCCTTTTTGCTTCCATCATTTCGAAGACCTCATCATTGCTCACATGCTCAATTCATGATATTTGCAGCATCCTTCTGTAGAACCACATTTCAGTTGCTTCAAGTTTTTCCTTCATCTTTGATGGTATTGTCCAGCATTCACTGCCATATTAAAGGACGGACAGAATGTAGCAATCCAGTACTCTTCTTTGTTTCTAGCAAAACTGCCTGGTTTCTTAATACTTTACTCAACTTCTGGAATGCTTCCTTCACCATGCCAATTCGCCTTCAAATCTCTGTCGCACTTTCTGTCTTCTGTTATAACACTTCCCAGATATTTAAATTTTTGTACTTGCTTGATTCTGGTATCCCCGACCTGTATTTGGCATTTTGGGCTGCCCTTTTTACTGATGACCATGGATTCGGTTTTTGTGCAGTTTATTTCTACTTTTTTCTTGTTACTTTCTTCTGCTATCTTCTGTAGGGGGTCTTGTAGTTTCCTTTCTGTGTCTGCTATCAGCACTGTATCATCTGCATACCTTAGGTTGTTTAAATTGTGGCCTCTGATTACAAATCCAGGCATAACTTCTAGGGTCCTCAAAATATTCTTGCCGTACAAGTTGAACAGATCAGGTGAAAAGACATATCTCATTACTTTTTCTTAATGATTGACAAGCTGATATCATGTACTTATTCATGAAGGCACAACAATGACAGTTATTTCAATTCTGTTTCATCTTGAGTTCATATGAACCAGTGTTCATATTTTTTGTAGGTAATTGAATTTCTTTTACAATTATGGGATCAAACAGTTATTTATAAATTTTTGCTGAGTTTTAGCACCGGGCTACAAATATGGTGCATCCATTAATGATTGAACTTATTACACGAGAGTAATTGTCTGCTCGGTTCAAGTTCACTAACCATTGCACTGTAAACAACCAAATTAAACTAAAAAAAAATATCTCACAAAATGAACCAATGCATTAAAGTATATTCCCAGGCATTTAATGAGATCAGATTTATCTAGCACAAAATTTTAAGGCAGTTTGTGGGTTGTGAAATTGTAGAAATCTTTTTTTCTTTTTTTTTTTTTAATCACTTCACCCCAACCAAGGCGGTAAGGCCACTGGTATGCAGGGGGCTACGTAAGAGTGAATAGATTGGAAAAGAGAAAGCCAGATACCACATCCTAAACAGGAAACAAGGGATGAGCCTCTACACCTGTTCAATAGACGTGGGTGGAGTGTGAACTGGGCAATAGTTCAGTCTATCTACTCCAATTGAAAAAAAAAGAAAAAAGAAAAGTGAAAAGATTGGAAAAGAGAAAGCCGGAAACCACATCCTAAACAGGGAACAAGGGATGAGCCTCTACACCTTGATTAGGTTTATGAAATTGGCCTTGTGCCAAACATAACCGAACTTCCTACAATTTAAAAAAGGCAGAAGGTTGAAAAGATAAAACTGTCACATTTGTATAAATAAGTGAAAATCCAAATTATCGAGCAGAATAACATCCAATTTATATGTATGAAATTATTACACTGTGAAAATGTTCTAAGAGAAAGTAGTAAATAGTTTAAAGAATTCAGAGTTCGTTTGTTTAAGTGAAATGTGATTTGTACAGAAAAAGATAAGTTTGTGTTTTGCTGTGTGTATCAATGGGTAGTAGCAACATCTTTGTTCCTTTCTTGCTTTTTGTGTACAGTTAGTAGGTGAAGAGGAAGAAGGAGAGATAAAGAAAGCAGCATGAGAGATAAATTGAGAGGGTGCAAATACTGGTCACCAGGACAGTTGTGTCTGATTGTTAGTCTGAGAATTCACTGCTACATTGTGACTGGTCGTTCTCTCTGTTCTCCTTTTATTGATATCAAAAAAATCATTTAACATTGGCTGGTTACTTTTTCTTACTTTGTAAGTTGCTCTATTTTTTTTGTTGGTCAGAATAAATTTCCCACAGGCTCACAAAATTTTGCCTTGCTCTTTTCTTTAGCCCAGGGCCAGTCCCTTTTTCTATTGGTCAGAAATAGATTTTTCACTGGCTTGTAAATTTGAAAACAGCAAAGAAAAGAATTATTTTTATTCCATATTCACCAGAAATCACTGCAGCAGTACAGAAATACCTCCTGATGTACAAGTGCTCAATATGTTTGAAGACGCCTAACAGATGCCTAAAACAATGGATAATACATTGCTCAATATACACTCTGATATTTCATGTGTATAATAAATTAGTTGCAATCTTTAAAGATTAACAACTATTAATAAAATAAAGCAATAACTTGTAATGAAATTATATGACAGAAAACTCATTTTAAAAAACACTTAAGGTTTTCTTTGGTATATCTAGATTGTCAGCATTATAATATTTCCCTTTTCTATCCTTTTTAAATAAAACTCATCAATTGTTTATTTTAAAGGTTTGACTGTAACTAAAACTGTAGAATGAATAAAAAGCTATGCAAAACCATCCCACTAACCATTATATCCTTAGAAGACACTACCTTCATACTAGATTATTATTTTGTTTTGTTTTATACTAAAGTTTTCCACAATATTAGGATCATGAGCCACTCATAGTAGAATATTACTGAATATAAGAATAGGTAAGTGGAGGTGGAAGTTTATAAGATCGATAGCTACTGACTCTTGATGAAGAGGTTAAGACTGTTGAGTTAAGGTCATTCCACAGAATAGAAGTTTTCAGAAGAAATCTATGTGAAACTTCCATCTTACAAACACGTGTAAGAAGAATTGTCACTCTTAAATTATTCTCAAGCATAGATCACATGTGACTGAAAAATTACCATCATATAATAATTGAATCCAAATACAATGGTTGTATATAGCAAATACTAAATGTATTCATTATAATAGAATTCAGGGCTATTTGTACTCGCTATTATAAATTAAAAAAGCTGTTATTAATATATATATACCTAAAGTTCAATAAACAGCTATGTGAGATTAGATCTGTTTTATACCATATTACAGATCAGTTCTGAATTAAAGATAGTGTAACCCTGGTGTTGACAACCCTTTATTGTTGACACTCCACCTCGCTATTAGCCCAGTCTTTCATCCTTATTTTCTTTTCAGTCATGAGTCACTAGATCTACTAGCTTCATTGCATAATACCTACCTTATGTATCATCCGGCTTTCTCTTCTCTTCCTGGCTGGAGTCATCTTGATAGGGTTCATTCAGTTTTCCCCAAATCTTATGATATTGGGATTCATGGCATAGGCTAGTGTTGAGCCTTTTATATACATTGTGTATCACAAACAAGATTGCATAATTCCTGTCTCTGGCCATGGTAAATATTTTTCTCTTTACATCTCAGGACAGCTTTAATCAAAATCCACTGGTTTGTATTATCTACTTTAAGATGAAATTCTATACTGCAGAGTAGTGTTTTAAAAATTGTAGTCACAGCTGCTAAAGTAATAGCCAGCCAGTCAATTCTTCTTCAATCCTTTTGTGCTTGTGTGTTCCCTCAAGCTATCAAAATGTCTTGTAAGACATCAGACACAAGAAATATTCCCATGTGGGAATATTTCTTGTGTCTGATGTCTTACAAGTAGGAGAAATACACACTGGCTTTATATATGGAATTTTTTTCTAATAACAATCATTAATGACTTAATGTTACTTCGCCAGGCCTCAGAAAATGACAATTTACAATGCCCAATTTCATTATCTTCATATTTTTATAAGCTAGTTGACTTTTCTTACCCATGAAAGATTCTTTGCTATAAATCCAAAATAATTATAATTATAAAAATTGCAGATGTTTATTGAAGAAAAGGAACTTCTTAATCTTAGACAATCTTACTAATTAACCATATAGTATTTCTTTGGTATTTTAAAAATGTTCTTGGATATTTTTCTGTAAAGATGATTGGTTTCTTGATCAATAAACATAAACAAATCCCAAATCTCAGGACTTAACACACAACAGATGTTTTGTTTTTATGTCTAAAATAATTTAGATCATTATTTTCTGTGATTACACACATTTTCTACAGATAGCATAGTGTAAACAAACATCCGAATTCTAGTTTCTCAGGACCCAAGAAATTCTGTCATTAATTTTTTTTCTCATTGTTGGGAAGTGGATTGAATTGAAATCTTTGGAACTATTTTTAATTTCATTTTATTATTTCAAAACATAAATTTTAACACATTTCAATTTAAATTTCTTCTTAATTATTCAACCTACTTTCTTGAAAATTTCAATAATTATTATCCAATTAGTAGTCCCTCCAAATCATCATCCTGTAATTTCAAGCCTTTGAATGTTTAAACTGGGCCAGTAGACTGTTACAGAAGTAAATTTTGTTTTGGGAATGTTAGCCTAGATTGATCATTATCCAATCAACTATGGCATAAGCAACTTCAGTTGACTAACATAGAATAAAGATAAACCTTTGATAGCATGCAATACTTATTCAAAAATCAAAACCAGCTCTTACAGTCTAAAATACGTTTGTGGTTGAAATAAACCACGAAAGGTTGATAAATCACAAAAAAGAAATCAATATGATGGAATGCTTCATTTACTTGATAATTTTCATATAAAACTGTTTTCAAAGTTTTTGTTCTACATTTGAAAGAGTAGCTACCATTTTTGTGTGTCTAGTTTGATGATTCTCTTTGACCAACTGTAAGATACTTTACAGTAATGTAATTTTCTCTAAGATCTTTATTCTTTCAAATTCAGACAATTGATACCAATCTCTGTTGTCATTTTAAGTCCTTGTATCTACAAAATATGATACTATGTAAACAATTTTTGCCTAAATGAAAAAAGCAGTTATAATTTCCGATATCAGTTTGTATATATGACAAGTAAATATTGACTTATTGAAAATGATCATAGAAATTTTCAGTCAATAAAGTTTACATCAGTTTTTCAATATTAACGTTACCTTAGCTTTTGTCAATAAAAAAAAAAAAAGTCTAAGAGCTATTTACTAGAAACTATAATCTTCCTCATGAATTATCCTTTGGTTATATTGATAGAAAATATTAATTTGACTAAAATGTTTACAATAATTACTCAAGTGAAAAATGTCAAGGAAAAGGTCATGGCAATATTTGTGGCAAAAGAGTAAAAACATTTGTGCATGACGAAAGTTAAACAGTCTGCTGTCTATTTGGGATCTTCCTATATTGGAGCATTTTAATATCATCTGTGAATGATACTTCCTTCTTTTTAGAAGCTGAGTGAATACCTGAGTTTTTAGTAAAGGATACTCTCTGAATAAAATGGAACCAGTATCACTGAGTTATATGGTACCAGTATTATGAAATAATCCTTGACCTCACAATACAGAACATCCCAATATAATGTTTCATTGTTTTTGACATCTCAAATTAAAGGGGTGTTACTTCCCATCTGTTCTCCAATTAACATGACTCAGTACTAAGTTCAATACTATTAATAAGTAATAAAAAAAGTTATTTACCTGACTGCATTGATTATTTGTCTATATTTTCAAGATGAGATATTGTACCTACACTATTTATATTATTCAGACTGTTGTCCTCATCTTTATTGTCATATTCACAATGTTTCAACCATTGTATGCTCCAGCCTTTTTCAGGTGATACATATTGGATTTTTTAACCAAACCCTTTATTTAGTCCAATGGAATAGATTTTATTAGTTCCACATGCCATGCCCAAGGATACATGGCTCAGTGGATAAAGGCATTGGTTGAAGTAATCTAGTGACTTAACCGAAAAAGTTGTGAGTTCAGTACCTGGCCACAGCAGAGATGATCAAAAACTTAGAGAGTTGAATTTTTTTTTTTTTAATCATATCACCCTGAGCAAGGCGGTAACGCCACTGATGTGCAGGGGGCTACATAGGAAAACCAGAAACCGCATCCTTAACAAGAAACAAGGGATGAGCCTCTTCACCTGTTCAATAGACTTGGGTGGAGTGTGAACTGGGCAATAGTTTAGTCTATCTATTCAGTGATGACACCTATGTCTACACTGCTGTGTATGTATATATATATATATATATATAAATATATATAGTAATTTATTTAGCAGACTAACAGATTTTTATCAATTTAAATATTGTTTTTAGTGAATACTCATATTTGAGTAGATGGAGTATTTATTTATTAAACAGTATGTTTATTTTCATTGACTGAGGTAACTATAGAAGTTTAAATTTTTCAATATATTTTAGACTTTTGTCTTAATATATTTGAATTGAAAAGATGATGACAGATTTACTTCAAAATGAGTTGTTTATTTGCTTATGGGTCTTTCTTCCACAAAAGGTCTTTGAAAGATATTCACAACTTTCAGAAATACTGCATAGCCAAACAAATATGGCTGAATACTAAGCTCAGCCCAACTTTAATAGCTGAGGTAACAAGTGCATCATGAAAAGTGGACATCTTTATTAAAAGCTTCTTTTATTTCCCTTCTTTTTTTGACAAAGATTTCTTTGTTTTTTACAATAAGTCGTCAATTGTTTTCATCTAAACTTATTTATAAATGGAACTTTGTGTGTGTGTTTTACCTATAGACTCCGAAATGGCTGAACCGATTTTCTTGAAAATTTACACAGTTGTACTATAAGTGTCTGCGAGTGTTCCTAGCTAGGTTTTGTGTTGAGGTACTCTCGATAAATATTGAAAATCAATAATTGAAAAAATCGGGTTATAGAAGGAGTGGTCCGATTTTAATCAAATTTGATACAGTCATAGACAAAGACATAAGAAACGATATTCAGAAGTTTCAAGGTTGCAATTCTTACAATAGTGCAGAAAATCAGTAATATATATATATAAAAGGCAAGATGTTTGTGTGTGTGTCTGTTTATCTGCCTGTATGTCTGTATTTTTTTCACCCCTTTTATTTTAGTTTTTGCTTCGGGTTTGGCTCTAAGTAGGTATAATTGTAGTTCTTTGTGTCAGTCATGATAACAGAGGACTTATTTAGCCTTCAAAATTCAGTTTACGATGAAAAAACTCATTTGATATCGATATCAGGAAATCAAAATTTGACTTACATCCATTCATTTTTCTTTCAGTCTACAGTTTTGCTTTAATTGGAAACAACTATTGCTTTTTAGTCTTTTGTGCTAATGTCCAAAGAGTCTAAGCTCCAGGACCATGGATTAGTTTTAAAGCTTTCATTACACCCGAGCAATGCTTGGCAAAATGCTAGTAGAATGATAAGCAAATATCAAGACCCAAACTAGATCTTATACTGTAAGATACACTCCAGATTTGATATTTTTTTTTTTTTTTTTTTTCAGTTTTCAGTTTAGTTGCGTTGATTCAAACTGAAGTATTTACAATCCCGTGGAAAGAACAGTTTAGTATTTTATTATTTTAATATCTATAACCTTCATTCCCTAATCAATTATTGATTATTTTTATTTCCACATTTTGGTAACTGCTAAAGCAGACATTTCAATTTTGAAACACATTTGCATTTTAAATTATTATTGAATGAACTGAAATGTCATTGCACTGTAGAAAGAATTAAACTTTCTGTTCATTTTCAGTTGATTTGTTAGCCAACTAATGCTTTAATAGCACCACAAGCAACTGTTATTTTTGTCTTATTTTATTTTTTGGCATTTGAATCCTTCCCTGTTGCTATAACTAATCAATGAACAGGCAAAGCCAAAATTCCATTCATATTTTAAATTATCATTCACCAAACTCAAATGTCAATCAGAAAATTGTTCTAACTATTGAACTCATTCTTTGTATCACTTTTATATTTTAATCTAACTTGATATCATATTGCATTAGTTTTTAAAGACAAGCATGCAACTTTTTAAGAATTCGGTCAGTTAAGTGCCATACTTGATATACGCTTTGGGCGACCATGACTGACTGGACAGAAGATTATCCTGCAGTAGCATGCTTTCATTGCGAGAATAACAAAACTAGTTTTATATGTAGAAAAACATATATTTAATCTTCATTTATTAAGATACACATAGGCACTAGTGTGTGTGTGTGTGTGCATGCGTATATACATATTATGGTAATATTAGCCATTTCCTTATAAGGAAACATTCTGCATTCATTGACCAAGCAACCAGTGCTACTTTCAATGGAAATTTATAAAATCTTTCTCTGAAAACATTTTCTTAGGAAAACAGGTTCATGAAATTCAGTAGTTTTTGTCACTTTTCTAGTATTCATGGGGTTTTTATTCCTAACCTTTTATTTGATATAGTTTGAAATGTCAATATCTTAATCATTTTCTTTTTAGGCTACATGTCATATCCATTTGTTATGATGAATGAGAGATATGCAGGCAGTCCACTGTTTCACTGCTGAGAACACAAAATTATTCTTCTTTTATGTGCCATGTCCCTTCAGGACATAAGCGATCATGACCTTCTATGTCTCCTTATTCCTGGTAGCTCTTAGCATGCTTTCCCCTGTTACCCCACCCAAACCTTGCTCCACTAGCCATCCGCTCATGCCTTTCAAATATGTTATCCACTGCTTTCCTCTATTTCTCTTTCCCTCTATCTAACCTGTGAGTATCAGATTCTCTGAGCTTTTTTCCTTATCACATATCCCAAGAACTTCAATTGGCTTTTTTGATGCTTAGTATTAATTTTCTTTTTGTTTCCATCCTTTCCAAAATCTCATCATTGCTCACATGCTCGATCCATAATATCTGTAGCATCCTTCTGTAGAACTACATTTCAGTTGCTTCGAGTTTTCCTTCATCTTTGATGATATTATCCAGCATTCAGTCATATTGAAGAACAGGCATCACATAACAATCCAGTATTCTCTTCTTTGTTTCTAGCAAAATTTTCCTGTCTTTAATACTCTGCTCATATTCTGTAATACATCTTTGGCCATGCCAATTTAGCTTTGGATCTCAGTGTTGTACTTTCTGTCTTCCATTAAAAAACTTCCAATTACTTAAAACTTTGTACTTGCTTGGTTTTAGTATCCCTAATCTGTAGTTAGCCAAATTCAACTCAAGTTCATTACATATCCTTTCTCACAAATACCATTAGAAAAGGAAGGAATCCAACACTTTTCCTTGCAACAGGTTGTTAAACATCAGAGTAAACTGGGCTATCAAGTCATGGTTGATAACCAATCTAGGAAAAAGACAATGCTGAATTCAAAACTCAGCCATGAGGTACACATACTACACGGTGCCTAAGAAAAAGCAGTAAATTTAGAAAGACATTTGTAAACTGGTGAAGTCTGATGTGACTGAAGAATTCACAAAGAATTCCTGCACTCTTCATCAATCCTTATGTCTGATATTCTTTTAAAAGTATAAACTTGATCGTTGAGTTGTTTGATCATTCAAAAAAAGACAGAATGAAAGACGGAAGTTGCCTGTAAATAACTTTTAAATGGCAAATCATAGGATCGAGCAGCAATTAATCAATCATATAAGAAACAATCACAGTCAAGTAATTATGCAAGAATCAAATGATTTTTTTTTTTTAATCATATCACCCCGAGCAAGGCGGTAATGCCACTGATGTGCAGGGGGCTACATAAGAGTGAAAAGATTGGAAAAGAGAAAGCCAGATACCACATCCTAAACAGGAAACAAGGGATGAGCCTCTTCACCTGTTCAATAGACGTGGGTGGAGTGTAAATCAGGCGATGATTAGTCAATAAATTTATTCAAGGCTATTCAAGGTCAATTATTCCTGAAAGATAAAACAGTGACATAATGTTTTCATTTTTTACTGAGCATTTTGTATAAAATAAAAACATTAAATTTCAATAATTATGGATAAACACCTGAAGAATGATTACCCATAATGCTTTTGATGTCAATGAGTATTAGATCCCACAAAATTAATTAGCAAATGAATAATGAATAAAAGAGGAGGTGGTAAATTGCAAGAATATGGAGGACAGGTAATGATTAGAAGAAGAGGTTATAATTGTAGTATTCAGGAAAGCATCCATGCATGAACCTGTTCCATGAAGTCGTAGGCCTGTCTGGAATTTTTTATATTCTTCTAGCAGTATAGCCCGGCGTTGCTCGGGTGTCATGAAAGATTTAAATCTAATCCATGGTCCTGGAGCTCAGAGTCTGTTGGCATGAAAGACTAAAAAGCAATAGTTATTTCCAGTTAAAGTGAAACCATAGACTGAAAGAAAAATGAATGGATGTAAGTCAAATTTTGATTTCCTGATATCGATATCAAATTAGTCTTTTTCGTCATAAACTGAATTTTGAAGGCTAAATAAGTCCTCTGAGTAAATGGTATCATGGCTGAGACTAAGAACTACAATTATACCTACTTAGAGCCAAACCCGAAGCAAAAACTAAAATAAAAGGGGTGAAAAAAATACAGACATACAGGCAGATAAACAGACACACACACAAACATCTTGCCTTTTATATATATATATTACTGATTTTCTGCACTATTGTAAGAAATGCAACCTTGAAACTTCTGAATATCGTTTCTTATGTCTTTGTCTATAAGTGTGTCAAATTTGATTAAGATCAGACCATAGTGCTCTCTTTGTAGAAGCAAATTAACAGTAACTTACCAACATTATCATTCATTTTCTGCTACAAAAAACAGTTAAGTACCACAATTAGATATTAATATATAAGCCACTGTCCACTGATAATAACTTTATTTGTTTTGCTTAACTTAAATAATGCTATGTTTTGCCATCTATTTAGTATTATAAGCATACCATATATATATATATATATATATATATATATATATATATATTCCACTGTTCTAATTACGTCAACAAACCACCTTAGGGACACTTCTGGAAAAAGAAATAAATAATGTAAAAAAAAATAAACTAAACTTCTACAAAGAGAAGTATTCAGTATTTCTAGATATTTTCATGCAGTTTTGGTAAACATATCTGTTAAAATGAGATGCCAATATTATCTTTATTTTTGCGTAATTAGACAAAAATCTATCCATTGCATACTGTATACATATAGTGTGTGTGTGTGTGTGTATGTGTATATATATATATATATATATATATGATTAGAAAGGGAAAAATATTAAGAAAGACATTGAGAGTGACAAAATATATATAAATATATATATAATCAAGAAAATTTAATATAGAAATAAATGCATTCTTCTATGAAAGCCATTTTTCCTCATATTTTACCACATTCCCTTTACTGTAAGATGAGTTCATTGATAAAAATGATTGTGAACTTTTATGCTTTGACTTGTTTAATTCCAATTTGTTCAGTAAATGTTTGTTCAGCTTTTTTTCTTAAGGTGATGATAACTGATAAGGATCTTTACATGGAAACATGTCTTTCTTGACTTAATATCCTCTCCATTATAATAAAGACTGTTGTGTATTTATTTGTGTGTGTGTATGTGTGTATATATATATATATATATATATATATATATATATATATATAAAAGGCAAGATGTTTGTGTGTGTATCTGTTTATCTGTCTGTATGTCCTTTATAGAAATCCACAATTTTTATCCGATTCTCACCAAACTTCACACAAATGTTCTTTAGGCTGAGTCTGAGCTCCAGGACTATGGATTAGTTTTAAAGCTTTCATTACACCCGAGCAACAGCGGGCTATACTGCTAGTATATAATATATATAATATACATATAATTCCTGTCATGCTTATAGAGAGAGGCAATAGCAAGGCAGCATCAATTCAGTTGATTAGACAATAGCAAGGTAGTGTCAGCACAGTTCATTCTCTTTACTACCAGTTATGAAACCTCTTGCCGCAGATTTGCTTTTTAACAGTGCCTTATTATTTTTACAATAATTTTGTTGTTGAGTAGTGAAGAATATATATATATATATATATATATATATATACATACAAATAAATACACAACATTTTTTATTATCATAGAAAGTATATATATATATATATATATATATATAAAATTCTACATCTATGGCACAACTCAGTTTCATGCATTATGCAATCATCAGGTGCATATTTCAAACTGACAGTTTAATAGATATGAATTTAAATTAACTTGATGTTCATGGGAATTAAATCTTATACAGTTAAGTTACTGCTTTTTGATAACAAAATTAAAGCTTCAAAACATTTTAAGGTTATATGTCGATAATAATTTAAAATTTGAATTTAAAAATTAAAATAAAAAATAGAAAATATTTTTTAAAAAATGCAGAGAAAAAATTAAAGGGGCATAAATCATGAAATGTAAAAACTTTAATATTCAAATATTTTTCTTCTATGTGCCATGTCCCTTCAGGGTGTAATTGATCATTGCCTTCCACATCTCGCTATTAATGGTGGCTCTTAACATGCTATTTCCTATTACCCAACTCAGACCCCTTTCTGCCATCCACCTGCTCAGGCCTATCAAATATGTTATTCATTGCTTTCCTCTGTCTCTTTTTCTCTCTATCCGACCTGTGAGTATCAGATTCTCCAAGCCTTTCTTCCTAATCACATGTCCCAGGAACTTTAACTGTCATTTTCCTGATGCTCAGTATTAATTTCCTTTTCATTGTCATCATTTCTAAAACCTCATCATTGCTCACATGCTTGATCCATGATATCTGCAGCATCCTTCAATAGAACCACATTTTAGTTGCTTCAAGTTTTTCCTTCATCTTTGATGATATTGTCCAGCATTTGCTGCCATATTGAAGAACAGATATCACATAGCAATTCAATACTCTTTTCTTTGTTTCTAGTGAATTTTTCCTGTCTTTTAATGCCCTTCTCAGCTTCTGGAATACGTTCTTTGCCATGCCAATTTGCCTTCAGATCTCAGTGTTGCACTTTCTGTCCTCTGTTAGAACACTTCCCAGGTAACTAAATTTTTTTACCTGTTTGATTCTAGTATCCCCAACCTGTAATTGACATTTTGGGCTCCTCTATTTGCTGATGACCATACATTCAGTTTTCTTGTAGCTTATTTGTAGTCCTTTTTTTTGTTACTTTTTTAACTACTTTTTTTAGAAGGTCTTGTAGTTTTCTTTCCATGTCAGTTTTCAGCACTGTATCATCTGCCTATCTTATGTTGTTCAGACTATGACCACTAATGACGAATCCTGGCATATGTCCTAGGGTCCTCAGAATAGTCTTGCTGTATAAGTTAGAATAGATCTGGTGAGATTACACATCCTTGCCTTATGCCCCATTCTATCTTTGTATATCTGCTGAATTCATTTCCTGTCCATATACAGGTGGTTTGCTGCTAGTAGAGGTTCTTGATTTACTCTAAATATGTCGAGATTGCTGTGCATTTCTATCAATTCTTTGTGGCGTACTTTGTCAAACACCTTAGCATAGTCTAAAAAACATAGATAAACATCATTTTAACATGTAGATAAAAAATTAAAATTTTAAATAAAATAGAGGAAAAGAAAAATTAAGAATAAAAAGTAAAATTTAGAATTAAAATAAAAATTGTAGGGAGCAAAAATAAAAGGTGTTTAATTCATAAATGTTAAAAGTAATATTGCGGTGGAGAGGAAGAAACAAAGAAAAGGGCAGACATGGAGGAATCTATATCAATCTGGGTCTAAGAATTTATTTTTTTTATGACAGCACGTAGTTAATAAATCAGTTTTTTTTATTAAGCAAATTAGGTTTATTGATATAGTGTAAGATGACAAGTTTTTCTAAAAAGCATAGGTTATCTCCTTTTCCATTGTAATGTTTGGATTTAGCTATGATATTTCAGGTAATTATTGGGTTCTTGTTAGAGTTTTTTAATTTCCAATAATGTATGGATAAAGCAGTGCTTTTGCTGTATTTATTGCTGCTTAAAGACAATATGTGGGTTTTAAATCTTATCTTCCACCTGTTGGTAGTTCTTCCAAAGTAAGTATGTCATCATCATCATCATCCAAATGAACTTGAGCTCCATAAACAATACTTTCAGTCATACATTGACAGGTTTTATTTTTTCGGCAATCACAATTATTTTTAAAAGGGTCATTTTTGCTGCTAATTGAGTGATGGATGCTGTTTATGTGGGCCAAACATTTATTTGATATTGTTAGGGCGCTCTCCACTTTTGTTCTAATAATGGACTGTTTCTATCACTACATAAAGTGGTAGTGGGAAGACCTCGGGGTTGAGCATTGCGTTAGCGTTGACTGTTCAGCTCGATACCAAGTCAGTTGAGTATTTCCGGTAGCAAACTGGAAGTGTGCTATACACAGACTCTACGTCTTATTACGATACGTGTTACTAAACCCTTGTTCCTGTACTCTACTAACAACTCTGTTGTACATACTATTTTCCGGTAATATATTTCATTTACTTTATTTCTGTTGTTTGTGATTATTTACTCAACTATTTCTGTTACACACAACATAACAGATATAGTAATTTGTTGTGAAATATATTTTTCTATGTTTTCAATGCAACTATAATTGACTTTAACATTAATTTTATTGAAGATTCTTTTTAGTGTGGGTGAATGGTAGAAATTTTTGTGAATTAAGTTAAGGAATAGTTTACCAATGTTAATTTGGACATTACGACTAAAGAGTGGGTTAAACTAAATAATGTTACATTTACTTGATTTCTGTTTATTTCTGCCTACCTTGTTTTTGCCGGAGTATTCTAAACTAGTGTTGAGTTGACTTTTTTAAAAGCATTAATGTATTTAATTTTAGAATTGTCAAAAATGTCCTTATAACTAGATTGGTACCTGAATGAAATTGGATAAATTTGTGTAGTTTGTTGGTAATTCTGTGGAAGTGATTTGATTCCCTGTTGATGTATCTATGGTTATTTGCATCCTTAGTGTATGATTTGTAGAGGCCATTGCCTAGATTGAAGGTAACATCTAAGAAATTTATGTCTTTAGTATTAGTTATGGTGGTAATGTTCAGATTATGGTTTTTGTAAAATCTTATCAGATCCTTTCCGAGTTTATCTGTTTTTTGTGGATTAGTTTTGCAGAGGATTATCAATCTGTTGTCTTGGTAACATCCAATGTTACATGAATTAAAGATGTGCCTAAGATTCCACAACAAAAAGAGCCCTACCAACTTGCAGGTCTCTGCAGAATTATACACCCCCGAAGATGCAGAAATCATGTTTGTTTTTTCTAGATCAGAGGCATTTATTGTAAATATATATATATATATATATATATATATATATATATATATAGCTCATTCAGTAATGAATTAGAGCACTCTGGCTACTGGCGTATGATACATTATACGCTAAAAGTCTGCCTTTTTCTGCCAGGCACCCATAGCTCAGAGGTAGAATCGCCGACTGACGCCAGTTTGGTCAGGTTTCAATCCTGAGTTAAAAAGCAATCAGATGTCTAACCATACTGATGAGGTGTGATACAGCAAAACAGACCTGTCTGTGGATGACTATATATATATATATATATAATACAGCTCTGTTCATACTCTGTTGTATTAACACTAAATAATAAAACTATGCATATGTGCACCATGTATATTTATTAATTAACGTCACTATATGATGGACTCTCCCGTTGATTTCGATGTATGAGGTTTAGATAACTGTTTAATTCGATGTAGCATACCTGCACTTACTCAATCGTAAATGGCATTTGAGTCCTGCAAGAGATTTACAAACAAGTCCACAATGGAGGAAAGAAGGGAGATTGCACAAATGATTGGCTGGGGCACTTGCAGATGCTTTGGTTCTCTCACGTCTTACGCGCAGTTGGTCAATCTCAGTCTCAGAGAACTGCTTGATGCCCCTCTGGCAGGCAGATCTCCATTCAATTCTTTGAGAGGCAATTCGTTCAAAATCACTGTGAGGAATATTTGTACATGTCAAATTCATTTTCAGCTTATCCTTAAAGCGAAGCAGAGGTCTACCCACATTCCGCCGTCCACTGCTGAGCTCGCCGTACAACACTTGCTTTAGTATCCGGTCATCTTCCATACGTAAGACATGTCCTGCCCAACGCAGCTGTGATTGCATCAAAAAGCTCTCAATTCCGCTAATACCGCAGCACGTGAATAGGTCCGCATTAGACATCTGATTGTTTAGGGTGAAACCACAAATTGTTCTAAGGCAATTTTTGTGGAAGACACCAAGCTTCTGGATGTGATTATGATAGACTGTCCATGATTCCGATCCATAAAGCAGCATCGTTAGTACAACTGCTTTATACACAAGTACTTTAGTCCTTAGGCTAATCCCCCTATCATCCCATAATCAATGGCACAGTTTCCCAAAAGCACTAGTTGCTTTCGCAATTCAATTAATGATTTCATCATCAAGAGAAGCATTCCAATTAACCTTACTTCCAAGATAGGTAAAGTTTTTCACATATTTCAGATCTTTACCATCTACTCGGATTGGTATATTGAGAAAGCTGTATACTGGTGGCCGCTGTTTTACACCCAGAACCTGTTTTGGTGTGGGGCGAGGTTGGTAGATCACCACTGTTTTCTTGAAGCTGATTGTCAGACCAAAAGCCTTGCAAGCAGTGGAAAACCTATCTACAAGCAGTTGCGTTTCCTCCTGAGAGGTTACACAAAGTGCAGTGTCATCTGCAAACAAAAGATCCCTAATGATAGTTTGTCGAATGAGGGTCTTAGCTTTGAAACACTGCTAGTTGAAGAGACCACCACTTGTTCTGAATTTAAATTCTACGCCTGTACCAATATCAGCAAAAGCATACTTCAGCATAACTGAAAAGAACAAAGCAAACAGCACAGGTGCCATTACGCAACCCTGTTTGGTACCATTTGTCACATTGAAAGATTCTGAAGACTCCCCATTTGAAACCACAGATGCCTTCATTCCATCATGAAAAGACATGATTACATTCAGCATGTTGTTGGGTATTCCCAGCTTTTTCAAAACCTTCCAGAGAGCTGCACGGTTGACTGTGTCAAAGGCCTTTCTAAGGTCAATGAAAACCATATACAGCTCCTCGTTCTTCTCTTGGACTTTCTCAGCAACCTGGCAGAGGGAAAAGATCATATCGACAGTACCTCGACTAGTATGGAAACTGCACTGAGATTTGGGGTAGATATCATCAACAAGGTGTTTAATTATTCTGTTGAGAATAAGCCTTGCCAAGATCTTCCCTGCAATTGATAAAAGTGAGATGCCACAATGGTTGTCACAGATGTTCCTATTGCCTTTGTTCTTATACAGGTGCTGAATTAGTACATCTTTGAAATCCTGAGGGACATTTCCAGTTAGCCAGATCCTCACAAAGAGCCTATGCAGCTTCTTCACCAGTTTCTGACCACCGTACTTAAAACCTCAGGAGATAAGGCATCTTTCCCAGATTTTTTACCTGAAGAAATTTGCTTGATAGCAAGAAAAACCTCATGTATTGCTGGAAGGAAAGAGAGTTCAGAAATTTCAGGTCGCTCAGTGATAGATGAAATTATTTCTTCATCAGTTGTAGAAGCATTGTTTAGAACTGCTTCAAAATGCTCCTTCCAGCGATTCAAAATATCCACTCTGTCAGTCAGCCATGTGCCATCACTTGCAAATATGGGAGAAACACCAGATTCGTGTGGCCCAAAAACTTTCTTAATACCTTCATAAATGGCTTTCGAGTCCTTCCTATCAAATGTTTCTTGCACTGATTTGGCATGTGACGACCACCATGCCTCTTTCATCTGCCGTAGTGTTTTCTCGATCTTGCTTTTGCATGCATTGTACTCTTTCTTCTTTAATGTGGAGTTCTTATCCTCAATCCAGATTTTGTGAACCTTGTGTATCTCGTTGATCAAATCCTGTGCCTCATCATTTTGATCATCAAACCAGTCCTGATTCTTACGAATAGGTAAACCCAGAACTTCCAATGCAGATGTGTGAATTACGTCACGTAATGATTTCCATGAAGATTCAATATCATCAGTTATTTCAACAGAATCTAATGAATGATGAAGTTGGGCCGACAGTGCCGCTTGTTGACTGGTGCTCTTCAATGGAAGGACATTAATTTGTTTAGGGACAGAGGAGCATTTCATTCGTCTGTGTTGTAAATGCAACGTTGTTTTACTTCAGAGCAATGCATGGTCAGAAAGATAGCAACTTGTATGGAATGAATGAGTGATATGAAAGTCTTTAATGTCACGTCCTTTGGTGATGATATAGTCAATCAAGTGCCAATCCCTTGAACAAGGGTGCATCCATGTAGTCTTGTGGGAGTTTTTCTGTTGGAATACCGTGTTGGTAATACACAGGTTAAACTCAAAGTGCCAACAAATGAAGACCATTATCATTCATATGACCAACACCATGATGACCCAAAACACCATCCCATGATGCGCTATCCACACCCACACGAGCATACAAATCGCCCATTAATACAAGTTTGTCCTTGTGTCGCACATTCGCAACAATTTCTCTCAGTTGTTGATAAAATTCATTTTTTTCCGGCTCTGGTCTGTCTAACATGGGAGCATAACAACTAATTAATACGACACAGGTATCACATTCTAGATTGATGGTTAATGTCATTAGGTGATCTGAGAACCCCTTTGGAAGGGTTGGTAATGACTTAGCAAGGTTGGACTTGATAGCAAATCCTACTCCAGAATGACGAGGCTCTTCTGATCCTTTGCCACTCCAGAAAAAGGTATACCCGCTTTTCTCTTCAGTCAGTTGAGAGTTGCCAGCCAGGCGCATTTCACTAAGGGCTGCAATATCAATCCCGAACTTTTTCAGCTCAAGTGCAACAAGAGCTATCTTAAGTTCTGGCTGATTATCATTGTCAAGTAGAGTGTGGACATTCCAAGATCCAAAATGAAAGCTTTTGCTTCTTCCATTGTTGGGACTGTGTGCTGGATACCTAGGCAGCTGCAGTTCACTGTCAAAGGTGGTTTTGAGCAAGAATTTGTTTAGGGCTCCTTTTATCGCCCCCTCCCCAGCATGGGGAAAGCAGTGCTGTCCCTAAATAGGGCTGCTTTGTCACTGATGGAGGACACGAACTGCACAATTGCTTGGGTATTTGTGCAGAACGGCCATCACCCACCGGTTGCCACAGTGTAGAGATCCAGCTAGGAACTTCCAGTGATATCTTTCACCTGTTTCCATTGCCTTCACCCTATTGCCCGTGGACTTTTGTGTGTGCAGGACTTTTGAATAAACTTAAGTCATCAAGAAACCCACACAAATGATTTGATTATAGTGGTGAAAGCCTGTGCAAATACTATCCACACTTTTTGGATCCATTTATAAACTCAAGTCGGTACAAAAAAATTGCCACAGATTAAGCAAGAAAAGACCTCAGGTTTTACATCAGAATGTCCTTCTCCTAGATACCTGTCTTAACAAAGACTAAGGATGATATCTTGTCCAGTGGTATAAACGTGCCCCCAGACACCAACCTGGGAATTTCCATGTCCCGACACTATGTATATATATCACTATATATATATATATATATATATATAGCCTGCCTGTCATGCTCAGTGGGTTTGGATCAGTTTTTTTTTTCTCATGGCTTAATGTAGAAACTCAATACATATTGCCATCACTTTAGATGGCATATCGTCATAGAACATTGCTGTTTTCTAATATAGTCATTTTTTATGGCACAGACCCACTCATTTAATCATATTTGTTAACATTTTTGCTTACAAGAATAATTTATCATCTGATTGTTGACATGTTCTACTTAATGTCTCTCTACAAAATTAGCAACAATGAATAACAATGTACTTTTTTTTTTTTTACCAATTTTCTATTACATTTTAATTTCTTTCCTGTCTGAATTCAATTGGATTTATTCAAGTGGCAAATGAAATTTTTCCCTATGAGAATATAATATTTTTTTTGTAATGCTTGTGATTGTATAACTAAAAAAATCATATATGCCTAACTTTTGTGTCTGCCTTGTGACTAAATCCATTGCTTGTTTTCCATTGGCCTATGTTTGAACATTGATAAAAACTAGAATTTTAAATGCTGATTTTTCAAGGGAAGCTCTCAGACTTGAAAAATTACCACAACACAATTTTCCTGCTTCAATTTTCTTCAATTTGACATTGTATTATATTAATCTAAGCTTTGTAAAAGTCTCTACCTAAGTATGTATATTTTTAAATGCCATGTCATTTCAAGACATAAGTGATCATGGCATTTCACACATTTCTTTAATATCTGGAATTGTCATGATCTCTTGGGAAAGATAGTGGAGTAGTTTCCTGTTGACTTTTTCATGCTTGGGAATTCAGTTTTTCTTATCTTAAAATGTTTGTTGTTGTTGGTTGGTTTTTATGGCATATCAACCTTGGCAGGTCATTTGTTGCCAACTAAATTTTATTTATTTATTATCGGTAATACCTTTTTCTTTCAACAATTTATTGTTGTTTTTTTATATAAGTTTTATGTCTAGTAATACCTTTCTCTTTTTGAGTATCAAAATTCATTGGCATTTGTTTTTAAGGGCAGGGTCCCCAATTCCTACCCTGTTATTTAACCCATAACTGGAGGGAAGGGACAGATTAATGAGGGTACCAGTGCTTAAGTGAATATAGGGTGTACAACTGGAATTTGAACTCGTCTCCCCGATTTCACTTTCCGAGCCGATATCCACTGCACCACAATGCACATCTGTCACTTAACACTTACAGCACCTGGTATTCTCAAGTGGTCTCCCATCTAAGTACTGACCAGGCTCAATGTTGCTTAACTTCGGTGATCGAGCGTGAACCGGTGTATTCAACATGATATGGCCGTAAGCCTTAAAATGTTTGTAACCCAAGGTTAGAGTTTCCGGTTTACCGTGCTATTTATGTCTTTTTTATATCTTTCCCAATGGCATTTGTGTGAAAGTGAATACAGCAGAAATCTAGGTAAGAAATTGAACTCAGCTTAAAGATCCACTTTCTGTACTGATAACTATTAAGCAACCTTTATAGATATTATACAGATTGATTCTTTTGATTTGTTTGTTAATATGAGATGGGGAATAAAGTCCAGAGGGAGAATATCTGTGGAAATTTTTATAATTCCATATTCGTCTGCTAAAACTTTTAGTCACAATATTTGCCAAAGTTTAATATATGCACCCACCAAAAACAAAAGAACAGTCTTTTTTTTTTCTTGACACCACTATTACTGTATATCAGTCAGTTAAGTGCCATACGTGATAAACGCTTTGGGCGATCATGTCTCAAAAGAGTCATGACTGACTGGGCAGAAGATTATCCTGCAGTAGGTTGCCATTGCTTTCTGTAGTAGACTGGTTGCCAGCCAAGGCTATAGAACCCAATCTGTTCTATTATTTAACCCATAACTGGAGGGAAGCAATGGATTAATACCTTTCTCAAGGGTATTTGTGCATAAGTGAGTACTAGGAATTCAACTGGAATTTAAACTGGGCAACCTGTTCTCTCATTCCAAACCGATATCCACTGCACCACTACCCTTTAATAAAACCCAAACACATGAAACTGGATTTTTGCATTCTCTTTGAATAAATAATAAAACTATTAAACTTTGAGAACAGACAAAAAAAAAATATTAAGTGCTATTTATCAGCAGCTTAAAAGCTGCACTCTATGTAAACTTTTAAGGCAGCTCTTGTGGAGAACTAATTGGTTCTCTGGCCAAGAACTAAATGAACCTCTGGTCCAGCTTAGAAAACAGCAATGATAATTTTGAAGAAATAACTTTGAATTCCTCTGTTCACTCCAGGGAACTTCAAAACTTTGATTTGGGCTTAAATTCTAATTCCAGTTGAAAGTCCAATTCAGGCCAAAATTCCAATTCCATCCCAAAACCGAGTTCTTCAAATCACAATCTCTGTGAAATTTCAAAACCTCATGCCACAAGACTCTAATTCCTTGGCATTTTAAAAAAACAAAATTGATTCCTTCAATTCACAAAGTTTTGGAAATATTTTAACTGAACTTAAACCAAAAAATTTAAATTCACAAAGTTTTTCAGTTACAATTTTTTTTTTTTCAATTGTTTTAAAATTTGGATTTTTAATTATACCCTTTTCATCCAGCCACGAATCCTAATACTCAGTATTCAAGCATGAGATGAAGAGCAGATTTTCAATCCCAAATTAATCCTGCTTCTAGAAAGGTATATTTCTAGGTAGAGTCAGTGTGGCCTGAGTTAAAGGTTTCAGACATGGATGGACAAAATTTGTCATTCATTTATTTTGATACTGTTTATTTACGAGAAATTTTATATTTACAATTTTATGAAAAAAATATGTGAACAAACTACAATTTATTACTATGTTATAAAGAAATAACTATGAAAACATTTTTTAATAAAAATGCCTGTTAAAAAAGAACAAGATAATTTAAATTAACACAACTATGAGTAACCAATTATGAATTTTGAAAGAAATAATTTTCTGGGTATTTCTTTCATTTACTTTCGTCACATAAATTCATTAAAGTAGTTTTTGAGCATCTGGATTTCTATCTTTTTTTCTTGAGAATTATATTGAATGATATTTATTTATTTCTTTTTCTATGTGCCCTGTTTTTTCAGGACATAGGCGATCATGGCTTTCCATGTCTCTCTATCCCTAATGGTTCTTAGCACGCTTTCTCCTGTTACACCTGTGGGGTTTCAGAACACCTCGGATTAAAAAGAGAGATTTAATGCAGGATATCTGGTCCACAAAAATACAACACAAATTTCAAGAAAAGACAATGTAATAAAAAATGTATAAAAATATGAAAATATTGTATTTGACAACATATATACAGTATACACAATTTGTACAATTCTTCGTATCCTTTGTTTGGTAGAAAAGTGTCTTTTGGATTTGAGTGAATGTTGGTTGAATATGAACATGTTGGTCTTGAGTCTGTAATTAAACAGAGTAGTAGTATAATGTTTTTTTTTTCCTTTTTAAGAAGCATGTTGAAAAGGAGTGTGAATGAGAATTCTTGAAGGGAGAGAGAGAATCAAATGAAGATAGTAGTAATTGGTAGAATGTGTGTAAAATGATGTATCAGTCTACTTAGTAAGTCTGTGTTACTTCTTCTTTCTGGTTGATGAGAGATGTGAAAAGTTTTATGGATGTTGAAGGGGTATTGTTGCAGGTGTTTCCTCTCTTCCGTTTGTATCGGGCAAAGAATTAGTTTGTTGGCACTGGTCTGTTTGATGTCGGGGCCTATCAGACTGTGTGTATCTGGCACTGCACCTTTCAGGATTGACTTGCGTGGCTGTCTTACTGACTGACAGATCTACTGCTTGCTTGAGTGACGAATCGACTGACTGCTGTCTTTCACTGACCCTCTTGACTGACTGACTGTGACTGGTCAAGGAACCTCCTTGAATATTGAATTCTAGTCATGTGGGAGGATCCCAGGACCATCCAGAATATTGCTTTTCACATTAACTTGTGAAAAAGAAAAGCTTTCAGCTGTTTGAATCCTCTTTTGTGGGTGTGCAATTTTACTTTGGGTTTTTCCCAAATGTTGTAGTCATTCGAATTTGATTTTGCAGGTGTGCAATTTATTGTTTTTCAAGCTGTCATCCACCTGATCAGGTCCTTGAAATATGTTATCAGTTGCTTTCCCCTGTCTCTTTTTCCCTTTATCTGGCCTGTTAGTATCAGGTTCTCCAAGCCCTCCTTCAACATTGCATGTTCCAGGAACTTTAGCTGTCTCTTCCTGATGCTCAGTATTAATTTCCTTTTTGTTTCCATCATTTCCAAAACCTCATCATTGCTCACATGCTATCCATGATATCCACAGCATCCTTCTGTAGAACCACATTTCAGTTGCTTCAAGTTTTTCCTTCATCGTTGATGATATTGTCCAGCATTCACTGCTATATTGAAGAAGTGACATCACACAGCAATGCAGTACTCTTTTCTTTAATGCTTATTTTGCAACAATAATATTTTATTGTCAGTTCTCAAGTAAATTCATATGCTTGGGTTTTATTAAAATTCTAAAAATATATTTTTAAAACAATGAAAATTGTTGGTAGAGCATACAGTAATATCAGTGTCAAGTGAGAAACTGTCCTTTTGACAAACCATTTTTTGTGGATAGAAAGGTTAAACTTTACCCAATATTTTACTTGATAATTCATTGGAAATGATTCCTTCCACAGTTATGTAGAGAAAACCTGTGATCAAACTTAAAAATAAGATACAGTTCTGGTTTCTTTGTTCTTTAGATAAAATGATTTATGTATGAAAAGTTTAGGAAAGGCTGAATTAAATATTAATTAGCTTCTTCAAAGACAAGACATAAAACTTGTGACAATTTTTTTTATATATAAAAAAATCACTTTGAAATATAAAAAAAAAAAACTTGACATATTTGCAAAAAAAAAGTTAAGAAAATGAAAATAGCAATAAAATATGTTTTCCTGTGAATCAAATTCATCGATTTTGAAGATGATGTTGCCAAAGAACTGGAAGAAAATTTTTGAGCAAATTAGAGGAAAACATTCAAGCATCTAGAATAAATTTTGCTATTGGATTTAATAATACGCAATTTTTTATTTCATATATTAGCTATTTATGTACCTAAATCATATCAAAGATAAAATTTATGTTATTAAACAATTACATAACATTTTTTCTGTCTAGATTTTTGGAATGAAGAGTTGTTATTATTTACAATGTTTACTATTGGGCTTTTGTCCTTATGTTGTTATCGTAATGTTGTCAGCGGGTCATTTATTGCTAACTAAATTTTATTTATTTATTGCTGGTAATACCTTTTTCTTTCAACAATTTATTGTTGTTTTTATATAAGTTTTGTGTCTAGTAATACTTTTTTTCTTTTCGAGTATCAAAATTCATTGGGATTTGTTTTTAAGGGCAGGGTCCCCAAGTCCTACCCTTGTTATTTAACCGATAACTGGAGGGAAGAGATGGATTAATACCTTTCCCAAGGGTACCAGTACTTAAGTGAATGCAGGGTATTCAACGGGAATTCAAACTCGACTCATCGATTTCTCTTTCCGAGGCAATATCCACTGCACCACAACGCACATCCGTCACTAAACGCTTACAGCACCTGGTATTCCCAAGTGGTCACCCATCTAAGTACTGATCAGGCTCAACGATGATTAACTTCGGTGGTTGAGCGAGAACCAGTGTATTCAATGTGATATGGCCGTAAGCCTGTTAGACATGGACAGTAGAATAAGAACAGTCTATCATCATAGTTTAAACAAAGGGTTCAGTGTTCAGAATTCTCTGTAGATTACTCAGATTGATAGATGCAACAAAGGAAATGTTGTAATAACAACAACAATGAGGAGCACAATGATCCAAATTTAATTAGTGTAAATGATAAAATCTTACATTGAATATTGTTGCCATATTTGGTTGGGTGCTTCTGATATTGATCTTGAGGTTCTCAACGAAATCCAAAGGAGAATCTGCAATATAATTGATCCTGACTTGGAAGCCAGCCTTCAGTCACTTTCTCACTAACATAATGTGGCTTCTCTCTATCTTTTCTACAAGCATTTTCATGGTAACTGCTCTGATGAGCTTTTATCCCTTGTGACCCATCCACATGTATTTACTTGTGCTACTATGTTGTCTTTAAGGTTCCATGCTTTTACCATCAAACTAGTTAAATTTAACAGCCTCTTCTAATCTAACAGTATCTTGTCTAGCATTTCCCATTTGTGGAACTCCTTTCCATTTGCATGCTTCCCTGATAGCTACAAACACCAAAAGTTTAAATGCAACATCAATTGCCATCTTTTATCTACTTCATTTCCATCCATCTTATCTTTGACATCCCCTGTACCTTTTTTATACTTTCATTACAATGAAAGCAATTCAAGCAAGGCATAAATGCTTTTGGTGCACAAAGCCCCTGTGCACCAAAAGCATTTCTGCTTTGCTTGGATTGAAATGATGATAAAAAAAATATACAAAATTTTTCATCATCTCTCATATAGTCTCCCTATTTTTGTAGTTTATCTGTTCAGTGGTTAATTCCTGAAATAAACAATTTAATATTATTTACTAAATAATGGCCCTAAATTACATAAGTAACGATACAGGCAATTTGAATATGTGAAAGAGATATGAAGTGCCTCGTGTATATGTAAAGGTGAAAGTTCTTGATTTAATAAGGAAGGAAAAAAAACTGTATAAACTTGCTATAATTTTGTAACAAATAGGGTTTACAATTTGTAACAGCATTCAATAGAATATTTCAACCTTTTCAAAATAAGTAAATATATGTACATGGATTTTATATATATAAACATGTGGTGTAGATATAGAAGAATTCAAAGGAGTATCCTGTACATAAAGTGGCAGGATAAATTTCTAGGAGAGCTCTAAATATATATGTATATAAATACATATAGAGCAAATATATGTAAAAATTAAGACAGACATCTTATTCAATGGTTAAGTGGAAATATAGGCCTATTTCAGGTGAACCATCAGCTTCCATCTTTATTGTACAGAAGATTTCTGTACAATAAAGACAGAAGCTGATGATGGTTCACCTGGAATAGACCTATATTTCCACTTAACAATGGAATAATGTGTCTGTCTTTTTACTAGGTATATCCAAAAAATCACTGAAAAACAGCATAGTCTGAAGAAAAAGGCCTCAGACTAAATAAAAACAAAATTTTATCGGCAAAATGTTTATGCTATCATAAAGAGGATAGATCAAAGTATTTTTTAATTATTTAAAAAAAATTTTTTTAATTGTTTCTAACAGGTTCATTTAGTGGTAGAAAATCATTTTTTTCTCTCGTCAGTGCAAGGCATAAATTTACATCAAAATGTAATATTATGCAAAAGCATTTTTTGACTGAAAGACACATTAATTTGGAAATTCTTGCAAAAATAAAATCATGGTCCCATTTTGATGAAAATTCCAGGACTTATTCATAATTGACTGAAATCAGTTGCTAAATAATTATTTTTAGAAAATATTAGTAAAAACTTTTTTTTACATATGTTACCCCCACCAATTAATTTGGAGAAATGTCGAAAAATGCAACTAGGTCTCAACATATGTTTAATTTTAATTAAATTCAGGAATCATTGGGGAATGCTAATCAACTGTCTTTTCTTCTTCAAAATCTGCTCATTTTTACAAAATCTGCTCTGAATTGTGAATACAAAAATGCAATAAAACTGTGCCATTTTTTATTTGGATAAACTTTTAATTGCTTTTATAAACATAAATTAAAATGATATAGTCTGAATAGAAAAAAAATTTTTCCATTAATAATGAATTTTTACAAGAATTGTTTTCATTTTCATTATTTTTTATTAAGTAATTTCTAAAAAGTTTCAAAAATTTTTTAAAAATTTCCTCCTCATAGGTCTCTCAGATGTTTTGAAATTAATGTGTAGCGAATATATTTGCTAATTGAAAAATCTAAAAGCTTACTATAAATAAGGATGCTCATTTTTGTTAAATAATTAAAACATTTTAATTTTCTGCATGTTGATTACCCATATTTTATTTGTACGAGTGGCTGTATGCAATCTTTATCATTAAAAGGTCACATGATTCAAGGATTGTCCTCCCTTACATGAAAAAAATCCATATATAAAACATTTTATACCAAATTCGTCTTCCATACTTTGGCCAGCTACTGTAAATCATCCATTAATGCCTCTGATAAGGTGATGACAGCTGTGATAACAAGGCTACCATAATTGAGAAACCCTTTTTTGAAAAATTTCAAGCAGTAAGCAAGTAATTCTTGTTTCAAGAGAACTTTAGGTAAGTTTAAATTCAATAATTTGAATAAAATAATGTGTCAGCGAGATGTATTTTATTTTTGTACAATTTTTTAAAACTGAGAATTGGCTTCTGTTTACAATCGAGGAAAAAATGGCAGAAAATTTGAAATTAAAAAAAAAATTTTTCAACGTGAAATTTTTGATTCCGACCAATATAATTTTGTTTTGAAATACACCAGGGTATTTTGCTTACTGTAATTAGTAAATTTAATCTCTTGGCTTTCAATTAAAGCTAAAATTATAGCTTCAAGAAAACTTTCTTTATTTTTAAAAATTCAATTTAAATTGAGGTATTGAAAATTTGAGTGGAGGTACTTACTGTTTACACACGCACACACACACACACACATATATATATATATATAGAGAGAGAGAGAGAGAGAAATAGATATAACTCAAAGAAGAAGAGAAATATATATTTATGTGATTAGCTGCAGTAGAGATGCTATTGTGGTTGCAAAATTATTTTCTGAATAGGAGGTACTGTGTTTGTAATGCACTATAGTTCATTTGAAACTAAAACATTGGTACACCTTAGGACATAGAAGTCTCCCCAGAGGGAAATAAGATACATTATCACATATTTGTCATTATGAAATCCTGTGGGTGAAGAAAGCAAAAAGATTATATTGTTTTATACAATGCAATCTAGTAGGTGTTAACAAACAAGTTGGGATAATCCCATAATATTACTTTGAAACACCAGTTCGTTCAATCACTAAAATTAAACAATGCTAGTCTTAGTCTGTATTTAAATGGGTGACTATTGAGGAATACTAGATGCTGTAAAATACATGACAAGCCAAATAATGGATACAGTCTCACAGCTTCAATTAAGAGAAGACCTCAATATGTTGAGGTGCTTCTAGACTGGCAGGTCACAAGACTAAAAGACTATCACCTGTACAAGATGTGAACACGCATTCCTATAAAATGCTGGCTTTTTTTAGTCACTCACAGTTACAATGACAACATATATATACATAAAACTGAAAGCTTTTAATATAAAAACTGAAGCATTTAATATATATAATTAGTTTGTTTCTGGTCATAATTAAATTAAACCAGCTCACAGTTGTATTAAAAAGTTTTTAATGCAATTATACACACACACACACACATATATATATATATATATATCAGCAAGCAGTGTGGGTATAGAAGAATCCAAAGGAGTATCCTGTACATACAGTGGTAGAATAACTCTCTAAGAGAGCTCTAAATATATATGTATATAAGTACATATAGAGCAAATATAAGAAAAATAAGGCAGACACATTATTTCATGGTAAATCAGAAGTATAGGCCTATTTCAGGCAAACCATCATCAGGGCTATACTTCCGATTTACCATGAAATAATGTGTCTGCCTTATCTTTCTTTATATATATATATATATATATATATATATATATATAAAGCTTCAGTATTTATTATTTCCCTTTGATGATACAACTGCAGCTCCACTATTATCATATTCTGCACAGATCAATGCAACATTTCTGGTGAACATGGAAAAAACTTGATGATTAACCTTTAGCACTCGGCATAATATTACTTCCATTTCCACTGCATTCTTTTTCAAGGTATCTCAATTACAGTAACCTTATTCTTAATTTCACTCAATGTTGTTTTCTGTTGCCATAATAAAATATGACAACACAACTATGCAATTCAAACACACTATTGTTCAGGGATCAGTGTCAAGACCGCACTATAGTACATAGTGAGGTCTTGTCAGTGTCACCTTCAGTTGCTAGACCAATTTTTTGAACAGCAAATGAAGTCACAGAGACATAACTGTTAAACACAATTCTTTTTTTTTCTGTTTTGAACTTAGTTTTAACTTACCAAATTTCAGTACTTAATATGTTGTGTATTGAAAAAAAAATGTATTACCAGTGAACAAAAATTGATGCAAACATGACTGAGAGTTAGAATATAGCTATTACAATGAAAGCTACTAGTTGTGATCACTTTGGGAAGACTGGGTCTTTTAGATAAAAATTATTGATAACATTATCCATGATTATAATAAATGACTTCCTTTGTAGATGTAAACCTTGGGTTTCTATTCCTAGACAGCTATTATCTAAAATTGGCTCTGTAATCAGTGGGGAGTAGAGATATAATGAAAATATTTAATCAATTTCCATTTGTTTTATATTTAGATATTTCACTTATAAATTATAAGGCAAACGCAAGAAAAATCTTGGCATGCACATTCATCTTGAACTACTAAAATTAAAGCATTGAAGTGAAAATCAGATTTTCAAATTATAAGCTACAATCATGATACAAACAGCAATTATACAGTGAATGGTAGTCATGAGATGGGGCTTGGTTAGAGGTAGCTAGTTCTGCATATAGGTCTCTTAACACTCTTTGGAAAGACACCCAGTTAAGTGCCATACATGATACACGCTTGGATGATCATGTCTTAAAAGGTACATGACTGACTGGGCAGAAGATTTCCCTGCACTAGGTTGCCATTACTTTCTGTGGTAGACTGGTTGCCATCAAGGCTATAGAACCCAATCTATCCTGTTGACCCATATCTGGATGGAAGAGATAGATTAATACCTTTCCTAAGGGCATTTGCGCATAAGTGAAGAAAACAAATTCAACTGGGATTTGAACTCAGCTTTCAGATTTCTCATTCTGATGCAGTATCCACTGCACTAACAAATACTCTTCACAGAAGCATTAAGTTCAAGGTCCTGGAGACCAGAGTGTGTAGCTGCAAAACCTGATCACTGAAAGACAAGAATTTTTCTAGGGGCCTAGTCTGTGCTTGTCAAATTGGCTTTGTGCCAAACACAACCAAAGTCCCCACAATTTAAAATACCAGAAGGTTGAAGGTCAGATGTTGGAATGTGGGAGAATAAAATATTTCATTTTGTATGTTAAAGTAAAATTTTATTAACTAAACAGAATAACAAATTTGTAAGAAAATATTCAAAGAGAAAAATGTAGTTAAATGTTCCAGAAAAATAGTAGTAAGGAGTTAAATGAATCTTTATTGTTGATAGTAGCAGAATGTTTATATGTGGAGAGATTAAAAGGCTACTAATAAAGTCTGTATTCTTTTCCTTTTTTTATAGCTGGCGAGAAAGCAAAACAAAAGGTGAAGTAATGAAAAAAATTGTATTTATCGGATGTTAGTTTTTAGGAGTCAGTTGAAGATGTCTTGTTGTTGTTTTTTTGACGGCATGTAAGTGACGACGAAGAAAGGAAAATTGGAAGCAAGAAGAATGAATGTATGTTGACAAGGCTTGACTGGGTCGGCATCTTAAAATTTCTTTTGTTACATTTTAGCATGTCATCTATATGCTGGGATGTGCATTGTAGTGCATTAGATATTGGCTCGGAACGAGAAATCGGGGAGCTGAGTTCGAATTCCAGCTGAATTCACTGCATTCACTTATACGCATATACCCTTGGGAAAGGTATTAATCTGTCTATTCCTTCCAATTATGGGTTAAATAACAGGACAGATTGGGTTCTATAGCCTTGGTCGACAACCAGTCTACCGCAGAAAGCAATGGCAACCTACTGCAGGATAATCTTCTGCCCAGTCAGTCATGTCTCTTTTGAGAGATAATCACTCAAGCGTGTATCACATATGGCACTAAAATGACTCTATGCTGCACTGATTTGACCGATTTTTGTCGGTCAAGGGACATGGTTAAGTAGTGGAATCTAGTCATGTGACTGGATTGAAACAGCATACCCATTTTCTAGGTGTTAAGAAAATTTGACTAGGGTCATAGATCAATTTGTTATTTCCTATCCAATCAGTATCCAGAATCTTTATTTTCACACCAACTTGTGAAATTTGCCTTGGTCTGGGTTTTTCCAAAATGTTTTTGCAAGTGTTCAATTTTAATTTTGTGTATCTTAGTTGGATGATAAAGGATTTTTATTCTATATGATAAATTGATGTCTTTCAAATCAACATGCTACAGACAGGGACATCAATTAGACAAATGAATTGGCTCTAGAAGAGAAGGGAACAAAGTAGCAGTTTATTGTGATCATAAAGAAGCAAAAACTGTAACTTTGGTGATGTCATTAGGGCCCCAAACCTCTGCACTTATATCCTGGAGGAACTCATCAGTGGCTGAAGATTTAAAGGAAGACCAAAATGACACTGGGCTGATGAAAACAGAAATTGGACAGATTGGACAGAGAGAACACTAAAAAAAAGTGCATGGTATTGGTAAGGGAAGTGGACAACACTGATGCATTTGTTCATGGTCCCTGACCCAAGGCAATGAGCATGGGAACAAGCAAGCAAGATCATGACACTTGCTATGGTTAGGTTAATATCATAGAGGACTGAATTAGGAGAAATGAAGTTAGGAAGATTATTACATCAGTCTTCTTATTCATGAGAACATGCCTGCCTTGAAAATAGACATTTGAAACTTTAGCATTTACTGATAATTAGCACCAGTGAAACACAAACATTTATGTAAGCACCTATAAATACATCTTGAAAACGTAAATGATATAATTTCTCTTTGAAGTTGATTGACTAAAATTACTTATCCTTTTTAACATTAATGATCAAAATTTAACTCCTCCTCTAATAAGAACAAAAAAATGAGGGCATGCGAAAAGTTTTCAAATTGACTAACATCTTAAAATTTCTTAAAATATAAGAATTCATTTTGGAACCCCTTTTTGATTAGGCCCAAAGAGTTTGAGTTTTGTTTAACAGCATATCAACCTCTGTGGGTTATTTAATGCCAAAAAGCTGAGGCTTCAAAGTATTTTTTTTAATGTTTAGTTCCAGTGAGAAGGTTGGTTTAATCCAATTTTAATGAAAATTTTTTGTTTTTATTCTTTTTTAATTTAGAAAACTAAATATGTCTTCTAGTTTTGTATTCAAAAATGTTTTGCTGAGAATAATTTTTTCCTTCAAAAATGTGTTATGGAAATAATATTTTTCAAAAATGTATTATTGATAATATTTTTTTTTCAAAAATGTATATTTTTCTATATAAGTCTATTTTTATATACTCATTTCTATAAAAGTGCATTTTTATACTTTCATAGTGTTTTGACCCCAGTTTGGGGGTTAACTATTAACACATAGCTGGAACCCTAACAGGTGCTACCACTCCAGGTCAGAGTGGACCTGGGAACAGCAACAATGAAGTATTGGTTCCATGCTCCTTACAACTTCCCAATCAGAGGCCTTGCTGCCAGTTGCAGTTTACCATCATGCCCAGAACCTAGGCCAAAGATTTTTCAATATTGTTTAATACAAATGTCATGAGAGTACAGTAGCCGTTCCCAGATTTAAGCATTGTTCAATTTGAAAGAGCCTTAAATAATGTCTTTTTTCTTGTTGTTCATAAAAGAACTGGAGAACAATCTTGTTTAAGGTTGTCCATTGGGGTTGACAATGATGGTTTCTGAGGCCAAATTCAGAGGCTTAAACATCCTTTAGTTCAGAAATGGAGTGCCATCACCTAGACCTGTGGGACTACAGTTCAGCTGCTCATGTCATAGGGTAGACTGTTAATGCCTGTTTGTAGTACAGTCCTCTGAGCTTTACACCTAATCTGTAAGACATTTAACAACTACTTTTTCAACATTCATATCACTAAACTCATTTCCATTTATTATGTTTAATAATTGCTGCTCTGACAAAAATGTTATGAAGAATTCAAAACATTTTATTTTCCTATTGTATTAGTTTATTTGCAGTCATTTTTCTGGCTATATGTAAATATTGCTCAGTTTCATATTTATTAAATCTACTGAATTTTCATTTTCACATGCAAAAATTGCTACCTTCATTAGAAGAGATATTACCATTGCAGCTATAGTTTGAAATACTCACCTGATGATTGCATAATGCATGAAACTTTGAGTTGTGCCATAAACGTAGGATAATATAATAATACAGCTCAGTTCATACACTGAGCATTGTTTTATTTACACCTGAATAATAATACTATATACATATGTACACACTCCTCATATGTATTTTCATTTATGTCACTATATATATATATATATGTGTGTGTGTCAAAAGTGTATGTATATAATTATAAATATCAATATATATATATATAAATATGTAATTTGTTATATATATTATATTGTTTACATATTATATATGCATGGTACTTATTTGAAAGCGCTCAATATCAGTGATAGAGCAAACATATTCATATAGATAGGTGTAAGTTTGTAACCCTGGGTTTCACGCTTTTCTATCAACACCAACTTAAGGAATAAATTAGGCCTTAACCAATGGAAGAATACCAAAGCTGTCATAGAGTGGTTTACAACAATAAAAAACAAGGACAAAGCCACTTTCATCCAATTCGACATCGTAGACTTCTACCCATCCATCACAGAAAACATATTAAATGAGGGTATACAACTGACACAACAACATATAAAAATTACAGACGAAGACATTAAAATAATCATGCACTGCCGCAAATCCCTATTATTCTACAATAATGAACCATGGACAAAAAAAACAAAACCACGACTTATTCGATGTAACAATGGGTAGCTACGATGGAACAAAGACATGCGAATTAGTAGCCATACTCATTCTTTCACACCTAGCCAGAATCCTGGATAAAAAAGGACACAGGACTATACAGAGATGACGGACTTATCCTGATAAGAGAACCCAATGGTCCCAAATTAGATAGATTTAGGAAAAAAATAGTAAACGCTCTAAAATCCATTGGATTCAAAATAGAAATAAAAGGTATAAAAACAGTAAACTTCTTAGATGTCACCCTCAACTTGGACAAAAACACATATGAACCATACAGAAAAGATAATGATGATCCAACTTACATACACACATCCTCCAACCACCCACCTTCAATCATCAAACAAATACCCATATCAATCAGTCGTAGGCTATCTGAAAATTCATCTAGCATACAGATTTTCAATAACAAAAGAACACCATATGACGAAGCACTAAAGAAATGTGGATACAAATAACTACTACAATATACAACTCCACAACAAAAAAGCAAAAACAGAAAAAGAAATATCATCTAGTTCAATCCACCATACAACAAAGCCGTCAAAACAAACATAAGTAAGACATTCCTGAATTTATTAGAAAAACACTTCCCGGTGACAAACCGATTAGCAAAAATATTCAACAAAAACGTCAAAATTAGTTACAGCTGCACAAAAAATATTACACAAATAATAAAAAGCCACAACAAAAAATTAACAAACTACAATAATGCAATCGAAGAAACTCAATGCAACTGCAGAAATGGAACTACATGCCCACTCCAGAGAAATTGCCAGCAACCAAATATAGTATATAAAGCCAAGGTAAGTGCAAACAACAACACAATGTACTACATCGGTGCTACTGAGGGACCATTTAAGAAAAGAAATAACAACCACAATCTTTCATTCTCCAACAGATAATACTTGAACAGCACTACACTATCAACATACGTATGGCGTCTAAAAGGCAGAAATATTTCATCAACAATAAGCTGGGAAATACTGAAAAAAGCACCTGCTTACAACAACATTAAAAAAAATGCCTACTTTGTCTACATGAGAAAGTAGCAATTATATCACATACCCCACAAAAGAACTTACTAAACACAAAATCAGAACTCATTTCCAAATGCAGACATGAAAATAAAAACCTATTATCACAATTTATACCAAATGGATAAAAAAAAATTACACGTCTCTGCCATAGTAAAATTAATAATTAATAAACACTAACAAGCACTACAAATTAGAATTTCCACCATGTAAAGATACGCAACCACAAAAAATAATAAAACAAGCCAATAACCAACTTTAAAACAAAAATAACAATACAGCCTTAAATAAAATAATAGCAATTCTTACCTACCATAGTTTCACACAGAACCCATCAAAAGTACATATGTACGTACGAGAAATCGACAACTATTCGCGTGTTAACATCGCTGCACACCATTCAAATATGCCAACCGAATGAGTGTGTATGTGTGCAACGGCACACATATACATATATATACCGAACCCCACACGATTCGTATGTGTATGTTTATGCAAGCCTCAGTGACCAAACGCGTGTGTGTGTGTGTGTGCGTTGATGGGTGTATGAATGTATATATGTGTATGTCTGCATCTGTCGTGACGACAGATTTTTTTCCCCCACTTCCACAAAAATACACAAATATAACCAATTTTTTTAAAAAAAATTAATCAGTTTGTCTGATGATCGCAAAAGCATGAAACCCAGGGTTACAAACTCACACCTATCTATGTGAATATATATAATAATAATAATAATAATAAAACCGACTCTGTACGTATTCAAATCTTAAAATGTTACACAAGTAATTTTTAAAGACCACGAATAACCAGCAGAATCTAACTCTGTTATTGTCCTCGGCTATAGAGCTTTGGACAAAGAGGGGAAAAAAAAGAAAGCTGCGTAGGACCGACAACACATACAGTTCTTCACAGCAAAGAAAAAAAAAACCCTCAAACGGAACGAACCACAAAGAAAGAAAAGTGCTCGATACTAAACTAACCAAAAAGGGTTAACAAAGAGGCAGTCAACCAGAGCAAAAACACACGAAAAAAATCGCAAGATCGCCAAGACCTACCGTGGTTTCGCACAACGGCTCGTCAGGGCAAAGGCAGACCAAGGACTAATCAAATAAATAGACACCTATTAAAGACTAACCCATTTGGGGAAGGGGTTGTTTGAGGAAAAAAAAAAAAAAAAAATTGGGGGGGGGTGGAAGGTGGGGGAAAAAAATCTGTCGTCACGACAGATGCAGACATACACATATATACATTCATACACCCATCAACGTATGTGAATATATATATATATATATATATATATATATAGTCATCCGCAGACAGATCTGTTTCACTGTATCACAGCTCATCAGTACAGTTAGACTCCGATTGCTTTTAACCCAGGATTGAAACCCAACTGAACTGGCGTCAGTCGGCGACTCTACCTCTGGGCTATGGGCGTTCGGTAGAAGAAGGCAGACTTTTTAGCATATACATTCTCATTGTACATGCCCAATATATGTATATATATATATATATATATATATAAATTAACTGGGCTAGAAGATGGCTTGTCAATTTTAAGACCTCCAAAATTAAACTTTTCTTCATTAATCATCTAAGAGACTCCTCTCTGTATTTCATCAGTAGAGCTGATGCTAACCTCCAGGAAAGTCTCATTGTGCTTTTTTTGTGCTAATGTTCTCAGCTGACATGAAGTGAAAGGACCATATTGAATCCCTTGCTCAGTCAGCAGCTGAGAAAGACGGTTCACTGTTTTATCTAACACAATTTTTCTCTCCAGTATTGATCTTATATACCTTTTTATTTAACTTTTGTCCATGCCTAAAAATTGCTGTCACATGTGGTCCAGTGCCCCTGCTATTTACCTTGAGATCCTTGACAAGATCTAAAGAAAAATCAGGAGTATTATTGGTTCTGATCTGGTGACTGAAGTCAAGTCACCAGATCAGAACCAATAATACCAATAATGATCCACCACCACAAAGTTGTGTCTCTGTGCCATTTTTATAAATATTTTCATGGTAATTGTTCAGATGAGCTAATTGCTATGGTACTTAGACTTTATGAATTTAAGTGAAGTACTAGACTGGCATCAAGATCTCATTAATTTACAGTTGTGCTGGATAAATGTCGCCATTAGGTCTATGCTTACAATTTCTTCCAGGTCCATGCTTTTCAGGCAACTTTAATCTGCAAAAATTTAAATGAATTGTTAATTGCAATTGACTATCCTCCTGGTGACTCTTTTCTCTCTCTGCTCATTATTAATGTTTCTGTTTGTAATTGTTCCACATCCTGTAACCCCTTATGTCTTAGTGGCTTTACTGCCTTGCATGGGGTGATTAATATATATGAATAGAATAAGTAAAGAATTAGGAAAAAAGTGTCTTTAATCTAATGTTTCATTTTAACAAGCTTCTTCAGTGATTTATTAAAGACAATTTAAAAATCCAAGAGACAGTATGTTGATTGAGGTATATCTCAATTGATCTCAATCAACATACATAATGTCTCTTGGATTTTTAAATCATCTGTCCATATTAAATCTCTGAAGAAGCTTGTTAAAGTGAAACGTTAGATTAAAGAGACTTTTTTCCTACTTGTTATTTACTTATTCTATTTATCTTGTCGGATTCCGATCCATATATTCAACTCATATATAGGGCACATGGTCTAGTTCTTAAAACATAAGTGTTATGGTGAAATGCACCTATTCCTCAGATAATGGACTCTCCCTCCTATATTAATAAGATTTAACAGGAAGTTAACAAGAGAAGTTCTTGAAAGTTCATAGGAGTTCTTTAGACTTCTATTGGAGTTCAGTAGAACTGCTAGGCAGTTGATATTAGTCAGCAGTTAGCCGAATACTAAGGAGTCAGCTTTCAGTGAAAGATTACCAAGTTCCTAATATTTTGGTTATGTTAAGTTGATTAGCAATTGACATGACACGATTATAACCTGTCAGTGCGAAAACTTCTTCTATGTGCTCTGTCTCTTCATTCCCTTCAGGACGTAGGCAATCATGGCTTTCTACGTCTCCTTATCCCTGGTGGCTCTTAGCATGCCTTCTCCTGTTACACCATGCAACCCTCGTTCCATCATCCAATTGATTAGGTTCTTCAAATATGTTATCCATTGCTTTCCCCTGTCTCTTTTTCCCTCTATCTGGCCTGTTACTATATGGTTCTCCAAGCCCTCCTTCCTCATTGCATGTCCCAGGAATTTCAGCTGTCTCTTCCTGATGCTCAGTATTAATTTCCTTTTTGTTTCCATCATTTCTAAGACCCCATCATTGCTCACATGCTCAATACATGATATTCGCAGCATCCTTCTGTAGAACCACATTTCAGTTGCTTCAAGATTTTCAACTTTGATGATATTGTCCAGCATTCACTGCCATATTGAAGAACTGACAACACATAGTAATCCAGTATTCTCTTCTTTGTTTCTAGCAAAATTGACCTGTTTCTTAATACTTTACTCAACTTCTGGAATGCTTCCTTTGCCATGCCAATTTGCCTTCGGATCTCTGTGTTGCACTTTCCATCTTCTGTTAGAACACTCCTTATGTATTTAAATTTTTGTACCTGCTTGATTCTAGTATCCCCGACCTGTATTTGGCATATTAAGCTGCTCTTTTTACTGATGACCATGCATTTGGTTTTCTTGCAGTTTATTTGTAGTTCTTTCTTCTCACTCTCTTCTGCTACCTTCTGTAGGAGGTCTTGTAGTTTCCTTTCTATCAGCACTGTATCATCTGTGTATCTTAGATTGCTTAAATTGTGGCCTCTGATGACAAATCCAGACATAACTTTTAGGGTTCTCAAAATATTCTCACTGTACAAGTTGAACAGATCCGGTGAAAAGACACATCCTTGTCTTATGCCCCTTTCTATCTTTGTATATCTGCTGAATTCGTTACCTGTCCATATACAAGTGGTTTGCTGCCAGTAAAGATTCTTGATTACTCTTAAGTCTTTCCTAAATATTTCAAGGCTGCTGAGCATCTCCATCAATTCTTTGTGTCGTATTTTGTCAAATGCCTTCGCATAATCAATAAGGCACAGGTATAAGTCCCTCCACAACAAGAAGCATTTTAGACTATGAAACCTTGGTTTGAATCTCATCATTCTCTATTTGTCAGGGAGATGACTATATTGGCTTGAGGAGATGATTCCTTTTGCAGTTAACATTAAAGAATAATAATAATAATAATATTAATTAAATAAATTATAACAATATTAATTAAATAAATAATAATAATATTAATTAAATAAATAATAATAATAATAATAATATTAATTAAATAAATTAAATAAATAATAATAATATTAATAATAATAATAATTAAATAAATAATAATAATATTAATAATAATAATAATTAAATAAATAATAATAATATTAATAATAATTAAATAAATAATAATAATATTAATAATAAGAAGAATTAAATTAATAATAATAATATTAATAATAATAAGAATTAAATAAATAATAATAATATTAATAATAATAAGAATTAAATAAATAATAAGAATATTAATAATAATATTAATAATAATAAGAATTAAATAAATAATAATAATATTAATAATAATAAGAATTAAATAAATAATATTAATAATAATAAGAATTAAATAAATAATAATAATATTAATAATAATGATATTAATTAAAGAATAATAATAATAATAATGATATTAATTAAAGAATAATAATAATAATAATAATATTAATTAAACAATAATAATAATAAAAATATTAATTAAAGAATAATAATAATATTAATTAAAGAATAATAATAATAATAATAATATTAATTAAAGAACAATAATAATAATAATAATAATATTAAAGAACAATAATAATAATAATATTATTAATTAAAGAATAATAATAATATTATTAATTAAAGAATAATAATAATAATATTAATTAAAGAATAATAATAATAATATTAATTAAAGAAGAATAATAATAATAGCAATAGATAGGTTCATATTCCTCCCTGATCTTTTGAACAAGAGTAGGAGTTTATCCTTTGTTTCCTGTTTAGGATTTGGTTTCTGGTTCCTTAAGTCTTTCCTTCTCTTTCATTTCCAGCATGTCTTTGTGTTTTAGTGGCATTATCACATTGTTTGGTGTGAATCATTTAATGTTCAATTTCTGTGATGGTTCATTGGTCAAAAAATAAATTTCATATAGGCTCACAAATTCCTTTCCTTCTTTTTCCTCAATCCTCTGAATTTGAAGAGAGTTATCTTTATTTCTCACTCACTTCAGGTTAGCTAGCCACCCTAGCAAACAGACATACTCAGATACAAGTGGCCATTTTATATATATATATATATATATATATATATATATATATATATATTTTTTTTTTTTCTTTTTAATCATATCACTCCGAGCAAAGCGGTAATGCCACTGATGTGCAGGGGGCTACATAAGAGTAAAAAAATTAGATAGGAGGAGAGTAAGGAGAAAGATGAACCAGTTAAGGATGGGAATAGAGGTGTGATGACAGTTGAAAAGGTGGAGAGAAAGGAAAAGATATACAAGGTAGTGAGGAAAGAACTAGAGTCAAGTGGTTAAGAAATGGGTATTGACATTGCATTTAAATTCCTGGAGGTTGTAGCTGTCAGGAAAGCAAGAATATGAAAGCAAGTTCCACAGGCAGGAAGTGCGAGAAAAAAAGCTGCTGGAGTAGAATTGTCACCTGCATTTGGTTAATCTAATTGTGAATGGGTGGGACCCAGTTGCCAGTCTGGTTGCATGAGTAAACACCTGTTGCAGGGACACCAGGGACTTAAGTTCGTTGGAGCAGAAGCCATGAAAATATTTATAGAACAGACAGAAGGAAGCCACATCCCATCAGTGAGTAAGTGGCTGGAGTCAAGCAGCCAAGTCAGTATTTATCACATCACTGATTCTCTTTAAAGCCTGTCAAGAACACTGAGATGAACAGTGGGTGCGTCTGACCATATATGACAGCAGTATTCTATGCATGGACAGATGGTTGATTTGTATATATGCAAGATGGATTCAGGAATTAAAAACATCCTGGCCTGACACAGTGACCAAACCTTCTTAGCAGTGGATTTAGCTATTAACTCAATGTAATGGTTCCATTTAAAATATATATATATATATATATATATATACACTAGCAGTATAGCCCGGCGTTGCTTGGGTGTAATGAAAGCTTGAAAACTAATCCATGGTCCTGGAGCTCAGACTCTTTGGACGTTGGCACGAAAGATTAAAAAGCAATAGTTGTTTCCAGTTAAAGTGAAACCGTAGACTGAAAGAAAAATGAATGGATGTAAATCAAATTTTGATTTCCTGGTATCGATATCAAATAAGGTTTTTTTGTTGTAAACTGAATTTTGAAGGCTAAATAAGTCCTCTGAGTTAATGGTATCATGGCCGAGACTAAGAACTACAATTATACCTACTTAGAGCCAAACCCAAAGCAAAAACTAAAATAAAAGGGTTGAAAAAAATACAGACATACAGGCAGATAAACAGACACACACACAAACATTTTGCCTTTTATATATATATATATATATATATATATATATATTATAAATTTTCTGCACTATTGTAAGAACTGCAACCTTGAAAATTCTGAATATCATTTCTTATGTCTTTGTCTATGAGTGTATCAAATTTGATTAACATCGGACCACTCCTTCTATCGATTTTTGATATTTATCGGGGGTACCTCGACACAAAACCTAGCTAAGAACACTCGCAGACGCTTATAGTACAACTGTGTAAATTTTCAAGAAAATCCGTTCAGCCATTTCACAGGCTATAGGTAACGGACACACACACAGACAAAGTTCAATTTATAAATAAGTTTAGATATATATATACATATATATATATATATATAGTGATGTAAATTAATAAATATACATATGAGGGTGCACACCTGTATCATATTATTCAGGGGTTAGTAAAAGTGCTTAGTATATGAACAGAATGGTATTATATCTATACATATTAATAAATATAGATAATGTCTTACATCTATAACACAACTTGGAGTTTCATATATTATACAGTCATCAGGTGCATAACACATGAAACTCTGAGTCATGCCATAGACGTACATATACATATTATCTTACATCTATGGCACGGCTCAGAGTTTCATGCATTGTGCAATCATCAGGTGCATGTTTCAAATTCACAGTTTGATAGATTTGAATTTAAGTTCACTTGATGTTCATGGGAATTAAATCTTATAAAGTTAAATTACTACTTTTTTAATAACAAGATTAAAAGTTTCCCGGTTCACACTCCACCCACATCTATTGAACAGGTGAAGAGGCTCATCCCTTGTTTCCTGTTTAGGATGTGGTTTCCGGTTTTCTCTTTTCCAATCTCTTCAATCTTATGTAGCCCCCTGCACATCAGTGGTGTTACCGCCTTGCTTGGGGTGATATGATTAAAAAAAAAAATATTCTAAAGTTACATGTAGATAAAAATTTAAAATTAAAATAAAGAATAAAAAATATTAAAATGCAGACAAAGAAAATGAAAGAGGTATAAATCAGGAAATGTAAAAATTTAAGTATTCAAATTTTACATGTAAATAAAAAATTAAGAACTGAAAAGTTAAATTTAGAATTAAAATTAAAAAATGTAGGGAGCAAAAATAAAAGGAGTTTAATTCATAATTGTTGTAAGCAATATTGCAGGAGAAATAAAGGGGGCAAACTTGTACCCCCTATATACAAATTTCCTCGAGCTACAAGATTAGCAACTAGGTCCCACCCTTTTACTGTGAAGCCAATAAATTGTAAATGCAAATTCTACTCCAGCAGCTTCTTTTATCGAACTTCCCGCCTGTGGAATTCTCTTCCGCATACTTGCTTTCCTGACAGTTACACTCTCCAAGAATTTAAATGTAAAGTCAGTCGTCATCTCCTGTCACACTAACTTACATTTTCTCTCTCATGCTTTTTTACATCCACCCCACTCTCATCAGTACTCTCTTCCCTCTCCTACTCTCTTCCTGACACCCTCTGCAACCTCTTACTCTTCATAACATTCCTCTTATGTAACCCCCTGTACAACAATGACAGTGAAATGCATTGCTTGGGGTGACACGATTAAAAAAAAAAAGGCTTATAGAGGAATCTATATCAATCTGGGTCTAAGAATTTTTTTTCTATGACAGCATGTGGCCATTAAATCACTATTTTTATTAAGCAACTTTTTACTTTAACAACATCTTAAACCATATGAAGAATCCAAATTTACTTAATAAAAAAGTGATTTAATGACCACATACTGTGATAGAAAAAAAATACTTAAATTCTTACACACAGATTGATACAGATTCCTCGATAAATTTGTCCCTTTCTTTCTTTCTTTTCCCCCCCACAATAACAATTATGAATTATTCATATTTTTACTGCCGACATTTTAATATTTTAATTCTAAATTTTACTTTTTAATTCTTAATTTTTATTTTCATTTTATTTTATTTTATTTAAAATTTTAATTTTTTTTTTAATATTTAAATTTTTACGTTTCCTGAATTACACTCCTTTTTCTTTCCCTGCATTTTAATATTTTTTATCCTAATTTTAAATTTTTATCTACATGTAACCTTAGAATATTTAAATTTTTAATTTTATAAAAGAAGCAGTAACTTTATATTCCTATGAACATTGAGGAACTTCAAATCTATTAAACTGTCAGTTTGAAATATGCACCTGATGAATGCATAATGCATGAAACTCCAAGTCGTGCCATAGATGTAAGATAATATTTTAATAAATATACGTAATTTCTAAAAACTTCAGCTATCATATAATTTCTTAAGGAAATCGACAATTTATGTCTGTTTCTAGTACTTTTTCTCTCTCTATCTTTTTAACACCTTAAGAAATTTTCAACTTACCACTTAAAGCATATTCTACTTGAATGGTCACCGTTGGGACTTAAAAGCTATAAAAGAGTTAATATCAATTTGGGTTGTAACTGGAAATAAATTATAGAGACAGAGAGAGAAGAAAACATGTAAGTTTTCAATTGACTCTCCAAGCTAGTTAATATTAATGAAAATGTGTCTAAGAAGCCTTAAAATTCACAAAGTATAAGAATTCAGCAGTTTCTCTCTCGGAATTTCTTTTCGACACCTTTTTTTCAACGGTCTGTGATTGCTTTTCCCAGAAACAACTCTACAAAGCATTTAGTGCGTGTCCGTAATATAACAACTTCATGTCGCTGTAACGTGCTTCGTTTCGTTTGGCAGAACTAACAAAACGCGCTCTATGTTCTCTTTGCGCAGGTCTTTCACTTTCTCTTATTTTCATTATCATCAACGTCAGTCACGCTTAGAGATGTCAGTAATTCCAAAATATCGACATTATTAACACACGCTCGTTTCCTTTCGTGCCAACGCACACACACGCACGCACGCTCTTTCTCTTACTATCTCTCTCCCCGTTATGGGCACAAACCTATTTAATTTACAAACACACGCACAAAGAAAAGTGTCTTACACGCTTTCACGCATATGAATTCTCTTGTACACAGGTGGTGCATACGACCTTGCAAGTGCAATTTTTTGTGTTTTGGTTTTTTAGTTGTTTTTATTTTATTTATTTTTGTTTTTCACACGCACCGACTCTCTTTTTGACTGCGTCTCCGATACAGAGAAAACGTTTATATAGCAGTCTGCAAAATTTAAAAAGCAGTGGCAAGTGAGGATTAAAAACAGAAGAGAAATATACTCAAGTCAAGACATATATCGAAAATATATAAATAAGTAAAAATAAACAAATAGAAAATAAAAGCAAGAGGAGAGATAAGATTTAAGAAGTTACTTTTTTTTCTGTACTTTACCAAGTCAACACTATAGTTTTTGTTTTGTTTCCTCGGATTTTTTGAACTGGCTAACATTTTGACAAACGCAAGGAAAAGTTACAAAAAATATCAAGTCCACTTTGTTACGATATTTCATTTTATTTTTATTTCAGTTTCATTACTTCAAAATAGGAAAAAAAAAGTAAAAAAATCGATTTTGGGTGTCTGCACACGTATTTTTGTCTTTAATACCTTCTTCATCATATAACGATGCTTGGACGTTCTAAGGTAAGTTTTTAAATATATTTTATGTTTACGGGTTCCTGTTTTTTATGCCGTTTTCCTCCTTTTTTGAATAATTGCAGGAATCTAGCAAACCACTTGTATGCCAAAGTGTATGAAACACAAGAGGATATGTGTCGAAAACGCAACGAAATACGTCTGGCCAATATACAGTTGGCAGCAGTCAGGGCACAGGTAGGAAATAAATAAATAAAAAGATTCCCCTTTCAATAATTTTTACTTTGATATCCATGATCTGTTCCACCCACGCCTCCATCCCTGTCGCTTCTTCTCTCTCCACTTTTTTACCACTGTTACTTGGTTTTCTTTTTTCTTTCGCAAACAGCTGATAAACTTTTTCTCTATCTTCTGTCTTGCGAGGAGAGAGGCAAAAATAAAGACAAGCGTCCGTAACAAAAAAAGATCCCTGACAACAAAAGTGAAATAAAATATTATCTTCGTTCAGAGATCGTGTTTTGTGATTTTATCATGTGTTTTGGAATATTAAAGGGGTTTTATTTGTGCGTGATCTGTGATGACGATTTCCAACGTATTTTTTGTGTTTATATCTTCTATTGAAAGTTTTTTTATTTTTAAGGAAAATGTGAAATTAAAAATTCATGTACCGTAGAATCAATAGACATTTATGGAGATATGAAGCATCAATAAGTCTGTAACGTAAAGAAAGATGGAAAAAAAATACACATTTTCCTTTTTTTTCCAGTTTGCTTAGTGTTAACAGATTTCACATTATACAGTGAACATTTCAGATCAATAATTTCATGAGGGTGACGGACTTATTGATCCCACTAACGAATATTGGAAAAACAAAAATTGTCTTAAAAAATAATTTTTTCTTTTAAATATTTTACTCGGGTACTTTTAATTTAGAGAATATAATGTTTTTAAGGCAATTACAGTAAAACCCGGATATGAGAGAGATTTTCTCTGGTCCCAGATTAGAACCTGTGGTAATGTATATAGACCAAACCCGGATATAAGAGATATTTTATCCGGTCCCAACAACTCTCTTATTTCCGGATTACATTTTTTTTTTCAATTATAGTTCACAATATCAAGGGGTAAAGCTTTAATCAATAATCAATAATATTAAATGTTCACTTATATTATCTCTATTCTGTAAATAATTTCAAAATTTGATTTTTTTTTTTAAGAAATATGATTTCTGTAAATAAATTAAGTTTTAGAATTAAGTTAGTTGACAAGTGGATATAACCACCATGAAACTCAGTAGAGTATCTAGGGTCAACTGTTATCTATCCTCCATATCCTCATAATCTTTACTTCTTACTCTGACATTTATACCATGCACCTCATTCAGTAACACTCTACTTTGACTGGCTCTTGGACCTGGGATTTAATGAACACTAGTTAAAAAAAAAAATGAGATAAATAAACTTAATTTTATTTATTATTAGTAATGATGTGGAAGATTGTGTGAAGCCAAAATTGCTGACAGTTAGGGAAATACTGATAAAAAAAACATTTAAGGCAAGCAGACTTTGTAATAAAGTGCTTGATATCAAAGATAAAATTTATTTAAGTAAAACTTTGTCACTTAGCTGATTGATGTTACCTTCAGACTCCTAACTCCAGAGTTTTGTTCTGCCTTGCTCGGGGTGAAATGATTAAAAAAAAAAATGTAGATCTATCTGTCCACTGTTCAGGGGATTTTCATAATTCATTGTTAACATTTTCTAATCTTATGACATGTCTATATTATCCAATGAAACAAGTTTGAAAATATATCTTGCACATTAGTATATATGTCTACCTTTTAAAGAGGTTTTGAAAGCTAGTCATAAGGTAAATTTATTTTTTCTCCTTTCCACACCATAAGTAAAATAGTAGGCTAGATTAGGCTCTGTAGCCTTAGTTGGCAACCAGTACAGGAGAAGAAAAATTCTGAAATCAAATCAAATTGGTGTGACCACAAACTAATATTCTATAAGGAGTCTCTGTAAGGAATAAAGTAAAATTTTTGTTTTCTCTCTAGTAATAAAAGCATTCATGACAATTTGTAAATCCTGCACAAATTTAATCTCTTGTCTAAGATATGAATTATATATGTCTTCCATTCTTACACACACACACACACACACATATATATATATATATATATACACTCATCTTGAAAACCTTCCTCCGAAGGAAAAAAAATGGTTTTAAAAAGAAAAATAGAAAGAGCTTAGGACATGAAAGTCTGTCAAAAGTGTTCAGACAGAAATCAGTATGAAGTTCAAAAAAAAAAAAAGAAAAAAAAACCCGACACGAGTAACCATCTAACAGAAAGCACTCAATACAAAGGTAGAGCAAACTTAATAGAACCTAATGAGCCAGATGAACCTACCCAGGTTTCTCCTAAGAATGGATCGTCAGGGAAAGCTAAAGTCAGCTTTCCCTGACGATCTGTTTAGGAGAAACCTAGGTAGGTTCGTCTGGCTCATTAGGTTTTATGATATATATATACAGTACACTAAATGTAAAAATGAGCCAACACCAACCATGGTTTCATACAACGGATCGGTGTTGACTCATTTTTAGATTTAGTGTACTGTATTTTTGCTCTACTTTCGTATAGAGCACTTTACTGTTAAGGTTTTCGTCTTGGGTTTTTTTCTTTCAAACAAGCACTTGATGCATTGTTCTTGTGCTTGGTTTGTTTCTTTTTTTTCTTCTCCTTTATTTAACCTATGAGGGGTCCTCGTTGGGTTATTGACGATTTAAGTTACTGATAGGTTAGCCTCGGTTTTTCGGACATTAGTCTATAATAAGTTGTGCTGCTTTATTGTAATTATGTATATATATATGTATATATCAATTACTATTTTGTTACTTTACAGAAATATCACACACATTTATGTAATCTTGTACCTCACATATCTATTCTCTGTCAGGAACATTTTTTGCTCAGATACTAAAGAGAGTAAAATATCTGTCTATATTTCTGACTATTGTAATTATTTACAATTCATATGAAATTCCAATCACCTGAAGAAGGTCAGTGCATACAATGGCTGAAACATTAATATGGCAACAAAGATGAGATAGTGTAAATGAAAGAAAAATAGTTTATGAATAACTCATTTACTTCAATATCACAACTGAATCCATCTTTTGAACAATAAAAGTGTCACACTAGATTTTGAAGTTAGTCAGCAGTTTAAATGAATAAATATCTGACTTTATAAAGCACTTTTATGGGAATCATAAAATTGACCATTTCAATACAGGAAATATTTAACATTAATTGATTGAACAGTTAGCATTACTGTTGGTTGAAATTTATAAAGTACTTTTCTTAAGACATTCAGAAAATTAGATTCTCAAGTTCACTGTTATTGTTCTTTCTTATACCAAGGAATTTCTTTCAACCCCTTTTGTTTAAGATCGTGCGTAAAGTCAAAATCTTGATTACGTCATTATTTTCTCTTCTAGTTGCATGTGTTACCCATTTTGTTGTTATTGTTGAAAAACTGCAAAGGATGTGAACTTTGTGATTTTGTAGCACCAGGATTTAGGGTCTGATGAAGGGTTGTATCACAGGGGACTCAACCATTGATGTCAATGTACAAAAGTCTAAAGTTCAATAGAAATGAACCAGTCCATGATGCACATTGATGATTTGATTATAGTGGTCAGTCAGTCAGTAAAATGCCATACATGAGACACGCTCTGAGTGACCATGTCTCGAAAGAGACATGACTGACTGAGCAGAAGATTATCCCGCAGTAGGTTGCCATTGCTTTCTGCGGTAGATTGGTTGCCAGCCAAGGCTATAGAACCCAATCTGTCCTATTATTTAATTCATAACTGGAGGGAGGAGACGGATTAATACCTTTCCCAAGAGTATTTGTGCGTAAGTGAATGCAAGGAATTTGACTGGAGTTCGAACTCGGCTCCCCGATTTGTCGTTCCAAGTCGATATCCACTGCACCACAATGTACATCCGCAATTATTGTGGTAAAGTTGTAAGACCAACCAAAGAATTGATAATAGAGAAATGGTATAAAGTATGGCATCAAGTCTCCAAACATTCCTCTTTGGGTTTGAATTCAGAATTTACCTCCTCCTAGATTGACTGCCAGCCAGAGAAAGATAATCATATTTCTATTTAACTTATTACTAGAGAAAGATGGGTTCATTTCCTGACCAAATACATTAATCTCATGAAAAAAAAAATAGTAAAAATGAAACTATTATTGTAGGTCCAGTTAAAAGAAATTTGGGAGAATAGAGATCAAGCGACAACAAATCTCGTCATAAATTTATTTATGCCGTAGGTCAAGAGGGTGGCTGTTGGAAGGCACCTATGTCTGGTAACAGGACCCTGCACCATGCTACACAAGCAGGAGAACCCAGTCATGTCTGTCAAATAATTTCTGCAATCACATCACCCATTACATCTAACTTAACTTCCCAGACTGCAACCCCTTTGATTATTATGTTTGAGGCACAATTGAGCAAGAGTCCAACTAAATTTCTTGTAACACAAAAGATGAACTAAAGGCAAGGATTATGGCAGTATTCACCAACTTAAACAAGTAGACTACCCAGAAGAGATGCAAGAAATTTTGAAATTGTATGGAGGCCATGGTTTAAGCCAATGTCAGCTATGGATTTTCTTGACTCTTGGGGGATTGTGTCATACAACTCACCTCTGAAAATGGGTAGATACTTTCTCAACACACGTATGGTTTACTGTAAAGTACTCAACTTGAGCAGAAAGTCTTCTACCCAAAATTTTGTTTAATTAAATTTTGGAGAGTGGGCCAAGTGTTGTTGGTGTATTTGTATGCATACATATGTAGACAAAAGAAAACTTTTTCTTTACCAAAATATTTCATTCTTTGATAGACTTTGGCAAAGCAAATTTCAGGATATTGTAACAAATATTTATAAGCAAGTAAAAATTTCATTAATTTAAAGAATTCTTATAAATATTCTTCAGGCTAACTTACATATAGTTAATATATAAACAAAAAACTTTTCTGACTTTCATTCATTAGATTACGTCACTTAGCATCCTCCATAATTTATCTTGATTTTCAGTTAGAATTTTTACGCACACTCTCATGTACATGTATATAATGTTTAGATAAATATGGTGTATTATGTAAATAGTGAATATTATTATTGAATTTTCTGCTACTGTTAAACTATATGAAGCCATTCATATAGTTTAATATATCACTTATACTATATACTATAATATATTATAGTATAAGTATAATATAATATACTATATATATTTAATATATCACTTATACTATACACCATATATATTTAAATTTAAAATGTGGCATTCAAAACTTTTTTATCACACACACACACACATATATATATATATATATATATATATATATATATATATATATATTACTGTGCAAAAGTATTAGGACAATAACTATTTTATTTTTTATGAGGCATCAAAATAAAGTTTAAAATCACCCCTGTCCTAACACTTTTGCACACTACCAGTAGTGTGCAAAAGTATGAGGACAGGGGTGATTTTCCTAAAAACCTCACTGAAATTCAAATACAGGGTGAAAAGCCAAAGCTTTGTAAGAATTATTTAACTAAAAAGGAAGAGGAAGGAAGGCTTCTGAATTTGAATTGGCCCTCACAAAGACCTGATCTCAATCCTATTGTACATCTATGGGATATTTTGGATAAAATAAATTGATAAATCTAATGTTACTTTGCAAGACACACTTTGGGAATAAATACAAGCTGCTTGGCAGGAGATACCATTAGATACATTGAAGAAGCTTGTGATGTCAATGCTTGACAGAATGAAGACTGTGATCAAAGCAAAAGGCTATTATACTAAATATTAAATTTATTTTGTAACAAGTATTTTTTCTTGTTAAAGCATTTGTTGAGTAAATCAAATAAAATTACTTTAATTAAATTGTTCATTTTCTGTCAATATGCCTCATAAAAAATAGTTATTGTCCTAATACTTTTGTATAGTACTGTATATATATATATATATATATGAGAGCATTTCAAAATTGTTTCTTTTTTAAATTCCATATACTCCAGAGTTTACAATATAATCATTTTTTGGTCTGTGCAAGTGTTTTGCACTTTGTATATTCCATCTGAAAATGATCCATTTTATATTGACTTAAATTATTAAATGTATAGAATGATAGCAGCATAAAATTTCCTCCCATGGCAAAACTTGGTACATTGCCACATGAATTAGTAAAACCTTACCAGACAATCATGAAGAAGATTACATTGAATAATTCAGATTTTGTTCACAAAAAATGCTAATCTATCAATGTTTGGTGATAATCGAAAAGAGCTTCATTAATTTCTACTTGAAACAATTTTTAAATCTTGTAATGAAAATGAAGAGTGCAATTTCAAGTTTTCTAATAATTTAAATGAAAAAAACTAGTCATTAATTGTAAAATAGAATGTATAGTTAACAAAAGAGCTACCTTAAAGATGTGAGCTACAAATTGGAAGTCAGAATCAGACAGTCAGTCAGTTGTGCCATACATAAGGGTATTATGGGTAATAAAATCAAGCAAGAAACAGACTTTTAACACTTGATGCTGACATCAGTGTCCATACATATTTACACACACTAGATATTAAGCACTTTTACTTTATAAATATTGCATACTAGCAGTATAGCCCAGCATTGCTGGGGTGTAATGAAAGCTTTAAAACTAATCCATGGTCCTGGAGCTCAGACTCTTTGGACATTGGCATGAAAGACTAAAAAGCAATAGTTGTTTCCAGTTAAAGTGAAACCGTAGACTGAAAGAAAAATTAATGGCTGTAAGTCAAATTTTGATTTCCTGGTATCAATACCAAATTTTCTGCATTATTGTAAGAACTGCAACATTGAAACTTCTGAATATTGTTTCTTATGTCTTTGTCTATGAGTGTATTAAATTTTATTAAAATTGGACCACTCTTTCTATGACCTGATTTTTTCGATTATCGATTTTTGATATTTATTTGGGGTACCTTGACACAAAACCTAGCTAAGAACACTCGCAGACGCTTATAGTACAACTGTGTAAATTTTCAAGAAAATCAGTTCAGCCATTTCGGAGTCTATAGGTAATGGACACACACACACACACACACACACACAGAGACAAAGTTCCATTTATAAATAAGTTTAGATTTCTCTATATTTCTGAAATGAAGTATTGTAATTATTTACACTATTTGCATTGTTTGAACTGTTGTTCTCATCTTATATTCATGATGTTTTAGCTGTTATACACTCCAACTTTTAAGGTGACTGGAATTTCAAAGTAAACCCTTTATTTTGTTCACTAGGAGAAATAGAAAAATCAGATGCAGCTATCCACATATGGAAGGAAAAAAGAGATCACCAACCTCAGTTGAAATAATAGAGAACACCATTAAAAAAATACTAAAAATAAAGGAAGCAGTACAAATGTTAGGCCAAAAAAAATCTCCTAAGTCAAACAAGCATAGAAATGAATACATATTGTATTCAGTAGTATTCTTGTTTGACTTAGGAGATTAGGAACCACTAATACACAGTGATAGAGAAAAATAATTACAAACAAGATTGTAATATGAGATCTAGTAAAAACAAAAATGGTTACTGAGACATTATAAGTACCAAAAATTCATACAGTGATGTCCTCAAGAATGTAAATAGTGTAAATATAGTATACCTTAAAAACGTATTTTATAGTGTGTGTGTGTATATATATATATATATATATATATATATATATATATATAAATAAATCACTAAAAAGTGTTCAGATAATAATGAAAGAACTAAAACTAGTTTAATAATCTCTTTTATCTTTATCCTCTGAAAATAATGTCTTTGAGTACTATAGATTTTTTTTAGGAGTCTGTCATCCCCCCCTTTTTTACTTTCTTTCTTTTTTGGTAAATATTGGTACAATTGGTTTTTGACATTACCCTTTACTGATTACTTGGTTTACTCCATGTATAAAACACACACACAAGATGCTGTCTAAAAGTTAAAGTAATTTGAACCAAATGTAGTCTGACATTTGTTACTAAACTTTTGTGTGCAGATGAGCAAATAGTAAACAAATGGATATTGTAGAGTTATGACGTTAGAGTGACTAATATTTTTTCATGGGCATATCACATAAAACAGACCCATAAATACACATGCATATATGGAAAGAGAGATAGTGTAAAGTCAAAGACTATATCACTTTGTTTAGAACCTTCTTACATGGAAGTATAATAAATAATTGCAAAACAATTTTGTTAAAGTCTTGACATTTAGTCAACTTTATGCTGTATTATTTACTGAAGCAGACAAAACTCGAAAATTAATGTTTCCTGTTTCTACTTTATCTGTTAATTTTGCAAATTTTTATGCATGTACTTTAATATTTACATGTTTCTCTCCACCTCTTCTCTCTCAAGTTATATATATATATATATATATATATATATATATATATAATTAATGAAAATTAGTAAAACTGGTTATAAACAACAGACAATTTGAAATCATTTGTTTGAACATTATTTTTGATCAATACGTCTAACATTGTTAAGGATGTACCAACTAATGATGAATTCTTGTTGGAATTCTACTTTACTTTAGATTGTCTCACTGTATATGAGAAATAAATCTGTTGAGAAAAGGCATCCATGCCTTTTAGTTATTTGAATTTTGCCAGCCTGTTTTGCTGAAATGAAATCAAATAGTTTGATAAAATTGTGGGATGATCTTGTTTAGAAGAATATCAACACATATATAGGATATTTAATGCTGAACTCTAACCATTCCATACTCAATTTTATGTCTTCCACAACAGATATTTTGAACATAATTTTATACTTTCAGGTTAAAATTATGTTTGCTTGGATATACACACACACACACACACACACACACATATATACATATATATATATATATGAAATGATTTGTTTGCGCATTATTTTTTATCAATACTTGTATTTAAGTAAATATTCTGTTTTATAATCATACAGTATTATATATTTATTTCTAATGGCCTGATTATTTACAATAAATCTTTTTTACAAAAATGTGTGTCATTTGGCAGGATTCAAATCTGCGACCCCTATCCACATAGGGGAAGCCACCAATGGACCTGGTGCATCTTAGACCTCTCGACTATGAATGATGATCAGGCTTAACTTGGCTTCATTTACATTCATTCCACAGAGCAGTAATTTAAATGAAGAAACTTACTTCTTACTGACAAAATATGGAGAGAATGTGGGTGATTTGCTACAATGTAAGTGGCGTGGTTGGTTTTTGACATGAAGGTTAGACCAAGCGGAACAAAGGAATGTAGATCATTCGAGTACTTTCTGTGAAAATAGTGAAAGAGCAGCAAGAGGCTTGCTACATTCTTCGTGTGAAGGAGAGGTTGAAGGGTGGAAAATAATTTGTCACCTACAAAGTCTCTGAGCAACATTTGGACATTATTGAAACTTGAAAGAGTGGTCTGGGCAGCTCCTGCCCAAATATGGCAACAGTTCTTCATTCTTGTAAAGTTAGAGGATAGCACATGGTGTTAGGCACTTATTTAATCATTACAGGGAGCAAACCATTTTACCTGCATCTTTAGCAATGCATGAGTGCAATATTTTGACAATTCAGTTGGCATAATAAACTAAAACTATCAATGAATGTACAGTAATTCTAATGTAAAATAACTAGAACTGTCTAACCTGTTTGTAGAACCATTTGGCTCGAACAAATTACCATTTTAATTCTTATGAGCTACTTTATTGGATTGAGTTGGCAGAAATGCACATTTTCATTCCTTCTTAGAAAACCAAAGATAACCAAATCCCAACTTTACACTGGCTTCTTAAATCATCTTCATGATAAGTGAACACATTTTGTAAAATGATTCCATGTGTTCCATAGTTAGAAAGTGACAATCATATAGTACACAATTTCATGAGTTTTACATATAACAGTAAGGAGTTGTATTATACACAAAGGTGAAATATTTTTAATCATTTTACACATAAAACAAGATGTTATCTTATGCACAAAAATGTATTTTACATATAAAAACACTGTTATATTATACCCAAAAAAGAAATAATTTTACCTAAAGTTGTCATCAGAAAATAAAGAGATTCAAGAATTTTCAAATGAAACAATAGTTGTGCATTGCTTAAAACTTTGAAAGAATCTTTTGAAAATATGCTAACACAAACTGGATTATCAATGAGATGTTGGCCAAACACTAAATCCCAAATCCTCTGAATATGTACCAGCATTGTTGTTTGATGGGATTGGATGTTTAATCTTACACTCTCTGTAAGGTGCATCTATATATAGCCAGATTCACACAGGCATATAAACGAACAATTGACAGAAAATCTATGTAAGAAAGGAACTCTATCTTTGCTAATGGAGAAAAAAGCCTTCTTAAAGACCAGGTCAAAATTCATTGCAGGAAAGTAACAAATGATAGACAATAATTTAAGAAAACCAAAGTCTCACATTACCCAACCAAGACAATTTTAGATATTTTCTGTCTGAATTTCTAGGAGAAGAAGTTATAATCCATATTATTTACATGTGAAATATTGTCAACATCTTTGTTATTGTTATCATAACATTTAGGCTGTTGTGTCTTCTGGCCTTCATCTGTCAATCTGGGTAAACTACAAAGAATTTTAAACTGAACCATTTATTTAACCAATGGACAAAAGTTCCTCTGCCCATTTAACATCTAATTCTTATTTTACTAAAACAGAACAAGAACAATCTAACCTTATTAATAAAATAAAGGATGTTGTTCAAAATTCCCTGGTGGTTACCCAGATTGATATACACCTGATGAAACCTGGAGGGCACAACAGCTAAGACATTGTAATAATAACAATAACAAAGATGAGGACAATACAATCTGCATGGAAATAGTGTAATTAACAATTTTAGATATATCAGGCATTTTGCTGGTCTGAACCTTTTATTAATGAAAAAAAAAGAATCACTTTCTTTTTGATATGTTATTGCTAAAACAAAATTTTCAAGCCTTTTTAAGTGAATTTCAATGACAATATTTAAATATGTGTAGAGTTATTTAATCAAGTACAGTTTGCTCTGCTATCTATCATCATCTTTGTGGCAGCTTCAAATCCATCTTCCCAGAATTTGGCATCTTTCTAGGTGCACTTGTCTAAGTTGTTTTTACAGGCTTTCAGAGAATTGGAGATTGTAAGGTTCAAAATAAGTGGTGAGATGAAATATGGTAGGTGTAATAGGACATTGCAACCAAACTGTACTAATTTCTGTTAGGTTTGTAAAGAGACCAAAGATCTAGCATTATTCTGATGTAAGAAGACACGCTTCTAGTTGGTCATTTCTGTATTCTTTTTATCAGTTGCTGTCTTAATTCAGACCAACTGAGAACAACATTAGTCATAATTCAGTGTCTAATTTTGAAGAAGGAGCTCATAATACAAAATGCCCTTTTAATTTTACCAGATACAGAGAACCATTTTCTTCTAACGCAAACTGATTTTGAAGTGCTTAACTGTATCTCATTTGATTCTCCCCAGAATATTTTTGCTCCACATTGTTGTAAACAATCTATTTGTCGTTGCTTCTGATTCTTCTTTTCATAAATGGATTGTTTTTTTTAGTTGTTTTTATTGTGTTTGAAAATGTAGTCCATCAAATTTTTCAGTTAACTTGTGAGGCACCCAAACATCATGGTGATTTCCATATCCAATTGTTTTCAAATGCCTTCTGAGAGTCCTACAATGTAGAGTATCTCTGAGATGTCCTGATTATTTTTTTTTGTCAGCATTTCAATTTGGTCATCATCAATGACTACACACTGCTGGAAAATTCTCAGTCTTCCTGGTGGAGAATTCTTTCAGTATTCTTAGCTGTGGTACTATCTCCATAAATGGTGTGTATTTTTTTGCTGCTTGTATAGTGCATTGTGGTGCAATGGATATTGGCTCAAAATGAGAAATCAGAAAGCCAAGTTCAAATTCCAGTTGAATTCATTGCATTCACTTGTGCACAAATACCATTGGGAAAAGTATAAATTCATCTCTTCTCCCTCCAGCTATGGGTTCAATATCAGGACAGATTAGGTTTTATAGACTTGGTTGGCAAGCTGTCTATTGCAGAAAGAAATGGCATCCTACTGTGGGAAAATCTTCTGCCGAGTCAGTCATGATTCAAAATAGACATGACTGCCCAAGCATTTAGCATGTATGGCATTTAACTGACTGACTGATAGTGTTAAATTATGAAAATAATCTCATTTTCTTCCATTTTTCATTTTTAATAAAACCCATTTAAAAATAACATTCCACACATGAACTGTATATAAAGATGCATTCAAATGCTACCTTTTAGCATATGCATGTATGTCGTATATATGGATGTGCGTTGTGGTGCAGTGGATATAGACTCAGAACGACAAATCGGGTTACCGAGTTCGAATTCCAGTTGAACTCCTTGGAATCATTTACGTGCAAATACCCCTGGGAAAGGTATTAATCTGTCTCTTCTCTCTAGTTATGGGTTAAATAACAGGACAGATTGGGTTCTATAGCCTTGGCTGGCAACCAGTCTACCATAGAAAGCAATGGTAACCTCCTGTGGGATAATCTTCTGCCCAGTCAGTCATGTCTCTTTCGAGACATGATCGCCTAAAGCGTGTATCATGTATGGCACTTAACTAACTGATGTATGTCATTAATCTCAGTCATGTGTGAAACAAGACCATGTTTTCAAATACCAACTATTGAAAAATATTACAAATGTTTTTTCCAGTATTTACATTATTCAGACTATTGTCCTCATCTTTGTTGCCATTTGTACAACGTTTCGGCCGTTGTGTTCTCCAGCCTTCTTCAGGTTCAATATCGAACTGAACTCTTTATTACAATCACTAGGGTATATGAACTCCATTCCTTGTGTAGTAGTGCCTCTTCTGGTAGTCATGAGTTATCTCCCTCTAACCTTGTAAGTTACTTGTTCACCACTGCTGTAGCCTGGTATTGAACTCACAACTCCTTGGGTCAAGTCGCAAGAACTAACCAATATCTATATCCACTGGCCCATGTGTCCTTAAGGACAGTGGATATATGTAAATACTATCTCATCTCAGAAATATAGACAACCTTTTTTCTATCCCAATACTTTTTCAACTTCTTTTAAAATACCACACTTTTCTCATAAACCTACTCTAATTTTATAAAAGCTTAGTATTCTTATGAATAATTTGGACCCTGCCATGATGGATCTATTTGCATATTCATATTGACAGCTAAGAGCTGAACATCTATTCCATTTACTGGTTATATAAACTAACCTGTAAGAATGGAATTTGTGCTTGCACACATGACAGAACACTTTTCTCTTGCTTTTAACCTGAAATCTGTAAAATGCATGGAATCCATTCACTAAATATATTGGTTACATTCATTTCACATTTCAAATTTACAATTCTATACTGGGTTTTCTCTGACTGCTTGTTTTATTATTATATATTCATTGTCAGAAATGTCTTCTTTGGTTTGAACCCATTGAACTTGAAGTACATGTTTAGTAGTGTATCACTCCCATATTCTTGCTTTCCTGACGGCTACAACCTCCAGGAATTTAAATGCAATGTCAATACTCATCTATTAACCACTTGACTCTAGTTCTTTCCCCACCCCATATATCCTTTCCTTTCTCTCCACCTTTGAAACTGTCATCACAGCTGCATTCTCATCTTTCTATTGCTCCTTTCTAACTGGTTCATCTTCCTTTTCACTCTCTTCTAATTAATCTTTTTACACTTATGTAGCCCCCTGCATATCAGTGGCATTACCGCCTTGCTTGGGGTGAAATGATTAAAATATATATATATATATATATATATATAAACCAAAACATTACACAGTCTAACATGCAAGTAGGAAAATTCTGTTTATATGAGTAAGATTTTTTGCTCTTCATTTGTGATTTGATCTGAAGACAGTTCTGAGACAATTTAACTAAAATTGTTCAGAGAAAATATATTGGCAAGTTGTTAGGCATTACTGCTTTTTGATATTTTATTTATATTATTTTGTATTATCTATATCATTTATATATTTATATTATTATATATTATATTTATTTGTTTTGATTATTTATATATTAAGACCTTGAATAAGTTCTCACTGATTTGTTTTTTGTCATGTAGAAGTATAAACGCTGACATGTGTGTTTGAACATTGATCATCAGTGAAAGAATAACACAAGAAAAATGGATTATTTTATAGGCAATCAAGTGACCACTAAATAACTATAAAAGCACCAGACAGAAGTCTGGGGTGATGTGTATGAAATGAATGAGCTTATAGTGAACTAGCAATATAGCCCAGCATTGCTCGGGTGGAATGAAAGCTTTAAAACTAATCCATGGTCCTGGAGCTCAGACTCAGCCTAAAGAATATTTGTGTGAAGTTTGGTGAGAATTGGATAAAAATTGTGGATTTGTATAAAGAACACACACACACACACATACAAACATCTTGCCTTTTATTTTTATATATATATATATATATATATATATATATATATATTATCAATTTTCTGCACTATTGTAAGAACTGCAGCCTTGAAACTTCTGAATATCGTTTCTTATGTTTTTGTCTATGAGTGTATCAAATTTGATTAAAATCGGACCACTTCTTCTATAACCCGATTTTTTTGATTATTGATTTTCGATATTTATCGGTTGTACCTTGACACAAAACCTAGCTAAGAACACTCGCAGACGCTTATAGTACAACTGTGTAAATTTTCAAGAAAATTGGTTCAGCCGTTTCGGAGTCTATAGGTAATGGATACACACACACACACACACAGACACAAAGTTCCATTTATAAATAAGTTTAGATAACCGGTTGAGCAAATAGCGAGTAATCAGAGTTCAGCGAATAATGAATCTATCGAGTGATCCAACTGTGAATCTACCAGGGATCAATTATATTATGGTGAACTGAATATACCAAGACCAATACATACAACCGTGTGATACCAACACCTCAGTAACCTTGTTGTCATCAACACAACTAAACCAGAATATAACACTGGTGATGAATATTTCTGACTTACACAGAGGAAAAGCAAAAAAAATCTTTTTCTCTCTCTAATACAACATTAGTGATGAGAATTCAGATGGACATACAAAAAAAAGAAAAAATATTTCCTCTTTCTCATCATCATTCCTACAGTTTGGCAACAAAATTCGGATTCACATGAATGAAAACAAATTAATTACTACCAGAACTATTATTATAATATTCACCAAAATAGTAAGCTATAATGGAAGAGTTAAACACTATTATGCTACAATTTTTTTGTTTTAATCATATCACCCTGAGCAAGGTGGTAACACCACTGATGTGCAGGGGGCTACATAAGAGTAAAAAGATTAAGTAGAAGAGAGTGAAGAGGAAGATGAACCAGTTAGAAAGGAACAAAAGAAGGATAGGAATACAGGTGTTGTGATGACAGTTGCAAAGGTGTTGAGAAAGGAAAGGATATACAGGGTGGTGAAGAAAGAACTAGAGTCAAGTGGTTAAGAGGTGAGTTTTGACATTGAATTTAAATTCCTGGAGGTTGTAGCCACCAGGAAAGCAAGAATATGGAAGTGAGTGCCACAGAAATGCTGGAATTGCAGAAAGAGCAACAAGAAATATGTCTGCAAAAGCAGAAGGACTAACAAGAACAAAACTTTCAGTTGAAACAACAACAACAAATGTTGTTTGACTTACTTCTGAAAAATACTGCAGACAAAAATGCGACAGACTCATTTACCCCAGACGTCATCGCCAACTCAATAAATAAATTCAAATACAAACCAGAGAATGGTATCACCTGCAAAACATACTATAGAAGACACAAAGGAATTTTCAAGAAAGATTGAGCTCTCTGGAAAGACAAAAAAAGTACATCTACTATTAAAAAAGTTTGCCTCTGTGTGAACATGAAAAATAAAAGCCTGAAGAAATAAAATTTAAAGGAACTCTTAACATATTATTGAATATTTTGGTGAAAGAGCCTAATTATTCAGTGCAAGGTGGAACTGCCTAAATTTAGTAAAAAATGAGGAAGATGATTTGGCCACATACGCAGGAATCCTAAATATAGAATGTGAAAAACTCAAGCTTAATGAATTGACTCCAGACCCTCTTAAGTGTTTAATATTCATCCTAGGTTTAATGTCAAGTGCGTATGCTGACATAAGATCTAGGATCTTAACCAAACTTGAAAAGAACTCAAAAATAACATCGCAAAATATTGTTGAAGAATTTCAGCACATGGTAAATTTAAAGCTGGACACTGAAAAAATAGTGGAGAAAAATAATTATAAAATACACAATGTTCGACCATCCAAGGAAAAACATAAACGTTTTTAAATTCCTGACAACGAAGTAAGAAAATATGGAAAACTCTTCTCGATATCAGTTAAAAAATATGACAACTCTTACTCAGCACCTAATTCCTGCCATGGATATGGAAGAAAACACTTCAAATATGATTGTTTTTTTCAGAAAAGAAGTATTATCAGTGTGGCAGAATAGGCTATAAAAATAGCTGTTGTAAAACCAAAAAATGAACCAGAAAAATTAAGAAATTCATAAATAATGTAAATGCATTGAATAAAGTCAGCATGCTAAAGACAAAAATTAAGAATACTACGACCAAGAAATCTACAAAAAGGAAATTTGTTTTCCTTACAATTAACAAAATAAAAATTAAACTACAACTGGACACTAGATTCAAAATTACAATTATCAATGAAAAAACTTGGTGGAAACTACGTAAACCTAGACTATTGACTTCAACAAAAATTGTTTGTGGTGGTTCAGGTAAAAAGTTAAGATTTCTAGGCATATTCACTTGTAGTATTTAAATTCCACATTGGAAAAGCGACATGTCCTTTGAGGATAACCATGATTCAACCCATTTTTTTGCATCTTATAAGAATGAAAGTGCTACTCAGCCAGGCTATGTGTCATTGATTGGAAAACCTGATAATCGAATGAGGCAATGTCTGGTGAATATGGCAGGTGGGGTAGGACTTCTCATTTAAGCATTTTCAAGTAGATTTTCACCCATTTTGCAACATGTGGCCCAGCATTGTCATGTTGCAAAATCACTTTATGTTTCTGCTTTTATAGCAGCTGTTTTTCTCAGCTGAAATGCATCAACTGTAGTCAATAGCAATCTCCCATGATAGATTCAGTTGGTTTGAGCAGCTCATAATAAACTGCACCCAACTGATACCACGAAATGCAGAGCAGAAGCTTCAAACCATTGAAGTATCTAAACCAATCTCTGCATGTTGTTTCTGACAAAGCATGGTCACCTTAAGTCTCAAAAAGAATTCTGTGTGCTTCAGCTGCAAATTTCTTTTGAATAAAGAAGTGCCGTCAAGTTCCTCACAAATAAATTTTCATATGAAATCAGATATGTTTAATGTGATGAAAAACAAATTTGTTTACACTTCAGCGAAATGACATACACTGAATTTCAAGCTTGCTTATAGCACTTCCTAACAGATGTATTGCTATTTGAAACTACATGCAGTTCTGGGAACACCATCTGTTGGAAAATAGTGAAAATTTATTCAAGATCCTAATATAATACCTCTCTTTCTTTCTCTCTCTCTCTCTTTATATATATATAGTTGAGGCATGAATGTGAAGGTTGTTATAAAACTATATTCTTTTATATTTATGATATTTTAAACCCAATCAAAAATACTTTTTAATATTTTGAAATATAATAATAGTTTGAATTATTTCTTAAACTATGTTCCTTCAGTTGTTTTCTATACTTCTGAGCAATGGGAATAATCTCATACTCCTTCATAAGATAAGATAAATATGGGTTTATTATAATGTCATCTTCATCAAGTAGTAATTTTCTCTGAAACTGATTGACTTATAATTATGGATTTTTTCATTGTTGCTACTTTTTTTCTTTTGCATATATTAATTTGATGAAAGTTTTTTGACAATTTTTTTTATTTTCATAAAATTCATAACATCAGTATTTAGTCTGATTGGGATTTTTATGTCCTTACACCAGCTTCATGGTAAATGTTGATTCCATCATAAAGGAACAATTACTGTTTGGATATATTGAATTCCTTGGGTAACTTGTTGATATCTTGGAACTATTGGAACAACTGAACAAGGAATGTTACATGAAGTAAAGAAAGTGAGTGTTTGAAGATGACAGTTATGTAGAAGATGCTACATGTTTCATGCTCATTTTCAACTGAAAGTGAATTTTTTTCATGAGTAAAAAATCACACAATTTCTCCCACAAAAAATACTTTTCTTTTCCTGTGTGTCATTCAAACTAGCCAGTTGTTCATTGTAGCATTGCTCAGTAACATTTTGTCCTCATTCCAACAATTTGTAACCAGGAATTCTTTTGAATCTGACCAAAACAGAAGTAAGGTTTCTTTGTCATTTACATGCCATGTCTCTTCAGGCCATAAACAGTCATGGCCTTCCACATCTCTCTATCCCTAGTGGCTCTCAGCACACTTTCTCCTATTAACCTATCCAAACCCCGCTCTGCCATCCACTTGCTCAAGCCCATCAAGTATGTTACAGGCTGCTTTCCTCTGTCTCTCTTTCCTGCTATCTAATCTGTGTGTATCAGATTCTCAAAACCCTCTTTCCTCATTAAATGTCCCAGGAATTTTAGCTGTTTTTTCCTTTTGTTAGTTATTAGTTTCCTTTTTGTTTCCATTCTTTTTTTTTTTTTTTAATCGTATCACCGAGCAAGGCGGTAACGCCATGATGTGCAGGAGGCTATGTAATAGTGAAAAGTTTGAAAAAGAGAAAGCCAGAAACCACACCCTAAACCGGGAACAAGGGATGAGCCTCTTAACCTGTTCAATAGACATGGGTGGAGTGTAAACTGGGCGATAGAGAGATCTATCTACTCCAATTGAAAAAAAAAAAAAGAAGCCAAAGTGAGAAGATTGGAAAAGAGAAAGCCGGAAACCACATCCTAAACAGGGAACAAGGGATGAGCCTCTACACCTGTTCAATAGACATGGGTGGAGTGTGAACCGGGCGATGGTTTAGTCTATCTACTCCAATTGAGAAAAAAAGAAAAGTGAAAAGATTGGAAAAGAGAAAGCCGGAAACCACGACTGAAGTTAAAGGAAAGTGTACTGGAAACCTCTTCCTAAACAAGAAACAAGGCGATCACCTCCACTCCTGCTCAATAGAAGTGGGTGGAGTATAAAACCGGGTGATGGTGGGTACTATCTACTCCAATAATAATTATAATAATAATAAAAATAAACAAATTTAAGTTTTAACTTAGTATAAGTTGAAACGAGATTTAAACGCAAAAATTATTTACAATAGCAAAATACTACCCCTGTTAAAAAATTCAGGCAAGTTAAAGACAAAAATTTTTAAAAAATCGCAAATCAACATACCAGGAAGGTAAGACAGACTGAAAAAGTTGAGCAGAAATACCGAAGTAGGATTCCATTCTGTAATTTTCCCAGAAAATTTTCGTAGTGGCTCGCCATCTTGGGTTAGTTGAAATCGAGAGAGAGAGAAAGAAAGAAAGAAAGACCGACGCTCTCCATTGTGTGCATGCACGGTTCATGGTATCCACCGCATTCTTCTGTACAACCATATAGATGATAATTATTTACACATGGAAAGCAGTTAATTTATTCTTTAGAACTAATTAAAAAAGATAGAGATTTTGACAATCTGGCTCCAGGTAAAGATCAGTCATAGGAGCAGAGTAAGATGGTGGGTAATAGTTTCATGAAAGAGAACACTGACATTATCTTAATTTTAGTTTCGCTTGAAAAGATTTCATTTTGATTGTAATGTTTAAAGCTCAGCCTAGTCATATTTTTCATCATTTTATTGGCAGTTAGAATTTGAATGTGCATTGTGATGCAGTGGATGTCAGCTTGGAACGAGAAATCAGAGAGCCAAGTTCAAATTCCAGTTGAATTCATTGCATTCACTTATGCACAAATACCCTTGGGAAAGGTATAAATCCATCTCTTCTTTCTCCAGCTATGAGTTAAATAACAGAACAGATTGGGTTCTATAACCTTGGTTGGCAACCAGTCTACCACAAAAAAGTAATAGCAACCTACTACAGGAAAATTCTTCTGACCAGTGAATCATATTTCTTTTGAGACGTGATCGCCCAAGTGTGTATCATGTATGATTCTTAACTATCTAAATACAAAATGACATTTTTATATTAAGTCAGAAGCAAGACAAGAAAAACAATTGTTTACATGCTGGCAAATGTTCTTTTCAATACATTCATATAGAAACCATTTTTCAAGCTTTTGAAATGTTTATCAGATTTGTATCTGATGCCCTACAGCTAGATATGTAAAGCAAGGGTAAATAAATTCAACTACTTGATATTAGTCATGAGACAACAGATCTTAATGCCATTATTTCACTGCTATTTAATGACATAACTGTTAACCATCAGTATAGGTGTCATAACAGATCTCATTGACAGTTTAGGAAAACACATTTGCTGTGAAGAAATCTTAACCACCTGTAATATGTGCAAAATGCATCATTCTAAGCAATAAAGAGATTTGCAAGTGTGTCACTGAGATTCAACATAAGCCATCAACATTCCATACAATTGCTCATTTGTTACTGCTCTACTTACCAGCAAAACAGTCTATTTTCTTGCCTTTTTTTATAGACTAAACAAAAGTATTGATGTACTATTGCAACTAATAAAATATCAGTAATGTATTTGTTAACATCCTTTTCTAAACAACATCCAAGCAACTTTTTAAGGGGTCTTAATTGGTGTAAAAATATATAAAAAGCAATTATTTTAATGAATTAATGCTAATTTTAATTCAAAATTGTTCAGGAAGTTAAGATAAAGCGAACATTGCTGCTGAGCTTGAGAAGGATGTCCAATCCATTGTGGACTGGGGTAAGAAATTGTTTGTAAATTTTACTGCTTTCAAAATGAAGCTGCTATCAATTAACCATCATAGACAATCACGCCTGCCTCCCTGAGAGTAGAACGGTACGCCTCCTTGGCCTCACACTCTCAATGAACCTCAAGTGGAATGACTATATCGAATTCATTGCTAAATCCGCTGCTATGAAAGTCGGTTCTCTGTACAGGGCCTGGAAGATTTTTTTTTTTTTAGTCCAGCCTGCACATGTATAAATCTACCATCTGCCCCTATATTGAATACTGCTGCCACATCTGGTCGGGTGCCCCTGCTATTCTTCTCAGAGTCCTTGACAAAATCCAATGGAGAATCTGTAATGTGATTGATACCGACTTGGCAGACCAGCTGCAGTCACTCTCTCACCGGCGTGACGTGGCTTCCCTGTGCCTCTTCTATAAATACTTTCGCAGCTTCTGCTCCGATGAACTTAGATCACTGGTGCTCCCTTGGTATGAATTTGCATGAGATACTAGATTAGCAACTAGGTCCCACCCTTTTACAGTGATACCAATAAAATGTAACCGCAATTTCTACTCCAACAGCTTCTTTTCTTGCACTTCCTGCCTGTGGAATTCCCTTCCACATACTTACTTCCCCAACAGCTACAATCTCCAGGATTTTAAATGTAAGGTCAATAGACACCTCTTAACACACTAACTCGCATCCATTCTCTCAAACACTCTTAGGATCTACCCAACCCTCATCCTTAGTATCCTTATCCATCTATCACCCTCCTTCTGACATTTCTTATATCTAACCACTCTTTCTCTTTACTTTTCCCTATGTAACCCCCTGTGCAATAGTGGCAGTGGAATGCCTTGTTTGGAGTGAAATGATTAAAAAAAGAAAAGAGAAAGAATAAGAACAGGACAAGATAATGCAAGAAAAGACAATGTAATGCAAAGCAATTATAAAACAGTAAGAAAATAAAAAGTTGATAAACTACAAATAGCATTCACATGCAAATGGGATTCAGTCAAATGGTCATAACCTTCTGACTTCAAGGCAAGAAAGTATACATATATGGCTAAGACTGAATTATCCATTTGGAATAAAAAAAATCCCATTATGCATCTGTAGGATATATCTGTAAATTTATCTGACAAATACATTAATATTAGCAACTGTTAACAGTGTTCCAATGGGATACAATGAAAACACAAATTGAAATTTCATTCCTTTTTTTTTTTAAAATGAAATGTAACATTTATTTATGCTTATCATAAATAGAACAGTAAAATGTGCAGTGTAGGTTATTGTAGCTGCAGAGATGAACTTAAAGCAAGGATTATGACAGCATTCACCAACTTAAACAAGGCAATTGTTCAGAAGAGAAGCAGGAGATTATGTAGTCATCACGATTGAAACTTATGCCGATTCTATTGAATAAATTTACTCTTTAGTATTTCAAGATAATTTGGAATAATTTTTGTAAATATATCTGTTAAAATGAGACGTCAGTGTTATTTTCATTTTTGCATAATTCAGATGACACCGCACCCTCTACAATCCACATGATCATCACTAATTTCAAACTGAAAATAACCATTTTTTTTTTTTCCAACAATTCTCAACAGAGAATCAAAGCCCTTGCCACAAATCACATTTTGTTTTTTTGTTTTTTTACTTTTCTGTGTTAATCTACCAAAATAATATCAAAAAAATATACAAGTATAAAATTTTCCCTATGGAATTTTTGGATATAACAAAACTTATCCTTGTTTCTTTGGTATCCTTGTTTCTTGAAAAATGGTTTCTTTTCTTTGTTTCTTTTGAGATGTAGACAATATGCAAGATCCAGTGTTCATTCACATTATTTATTAAAGAGGCCACATCTTAATCAGATGAATTATGTTTTATGGCAGAGGAGATGAAAGAAATACCAGGTTATTGGTGTTTGAAAATGAACACAATATAAAGATCTTTCCTGGAAAGATAACCAAGAATTGATCTACTGTCTTGGGACTCGCACGTATCTGCTTACATCAAAGAATGCTTGTTATGATTGATTGGATAGGAACAAAGAGAATATGAGTGTTACAATAAAACCATATAGAGATTTACCAATGACTGATAAATTCTATTGGTGAATGTAATTTTATAATCTCACTATTAATGGTGGGGGAAATTTATTTGGCTCCTATAACAACAAATGACAGAAAGTAAGACCCAGAAATCTGAAGGCAGCTGAAATAGGGAAAGATACATTACAGAAACTAAATAAAGTATTTGAACTCAATAAGTGTTTGAAAAATATCACTAGAAACAAGAAAATTAACTGCTTAGATCTTAAGTCTAATCTCAAATATAACAACAAATGCTGGCCAATTGATGAAACGATTTGAACTGTGGATATGGTTATCTCCCTTTCTAAAAAAACTCTAAAAATTGGGATAATTTAATACTTCCTTTATTTTTATGCTGTATAGTCAGTGAATAAACTTATATTGTAAACCTCTCTTGCCATTTTCCTCTCCAAAATACTTCTTGTTGGTATAATTAGCCGACTCACCATCTGCGACCAAACAAACTATTGACAACTCAAAATCAACAGATGGCATCCTACTAACAAATATTAAGAATGCTATGGACAAAGCATGGGACAAGTAGGAATATTTTAAGGAGAATATTGCTGCTAAAGAAATAGGTTAAATTAAAGTGGCACATAAGAAAAGAAGGCTTAGAAAATTTAACACTCACATGGCACATAAAAGGAAAGTGAAGCAGAAGAAAACCACAAAATTCTACCTGAGAAGTTTGAGCAAATGGATGGAGCAATAAGTGATAGAGATCAAGAAAGAGGGTAATGAAAGTCAGAAATTGTGGAGTGCCATGATTGCCCTATTTCCTGAAAAAACATGGCTCACAGAGAAAAAGACAATCTGATAATCTAAATTTTCAACAAAGTATTGATCCTTAAAGTTTAGGTCTATTTATATATTAATTATTTCATCTATCAATGATGTTGTTTTCTGAGATAACCTTAAATACTACTGTCAACTGAAGAGCTATCTTGCTCTTGGACAGGTTCAGGTCAAAATAACATTACCATAGCATTCATGTTAATAAATTAATCTTCTTATTTGTCTATACTTCTGAGATGAGGTAGTATTTATATTATTTACACTGTTCAGACTGTTGTCCTCATCTTTATTACCATGTTTACGATGTTTCAGTCGGTGTACGCTTTTGCGTACTTCAGATGCTAGGAATTTTGAACTGAATTGAAGTGTTGGTTAGTTCCAGTGACTTGACCCAAAGAGTTGTGAGTTTAATACCTGAATACTGCAGTGATTACCAAATAACTTAGAGAGTTGAGTTAAAGGGAAATAACTACATGGCATCTGGAAGTGGCATCACACATGGAAAGAGAATTATATAACCTGTGATTGAAATAAAGATTTCGGTTCAAAATCTCTAGCACCTGAAGATGGCCAGAGTGTACAATGGCCGAAACATCATAAACATTGCAATGAAGATGAGGACAACAGTCCAAACAGTGTAAATAATGCAGTTTCTTTATTAATTGGTATATTAGTACCATAATTAAATTAGTCATTTCCTGAAATGTATATTTCCTTTCTACATCATCTAATGCAAATGTTTTTATTCGTTATCAACACCTAAATCTTCTAAAAAGAGAATACAATTTCCAAATTGTCCATTTAGAAGAGAAGATTCATTGTTTTACATTACCTTGTTGATTATCAAAATGATGTGTGATAGATTATTATATATATATATATATATATATATATATATATATATATACTGGATAGTGTTTAACAAAAGAACAAATGAAAAGAGGTCTGAATATAAAATGACTGAAAACTGCTTTATTTTTCAACGTCAAAAGTGAGCAGCATAATTTCCAGGATTAGTTTTGTATGTTAACAATGTTAGTAGCAGCTATAGCTACATAGGTTAGTTTCATATGTTGATATCTAATAATACATATGGACAAAAATGTGTGGGTGGTTAGCAGCTCAGAGCAAAATAAAATCAGTGCACCTAGTTTCGATTCCAGTCATTCAATTTCACACAAATACTGTTGAGAAAGACATGAATCCCATTCTTTTCCCCCACCTATGTGTTCAATAGGAGTGCAGACTGGGCTTTTCAGTCTTTATTGGCAACTGCTATAACAGTAGAGAAAGTCTGAACTCAGATGAAATGTCTCACCAATGGTGGTCATGCTTATATAATGAGTTAACTACCATCATCAGTATATATATATATATTTGAACAAGGACTCAATATCACAGAACATAAATTGATTTACAAAGGTCTAGAGGTATTTTTCTTTCTTTAAGAATCCTTTTGGCCAACACTACATTTGAAGAAAAACGTTGGCACAAATGAAGAAATAGGTGAGATTTCTTCATTTCTGTGAAAATTCTCTCTTTTCTTATCATAATTAGCAGCAACATTTTTCTCTTGATAAAATGTTCATTGAAAGGATTTCTAATGAAAGAAAAATGCCTTTTTAAATTGGTGTATGTTTATGTGTGTGTGTGTATATATATATATATATATATATATTCATGTATTCTTAACTGAAAAAATTTTCATCACTATTCTTTTAGGAGATTTGAGTAATTTGTTAAAAAAAATTTTTTTCCCCATAGAGAGTATAAGAAAACTTTTTTTTTTGCTTTTGATTTTGCCTATTCATTCAAAAAATACAAATAACAATATCCTAAATGTTTTTTCCCCTATTCAATCTTAGTCAATAAATTACTAGAAAGCCTTTAGTTAATACAATGTTTATTTTCATTGAATTTTATGAAGGCTGTTTTCAAATCAAATTTGGTGATTGCTAAAAGCTTACTCGAATCAGAAATCAATTTTCTCAGTTATAAAAAAAAACTATCACTGTTTTCTCTTTTCACTTTATTTTTTGTTATTTTTTTTAAAATCCAATGATCACATGAAAGTAGAATACCTTGTTAATCAGACAATTTTTTTCAGTTTACATCAACTATTTCAAAACTGATTAAAAAGTAAAGCTTCAGTATTCCATCTCTGATAAATTGCAGTCTAGTTGGACACAGTTTAGATCACATTTTATATAAAATTTAGATGAAGAAAGACATGCTAATAGCAATTTTACCAGATACTTCACAAAGTGAAACCAAGAAAAGTGTGTTGCAAGCACCGGATCTTGTAATAAGCAAATTATATTCACCCCAAAATAGCCACAGGGATTAGTATGACACATTCTTTAACTAGAAAAACAAAATATTTTAGCTCTCAGCTCAGAGCACCCCCTAGTCAGTACCCATGAATGTTTAAATAATAGAGATGCAGCTTAAAAGTGATTTTCTATATCTGCACCTTCCGCACACTGAAGGTGGTATTAAATGGACATGCCTCCTAGAACTACCCTACAAACGCGGGTGTACCCCAAGGCTCTATCCTAGGTCCTACGCTCTTACTAATCTATATCAATGATCTCCCCGATAACATAAGATCACAAGTAGGCATGTACGCTGATGAGACCACAGTTTACTCTCACCTCGATCAAAAATCTGGTGTAGGTGACAAGGCAAACCTCGCTGCTGAGCTTGAGAAGGACCTCCAATCCGTGGTGGATTGGGGTAAGAAATGGCTCGTAAAATTCAATTCTTTCAAAACGAAGCTGCTGTCAATTAACCACCACAGACATCCGCACCTCCCTCCCATTAGCATGGGACAGGCTTGCCTCCCAGAGAGTAAATCACTACGCCTGCTTGGCCTGACACTCTCAGCGGACCTCAAGTGGAATGACTACATCGAATCCATTGCTAAATCCGCAGCTATGAAGGTCGGCTCTCTGTGCAGGGCCCAGAAATTCTTTCCGTCTGAATCTATCCTGCTATTATATAAATCCACCATCCGCCCGTGTATTGAGTATTGCTGCCACATCTGGTCGGGTGCCCCTTCTATTCTCCTCGGGGTTCTTGACAAAATAAAGCGAAGAATCTGTAATGTGATTGATACCGACTTGGCTGACCGCCTGCAGTCACTCTCTCACCGGCGTGATGTGGCATCCCTGTGCCTCTTCTATAAATACTATCATGGCTTCTGCTCTGACGAACTTAAATCACTGGTGCCCTCTAGATGTGAATTTGCACAAGATACTAGATTGGCAACTAGGTCCCACCCTTTTACAGTGAAACCGATGAAATGTAACCGCAATTTCTACTCCAACAGCTTCTTTCCTCGCACTTCCCGCCTGTGGAATTCCCAACCGCATGCTTGCTTCCCCGACAGCTACAACCTCCAGGAGTTTAAATGTAAGGTCAATAGACACCTCCTAACACACTAACTCACACCCATTCTCTCCAACTCTCTTCCTATGTACATCCCAACTCGTCTATCACCCTCCTTCTGATATTTCCTATACCCTATCCCTCTATATAACCCCCTGCGCTATAGTGGCAGTGGAATGCCTTGCTTGGGGTGACACAATTTAAAAAAAAAAAAATTCCCAGTTTTGAGATCTTTTTCTCAGTTTCCCAGTCTGTAACTAGTATTTTCTCAGTTAACTGTTAAGTATTTATTGTCCAAGAAGTCTGCCAGTTTTTACATTATTTTCACTGTAAATAAATTATTAACCTTATAGCAGCAATAGAAGACTGACAAGGAGAATTCCATACTTAAATTGTGTGGAGCTTTGGCTGGGAGGAATGTTCATTTTGAACTTTCCACTCCTAAGGTCAGTAAGTAGTTTTGAGAAAGATAAGAGGAAAGGGAAGGGAGGCAAGGATAGTAAGCCACTTGACTTGGTCAAGGGGGATACTAATTACCCTGGGTCTCTGCTTGGGTCTCTCTGTTTGGAGATGCTTTCTGTATTGGTTTTTTATTTGGACTTTTTGGATCACAGCAGATCATTTGGGAATTCATATCCATATTTGATTCTGGGCTTCCCATTGGCCAATAAATAAAATTTGTGTAGGCTCCTGAACTGGAAATTTAATATTGAATTAACTTTTATTTTTCAACCAGAACATCTTTGTGAACCCACCTGTATGGGCATCTTTGAGTTTTGGTCATTTGCTTTTTGGTCATGAGGGTGTGAACATCTGGTCCCTCATTTTTGATCGGTCGCTATCACCACAACCTCTTTATTCCACTACAAGATTTGTCAAATTAAAATACTTAATATTCAGTTTGCATGTATTTTGAAAACAGTTTTGTGCCATAATTTAGTTATTATGGAAATAACATTTTTTGATTGACTGAATCAAGTTTGTTTACAAAGGAAACACTGTCCAGAAATGGGTTAATGCTGGTCCAAAATTAGGCCTTCATTGAAAATAACTGCTAGAAGATGAATATTTTAGTGTTGATATTTTGGGGCTGGTCTTATGCCTCTGTTTTTTTTTCTAATTTTGGTCAAATCTCTCTCTTATGATCTTTTTAAGTTAAAAATTTAAATCTCCAAGGTTTCTTTTTCTTTTATATTGTCTTGTTTAATTTAAGAAAGATTAGTACCATTTTGATGATTATGTCTTTTTCTTATTTTTAAGATTTCAAAAAGTAAATTCTAAATTCATTGTCTTTGTTTTCTCTTTGCAATCAGCTTACTAATGAAGCTGTTGTTTTTTTTCTTTTCATTTTAGTTTACATCATGATTTTTCTATTATGGAAAATCATGAAAAATAAAATCAATTCAGGGTTGAAATTTTCATGAAATATCCCTTTACAGTGTATGGCATAAAAATGATTATCAGATTCAGAAATAACATTTCACTGCTAAATGACATAATGGATGCCATTTCCAAGCAGGATGTGAGAGACTTCTATGATATAAATAATGTATAACATCATATATATTAGAAATGCTTCTCTTAATTGTATTGCAGTAGATTTAACTAATCCTATAGAATGCCTATATATAGTCTCCAAGTTGCAATGACCCATTCTTATAACTGTTGAGAGATGATTAAATGTGTGTGTGTATATATATATATATATGGAAAACTACTAAAAAGTTGTAAGTTTAAAAATGTATTTTTTTGACAGTATTTCTATTATTATATATATATATATATATATATATATATATATTTGATATTTCAGACTGGCCTTGGCCTTTCATCAGAAACAAATAATTTTAAAATTTAAACTAGAAGTGTTCGTTGTAAGAAGCGTCTGTCGCAAGATGTTTACATCACGTGATGTAGAAAGCAATAGAGATTTTGGAATATTTTTAAACATAAAGCTAACTATAATAATACTTTTAAATGTTGTTTTAAAGAAAATTTACACACACATATATATATATATATATATATATATATATATTAAAAAAAAGTCTGCCTCCTTCTACTAAGCACCCGTAGCTCAGAGGTAGAATCACTGACTGACGTCAATTCGGTTGGGTCTCAATCCTGGTTAAAAGGCAATCGGCTGTCTAACCATACTGATGAGCTGTGATATAGTGAAACAGATCTGTCTGCAGATGACTATATATATATATATATATATATATATGTGTGTGTGTTTGGGCAGAAGAATTTCTTTTAAACATCTATCATTAACTATCATTAAATATTGCTGACAAAGAAGATTTAATCATTTTTTTATGAGCAAGAAATTATGTAAATTACGGAAAAATATCTCTACTCACTCACTCCTACAAAACGAAAGAAACATAAGAGTACTGGAAAAATTAAAGAAAAATTAATTAATCTTTATTTTCTGCTGTATTTAATGAAAGATATATTCTAAAGATATACTGTTAAATATAACAGATAATGAATGTCTGTTATGTTTAATCATGAGCTGTTTTAAACATCATATTTTGGCTTTAATTTCAGGTGAAAATAAAGACAAAAGTTGTCCAACATTTGGATATTGTTTTATTGTGCTGGTTCTAAGCTTTCAGCTCATGTGAATCATCTTAGTAGTTGTGAACAAAAACTACTCCAGTAATCAAAATAAAATGTTTGGTTCAAAATTCCATTCACCTGAAGAAAGTCAGAGCATACAATGGTCAAAACATTGTAAATATGACAATAAAGATGAGGCAAACAGTGTGCACAATGTACTTACCTCATCTCAAAAATATAAACAAAGATTTTCTTGACTTTGGAATGTGTTATAAAAAATAAATATGTAATGTTTAATTTATGCTTCAAACTCATGTTTAAAGTGGATGAGAACAAATATCAAATAAAAATAACACAATCTACCTTTTTATGTATTGCAGACATTACTTTTAATTTGACTAAAAGCAATGGCAACATTTATGTTTGTTTTTACATAACTGAGTAAAAAGAGAGAAAATGCATGAATATACTTGGAAAAGAAAGACAGTATTAAAAGTTATGGATTGTGTAGGTGATGCTAGTGTGTGTGTGTAAGTTCATTTACTGAGGGGAGAGATATCCTCATGCTCAGGAAGAAGGTTCCGGTGGTGTTGTCACTAAAGCACGCAGGGAATATAAGAGAGAGAAAAAGGATGTCCCCCATTTTTATAGCTGCTTGATCGTGCTCTCTGGCAATTTCTTGACAATCTACAACTGTAGAGTATCATTATATATTTTATTTCTTTTAAAAGAGGAATTATTAACAATTATTATATTTTTGACGAGTATTTATCTTAATCTTACTTTGCAAATTTACACAGGCTGTCAATTCTGAAGTTTTGAGTAGACTGTACATTTTGGGTAATAATATAAACAGGCCTATCTATAAGTCAGTCAGTTAAATGCCATACATGATACACACTTTGGGCAATCATGTCTCAAAAGAGACATGACTGACTGGGCAGAAGATTATCCTGCAGTAGGTTGCCATTGCTTTCTGCAGGAGACTGGTTGCCAGCCAAGGCTATATAACTCAATCTGTCCTATTATTTAACCCATAACTGGAGGGAAGAGATGAATTAATACCCTTTCCCAAGGGTATTTGTGCATAAGTGAATGCAAGGAATTCAACTTGAATTTGAACTTGGCACCCCAATTTGTAGTTCCGAGCCAATATCCACTGCATCACAATGCACACCCATATCTATAAGTCAGTCAGTTAATTGCCATACGTGAAACACGCTTGGGCGATCATGTCTCAAAAGAGGCATGACTGACTGGGCAGAAGATTATCCCGCAGTAGGTTGCCATTGCTTTCTGCGGTAGACTGATTGCAAGCCAAGGCTATAGAACCCAGTCTGTTCTGTTATTTAATCCATAACTGGAAGGAAGAGACAGATTAATACCTTTCCCAAGGGTATTTGCACGCAAGTGAATGCAATGAATTCAACTGGAATTCGAACTCGGCTTCCCGATTTCTCGTTCTGAGCTGATATCCACTGCACCACAACGCATATCCATAAGACACGTCTTTATTAACAATTGTTATTTTATACATGGATTTATATTTATAGTAATTAAATGACAAATGTGGAGCAGTGGGCATTGGCTCAGAAAGAGAAACCGTGAAGTTGCATTCAAATTCCAGTTGAATTCCTTGCATTCACTTACGTACGCACAAATACCCTTGGGAAAAGTATTAATCTGTTTCTTCCCTTCAGTTATGGGTTAAATAATAGAACAGATTGGATTCTATAGCCTTGGTCGGCAACCAGTCTGCTGCAGAAAGTATTGGCAACCTGCTGTGTGATAATTTTCTACCCAGTCAATCATGTCTCTTTTGAGACATGATCGCCCAAGTGTGTATCACGTATGGCCCTTAACTGACTTAATGAATCAAATGACAAAATGGAAAAACACTTAAGTGATGTGTTTCATCCCAAGAATGAACAACTTCTTCAAACTATTATTTATTTTATAGATGGAGTTAGCCATATATATATATATGAAGGAGGGGGATGCAATAAATACCACTTAAAATTTTACATAAAAAAAACATTAAAGATACAGAAACACTCAGCTTTAATTTTCCATGTTTATTTATCTTTATGTATAACTTAGCTAATTTTGTTCAACTTTCAATTGCTTTTATTTTTATTGCTATTTTTTTAAATATACTATATTGTCACAATAATAGTTTTGGGAGGAAAGGTAATATATTGTATGATTCTGAATATTTTTCAGTTTTGTCATTCAATTACCCAACATTAGTCTGATATTAGATTTTCATGTATCTTCCATTACTATTGTTAAACTAATACTCATATTTATGTTGCGGCTACATAGTTTTCACCATTGACAGAAATTCTATGATTATCCAAATCGAATATCTCTTGCTTTTTTTCTTTACCTGTATCTTCTTATTTGAACAGGTGAAGAGGCTCATCCCTTGTTTCCTGTTTTGGATGCGGTTTCCAGTTTTCTCTTTTCCAATCTTTTCACTCTCTTCTTTTATTTTTATTTTTTCAATTGGAGTAGATAGACTAAACTATCGCCCGGTTCACACTCCACCCACGTCTATTGAACAGGTGAAGAGGCTCATCCCTTGTTCTCTGTTTAGGATGTGGTTTCCGGCTTTCTCTTTTCCATTCTTTTTACCCTTACGTAGCCCCCTGCGCATCAGTGGCGTTACCGCCTTGCTTAGGGTGATATGATTAAAAAAAAAACTTTCTAATCTTCATTAACAGTCTATGTTGTATGTAAAAGTTATATAAACATTTATTTCATATGTAAAAAAAAAAAGAATGTACTATTATTTCCTTTTTGCTTTCTGTCTTTTTTTGTTCTGGATCTCAAAGAATTTTGATGAATTGGAATTTTTACATCTTTCCATATGTACCTTTCTTTTAATCTTTTGGTTATAATTATTATTTTTAAAAAATCTGCCAGTATGTTAGTCTCTGCGTTTTTTCCTACCCTTTAAAAAGCTCATTAACTGACAAAATTAATGATTATCTATCTTTCTGTGTGTGTGTGTGTGTGTGTGTGTGTGTGTGTGTGTGTGTGTATATATATATATATATATATGTGTGTGTGTGTGTAATATCCTTGGTAATTGGTAAGGGTTATTTCACAGAGGTTCTTACTCTGATGAGAAGTCTGTTAAAAATTAAGATTTTATTTATGAAATAAATTATCGCTGATGGATTTATAAATTTGTCTAATATATTTTCATGATATATATATATATTAATTCAGATACTTCAATCCAAGGGAAAAAAGCAGGAAGGTAAATTCCAAAAACCGGATCCTAATTAATATTAAAAATTTTATTTTAATATTAAAAAATGATACAGGAAGAGAGCTCCATGTAATAAAATATTACAGAGCAAATATAAATTAAAAAAGGATTAATTCAATGATGTTGAATGGCCATTTCGATATGAAGATCCCCACGGGGGATAACACATCACCTCAGCAACAGAAAAATCCTTTCAGAAACTGGAGAAAAATTAGTCTACTTTTCCTTTTTAAATAGATTTGCAAAGAAATTAAAAAAGAAAATAAAAATGAAAAATAAAGAAAAAGAAAAAGATAAAATAAAATAATATCAAATAAACAAGAGAAGAAAAAATTGACATCGTCTGGGTTCGCAAAAGAAGGAAAGAGAATTGTAACTAAAAATTAACAGACAGCCGTGTTAAATCGACGTATGGTTAAGCAACATGGAAAAAAGGTGGGAGATAAGAGGGATAAAGGAAGGAAGGGAGGGAAAAAAAGAAAAGAAAGAAAATTTTTTAAAAATATTACAGACGCTGGACATATTCAAAAACCTAACTTCCCAAAAATGTTGAAGTATTAGAAAAAGGCCTTTACTTAAAAAGGCATAATTATTTTTAAAGGGAATAAAAAGATATAGGATTTAAAATAATTTTATTTTAAAAAAATTAGGTCATTTGAATTAAACTAAATAAAGACATCACTAGGTAAAAAAAAAAAATTCATTTACAATTATACATACATATAGAAATACACACACACATACATACATACATATACACACACACACACACAATTCTACGATTAAGAATACATATATACATACACATACACACACATACATTCAATTTCATACACACTTATATACACATACATGCACATACACACACACATATATATATATGTGTACACACCTATATACAAAAAATTCACATGCACACAATATACATGTGTACACACACATGCACACATATACATACACACACACACATATTACATATGCACTCACACACATACATATAAAAAATATAAAAAATTAATGAATATTATGAAAAAGAGCGTTTAAATAGCTAAAAAATATATATATATATAAAGTCGACCTCTGTTTTGTCTGCCTTAAAATTAATTTCCTTAACTATAGGAGGTGCAAAATTAATCTTCCATCTGAAAAAGTATGTGTTGCCACTAATCTTTTTAATAATTCCAACATATACATGTAGATATATGTTACTGATAAAAGACAAACAAATATTACAAGAATGAAGGTGTATTCCAAAAGCGCATTGACTGTCAAAATTAACAAATATCATTATCTTTATATATATATATATATATATATATATATATATTAAGACAAACCCGTTATTCCATGGTTAATTGGAAGTATAGGTCTATTTCAGGCAAACCATTTTCATAGGTTATTGCCACTTGAGACATATATGTCTCAAGTGGCAATAATCTATATCATGCTTGAATGCAATCTTCAAGTCATATATCTATCTATCTATCTATATATATATATATATGTACACACACACACACACACACACCCACATGTTACAGAAAGATCTGAAGATTTACAAAATGGATTAACAAAAAACATATTTTAATTTATTTTTAATTGATACTCGTATCTGGGTATATAGTCTGTTTTTAATTAAAAAGTCATTTTTATATATATATATATATATATATATATATATATATATATATAGCTACTGAACTAAATATTTTTCAGAAATTTTTTACAAAAATATGTCATTCAGCAGGATTCAAACCTGCAAGCTCTAGAAACACAGGGGAATATTGATTGGTGGCTTCCCCTGTGTTTGTAGAGGTTTGACTTCTGAATGACACACATTTTCCTAACAAAATTTTTCAAAACTATTCAGGCTGGTATATATATATATATATATATATATATATATATATATATATATATATTAATTAAACAGTATATCTACTCAAATACAAGTATCTATTAAAAATAATGTTCAAACAAATAATATATATATATATATAATTAAATTAGATGGGTACTGATCTAATTTAATTATATATATAAAACTGGGTACTGATCTAATTTAATTATATATATTCCTTTCACCCAGGTTTCTTTACATTTTTTCTTCTTCTTCAACTTCCTTTTTTTCTTCTGCTCCTCTCTTCTACTCATTTTTGCTTTTCCCAATTCCTTCTAAGAGTAGTAAAGATAACAAAAGATCTCTGAAATCATTATTTCCTTATTGGATCTATTTTAGAATATTTAAAAATGTGTTGATTCAACAAAAAGGCATTTTGATCATCAAAGATTTCCCAAATGTATTTATTTAGTTAACTTTGTCCAAGTTTATTATTCTTGTAGCTAAATTGTCCTGTTCTTTGTAAATATTCATCATCATTTGTCCATTTTTCATTTTTGCTCTCATTTTATTTATCTAAGAATTCTTAGTTTAAAGCATCTTCTCAAATTACTTGCAAAAAATAAATTTCCAGAAACTATTTAAACATCACTAACAAACATGCTTTTTTATTGTTAACAACTATTAAATATAAAAATAGATAGGTGATGAACTTGCGTTAGAATATGACTGGGGAAAATGAAAATTTAATTAGTTTGGAATCAGATCAAAAATTGATGAAAGGCAGAAAATCGGCAAATGATGCTTTAGTGAAAAAAACCTTTAAATCACATCATAATGAAAAGGATAAGCAAATTATATAAGATCACAAAAGCAGGGAATTTGTAGCTTAAAATAAAAAAGCAAAATAAAAGTGTTGTACCTCAACAGTATCATCTGATCACATATGAGACCATTCATAAGGAAAAACTAAAAAATTTGAACTGTCAAAATTTAAAGTCTTTTGATGACACAAAAACCTTCAGTGAAAATTGTTTTGCTTTCTCTTTGTCTTAAAATGTTTTAAAATTATTTTATGATAAATGAAAAAGTCTCAACAATTTATGGCTACTTTTTATTTGCCAGTTGAAACTACTTGTAATATATTACCTTGAACAGCAGAGGTAATTGACAGGTACATCCGGCTGTGGGTGAGGTCAATATAGGACAAAGATGATTAACAAATATATCTGGCTGTGGATGATGTCAGCAGGATATGGATGACAGATACATCCAGCTGTAGATGACCTCAACAAAGCAGCAACCTAACAAGGCAAAATACATGGGTGTTTTAAAACTATATAAAATCTAGAATTTTTGGCTGAAGAGATAGAGAACTCTTGCTGGTTTCCAACCCCTGGTAGCCTCTTGGTGTGCTTGACTCTCTCTGGGTGCCCTTCTGCTTCACACAAGCATCATCGACGAAGAATAAAAATATAAGATCATATTTTTCTATATACATGTTCCTTGTTGTTTGTCTAAATCCAGCAGTGTATGTAATATACTTTGCTGTCAAGATGTTAAATGTTAATGGTAAGATTAGCCGTTTCCCTACATGAAAATATACTTTACAGCCATATCACATTGAATACACCAGTTCTCGCTCGATCACCAAAGTTAAGCAACACTGAGCCTGGTCAGTACTTAAATGGGTGACCGCTTGGGAATACCAGGTGCTGTAAGCATTTAGTGATGGATGTGCATTGTGGTGCAGTGGATATCAGCTCGAAAAGAGAAATCAGTGAGCCAAGTTTGAATTCCAGTTGAATACCCTGCATTCACTTAAGCACTGGTACCCTTGGGAAAGGTATTAATCCATCCCTTCCCTCCAGTTATGGGTTAAATAACAGGGTAGGACTTGGGGATTCTGCCCTTAAAAACAAAATCCCAATGAATCTTGATACTCGAAAAAGAAAAAAGTATTACTAGACACTAAACTTATGTAAAGACAACAATAAAATTGTTGAAAGAAAAAGGTATTACCAGCAATAAATAAAATTTTTTAGTTGGTAATAAATGACTCGCTGAGGTTGATATGCCATAAAAACAAAACAACCAACCAACATGAAAATATATGGCATTCAATCACCCAAGCCAGTAATACTTTTGGTTGAAATTTATAAAATCTTTCTCTTAAAACAATTTTTCTGGAAAATAGGTTTTGCAATTTCAGTAACTGTGATCGCTTTGTCCAATACTGATGAGGGTTTCCTTCATCACCTTATATTTGAATTTGCATGGAATGTCAACATCGTGATTAAAGCATCTTAAAATGATTTCATGTATCAAGTCTTTTCTAGCTACCACTTTAATAAACATGATGTATTTAATAAGAAACGCATGTCAGTATTCATATTTTCTTCTTAAAGATATTTTCTTGCACTTAACATTGCACATAAATATTCACACCTTTAAGCTATTTCTATTGTTATTATGTTCCATCTAATTAATATTCTTGATCTTTTAACTCAGATTTTGATTAGTCTGGAAGGCAACTAAGGAAATATTTATTAAATACAATCACTGTGCCTTGAGTCATTTCAGGCTAATATTTTTATTGCTTCAACAGAAGTTATAGAAACGAAAAAAAAAAAAATATATATATATATATATAATTATAACTGATTAGTTTTGGTCCATAATTAAATTCGACCAATATACAGTTGTATTAAAAAGTGCTCAATACATATCTAAATCTAAACTTATTTATAAATGGAACTTTGTCTGTGTGTGTGTGTGTTTGTGTGTTTCTGTTACCTATAGACTCTGAAACAGCTAAACTGATTTTCTTCAAAATTTACACAGTTGTACTATAAGCGTCTGCGAGTGTTCTTAGCTAGCTTTTGTGTCGAGGTACAACCGATAAATATCGAAAATCAATAATAAAAAAAAATCGGGTTATAGAAGGAGTGGTCCGATTTTAATCAAATTTGATACACTCATAGACAAAGACATAATAAACAATATTCAGAAGTTTCAAGGTTGCAGTTCTTACAATAGTGCAGAAAATTGATAATATATATTTATATAAAAGGCAAGATGTGTGTCTGGTTATCTGTGTGTTTGTCTTTTATACAAATCCACAATTTTTATCCGATTCTAACCAAACTTCACACAAATATTCTTTAGGCTGAGTCCGAGCTCCAGGACCATGGATTAGTTTTAAAGCTTTCATTACACCCAAACAACACCGGGCCATACTGCTAGTATAATGTAAAGCTTTTGAATATTTTTATTCAGTTATTTATGCAACCTTAGTTTAGTTAGTATCTTAAGGGGGTTTATAATAACTAATTTGCTAACATTTTCAGACATACCAAATGGAATAGGTGACTGGAAGTTTAAAATAAACTGAAATTTCAAAATTAGCAAGGAGTTACTTAAAGATCTTAAAACAGTTTCATCCAGGTTTGCATGATTCTAAAATGTGTTTTTTAGTGTGATTACAATAAGTCATAATTTCTGATTTTTACTTTTGTAATTTTTTTTTTTTCTGGAAAAATTATGAAATGAAAAATCAGAAATTATGTCCAAATGTCAGTCAGTTAAGTGCCATACATGATGCATGCTTGGGCAATCATGTCTCGAAAGGGACATGATTGACTGGGCAGAAGATTATCCTGCGGTAGGTTGCCTTTGCTTTCTGCAGTAGACTGGTTACCAGCCAAGGCTATAGAACCCAATCTGTCCTGTTATTTAACCCATAACTGGAAGGAAGAAATGGATTAATACCTTTCCCAAGGGTGTTTGCACAAAAGTGAATGCAAAGAGTTCAACTGGAATTCAAACTCGGCTCCACGATTTGTCATTCTGTGCCGATGTCCCAATGTAATCACACTAAAAAATGCATCTTAGGATTATGCAAACCTGGATGAAAGTGTTTAAAAATATGAAGAAATTTCGCAGTTAATCCTATACTTGAAGAGGTCAAGACTGAAGCGATTGGGGAATTGTCCTGCTGGGAATCTGTTCTACAAAGCAGCAGTTCTTGAGAAGAATCTGTTGGAATGGAACTTACTTGTTAATAATGAAATAATACAAAGTGAATGAATATAATTCACATTTGTGTAGTACTATATAAATGAGCTGCTTCTTTTATATGCATTGTCCCTTCAGAACGTTTGTGAACAAGGCCCTCCACATTTTCTTGTTCCTTGTAGCTCATAATAATTTTTGTCTTTTTGTTATTTCTCTCAAAACCTGTTCCACCATCCATTTGCTCAAACTCATCAGATATGTTATGCACTGCTTTCCTTTGCTCTTCTTTCTCTCAATTTGTCCTGTGAGTATCAGGTTTTCTAAGCCTTCCTTCCTCATTACATGCCCCAGAAATTTGAACTGCCTCCTCCTGATGTTAACTATAAGTTTTCTTTTTGTTTTTATTTTCTCCAAAATCTTGTTGTTACTCATGTTCTGTTCATGTTTCCTCAGCATCCTACTGTAGAACTACATTTCTGTTTTTTCAAGTCTCTTTTTCATCGTTGAGGAGATTATTTAGCATTCACTGTCATACAGAATATCATCTCTCTCTGTTCTTTTTTCTAATGAAATTTTTCTGTTTCTAAATGATCTTTTTAACTTTCGGAATGTATCTTTTGCCATCCCAATACATAATCGGATTTAAGTGACACTTTCCATCCCAATCTTCTAAGGCATATGTCTTAATATTAGGTTGTTCCAAAAGTTCATAAACACTTGCAAAAAATTGAAATTTTACTCGCCATGTAATCTAAGATTACCAGAAAACACTTGCAAAAAATTGAAATTTTACTTGAGTCGAATCGGCGGCCCTTCAGAAAGTGTTACATTGAGAGGAAAAAGCCATAATCTGATGGAGCACAGTCAGAACTGTAGGCTGGATGTGACAGAAACTCAACACCGTCCAACTCTTCAAACTTGTTTTTGGTCTTCCTGGCGGTGTGTGGCTTGGTGTTGTCCTGCTGTATCAAAGTGCGCCTTCGGTTGATCAGAGCCGGGTACTTTTGCTTCAACTTTTCGTAGACCCACTCAAGTTGCTGACAGTAAAGTTCGGCACTGATGGCACAACCATTCGAAACTAACTCAAAATGCACAATTTCTTCAAAGTTGCACCAAACACACAACATGACTTTCTTGCTGAATCAATCTTGTTTTGGAACCAATGGTGTCTCTTGCCCTTTCTGAACCCATCGCTTGTCTCGATTGTGCTGGACCAGATAGACCCATTTTGCAAGTGTTTATGAACTTTTGGGACAACCTAATAATAACTGTAGTCCTGATAAAATATATCGTTTGTAAGTGTTTGTGATGACTTGGGAAACCATTTTAAATGATGAGTCAAAGATATTTTTATTTTGCAGTAGGTTTCTTCATTTTTATTTGTATTTCAATCATCTTTACCCATTGGTTATGGCAAGCATAGAAGCTGAATTAATAACAACCAGCATGTAGTCCTAAAAAAGTCTAGTCTCTGTTAGTTTAGGCAAGCTACCTTTCTTATTTAATTTAATTATTAAAAAACTTCCTCCCTGAGTGAATGACTTTTCAGTGTGAACAAACTACTGCAAACATTAATTACAAATAAATAATGTAGCATCTCTAATTAGCTTCTGAAGAATAAAAAAAGGAATAAAAAAAGCATCCATTAGGCTGATTATATACAGACATAATCTTTGGCAGCAACAAATTACTCAATAATTAATTCATTTCAGGTAATAGCTAAATGTTTTGAATATTGAACCAAAGGCTTGAAGGTCTTTTGTTCAATTTCTGGTGCCAGATAAACATTTATTTAATTTGTCTGGGGACATGTATATTCTTATCCAGAAGTATAGAGAGCCTATTATGTCTGTCTTAAAATCAATTGCACTAACCATAGGAGGGGCAAAATTAATCTTCCTTGAGCAACCAATTGGAACGGTGTGTGTTGCCATGAAAATGAAAATTATTGGTAGAAGATTTGGGATATAACATCATTCTTGTAATAATAAAAATGAGATTATATCTCAAAAGCACACTGACAAAATAACCAACTGATTATCTTTATATATGTGAAAGTGCTGAAAAGTATTCAGTCTGATAAAGAACTTCCAAAAGCATAATATTTTTATTTACATTGTTTGGACTGTTGTCCTCATCTTTATTGTTATATTCACAATGTTTCGGTTGTTATACACTCTGACCTTCTTTAGATAACTGGAATTTTGGACCAAACCTTTTATTTTGATCACTGGGTTATATTGTTGTTGTTTTGTGAGCCATTTCCTGATGTCTTAGTTATTGTCATTTAACTTTCAAAGTTTTTTGTCTTTTTTATTCACAAATAATGTTTCCAGGTATTGAACTCACAACTCCTTGTGTCAAGTCATTGTTTCCATCTTTCTGACAGCATTTGAATTCCATGTCAGAAAAATGCTGCGCCTTTTAAGGATAACCATAAGTCAACACATTTTTTGGCATCTTCATAAGAATGAAAGTTTAGCTTAGCCAGGCCATGTGCTATTGATTGGAACAAATGATAATCAGACAAAGCAATGTTTCATGAGGTGGGGTAAGACTTCCATTGAAGCATTTTCAAGTAGGTTTTGACTTGTTTTGCAACATGAAGCCTAGCATTGTCATGTTGCAAAATTACTTTGTTGTGTCGCTGCTCGTATAGCTGTTATTTTTTCTTCAATACTCAGTTCAAACACTTCAGTTGTAGTCAATAGCAATTTCCCATGATGAATTTGGTCAGTTTAAGCAGCTAAACTACACGCAGCTGATCCCACCAAATGTGGGACAGAAGCTTTCAACCATGGATATTCAACTTTGCTGATGATGTTGATGCATGGCCTGGTTTACTCTAGGATCTTAAGGTTATCATAGTGTAAGCACTTGTTATCCGTCACAATATGATGCAAAAGCTTTTCCTTTTCTGCCATTTAAGCGGCTGTTGACACATGACAAGATGTTGTTTGGCTTCAACTCGTACAGCACCCATTGTACTTGCTTTTGAATCATTCCCAATGCTTTCAAACATTTTGAAGCTGTTGTGAGATCAACTTCTAATGATTCTGCAAGTTCAGCTTGTGCCTGACGTGTGTCTTCATGAAGTAATGCCTCCAGTTTTTGTCTTCAAACTTTCATAGTGTGCCAGAGTGTTCTTTATTTCCAATATCAAAATCATTATTTTTGAAGCATCTAAACCAATCTCTGCATGTTGTTTCAACAGAGCATGGTCGCCATAAGTCTCAAAAAAATTGTGTGTGCTTCAACTGCAGATATCTTTTGAATAAAGTAGTGCAGTAAAATTCCTTATAAATACACTTTCAATAAGACAAAATCTGACATGTTTAATACTTTGAAAAAGAAAGTTGTTTACACTTCAGCAAAAGGATATACACTGCATTCTATGCTTGCTTATAGTACTTCCTTATAGATTTGTTACTATCTGAAACTACACTTACATGGTTCTGGGAACACCATCTTTTGAAAATGGTGAAAACTTATTCAAGGTTCTAATATATATTTTATCTTTCCTCTTGTATTTCTCTCTCTCTCTCTCTAGGTATGTATAAACTTTACACTACTTTCTCTTGGCACACAAATACATAGATAGTAAGACATCTAAACATATTTATAAATGGAACTTTGTGTGTGTGTCTGTGTGTGTGTCCATTACCTATAGACTCCAAAATGGCTGAACCGATTTTCTTGAAAATTTACACAGTTGTACTATAAGCGTCTGCGAGTGTTCTTAGCTAGCTTTTGTGTCGAGGTACTGATAAACATCATAAATTTATAATAAAAAAAATCGGATTATAGAAGGAGTGGTCCGATTTTAATTAAATTTGATACACTCATAAACAAAGACATAAGAAACAATATTCAAGATTGCAGTTATTACAACAGTGCAGAAAGTCGATAATATATATATATATAAAAGGCAAGATATTTGTGTGTGTGTCTGTTTATCTGCCTGTATGTATTTTTTTCAGCCCTTTTATTTTAGTTTTTACTTCAGGTTTGGCTCTAAGTAGATATAATTTTAGTTCTTAGTCTCAGCCATGATACCATTTACTCAAAAGACTGATTTAGCCTTCAAAATTCAGTTTACGATGAAAAAAACTTATTTGATATTGATACCAGGAAATCAACATTTGACTTTCATTCATTCATTTTTCTTTCAGTCTACGGTTTCACTTTAACTGGAAACAACTATTGCTTTTTAGTCTTTCATGCCAATGTCCAAAGAGTCTGAGCTCCAGGACCATGGATTAGTTTTAAAGCTTTCATTACACTTGAGCAACACCGGGCTATACTGCTAGTACATGTATATAGAGGACTAATACAAATATAAAATTTATCACTTAGCTGATTGTTGTTATATTCAACACCCTGACTCCAGAGGTTTCAGCAATTTACTGTTGATTTTCTCTTTTTTTTATTTTTAATTTTTATATTACATTCAAAATAATTTATGAACTTTTTATTGAAGTTAGATTGTTTTTTTTCATCTTTGTATGCATGTAAATATGTAGAATATCATGGTCATAAAACTGATGTATACTGAGTTTTATTTTGTTCTACCTCATCTGAAATATTCTTAAATAACATATTTATGAGAAAAATGAGTGCTACCAGTTTTCCATGAAATGGAAGCTTATATACTGTTTTAAAATCTAACAAGCTGTGATGAAAAATATTCTATTTTATGAAAGTACTTAAAATCTAATATTTACCAAAATTTCCTTCCATAATGATTATCTCAAACTGGAATTGGGCTACCTAAAAATGCAGGGAAAAACATTGTATTAATTATAAACGTTTTTGGGAGATTAATTGTGTTTTGAAAAGAAAGAGATATCAGAAAACAGTTTCATATTGAATTCAAAAAGAACAACCAACATTTTTTTCTATTTTTTCTCTACTCTGTTATTTGTAAGCCATTGTGAGTTAATTACTTGATGGCTGCTCCATGAATATATGTCAATATCAGAGACAGCTTAATTCAACAAACAATTACAATCAAAGTGATAACAGGTAAATGTCTTAGATATACATGCGAAATAAAAATAAAAGATTTCATACTAATGATATAGTTATTGTCTAAGCTTGGGTCAGTACAGTGAGAATCAAAATCCTTGTACTGGCTAATGGTCTACAAGGTTAACTGAATTCAAACATATGCACCGTAGTATTGGCACTAGAAGGTGTCGTCAGTGATGTCTTTGCATAGATCACTAGGAGTTTCGGGTCTTTCAACATCACCGCGCCGGCCCGACCAGAGATGATCAGTCTCTGGTCCACCCTCAATAAGCGCTTTCAGACACTGGAAAAATTTATAACGTTTGGGCCTGGTACAAAGTCTTGAAAATGTTTCCGATTGGTAACAGACAGAGTCACTTACACATTAAGAGGCGAACCGTTTTTACAGTTACATTAAGAGGCCACTTTATATTAAGAGGCAAAATCAGAAATGCAGAATTTCGGGGGATTTTAGCTCACAATTTGTTTTGAACTCCAGCTACTCGCTCTTTTGATCCATAACCAATTAGCTGTACTTTCTGCTGTTTCGGTTATGGACTTGAGTGCTTTCCTTTTTTTTACTCCCACTATACCAATATCAGTTAAGGCTTTGCTTAAGGACCTTGCTGCAAATCCTCTAGTCCCCACAGTGACTAGAGGATTTGCAGGGTCAGCACAGTGAAGATCAAAATCCTTGTACTGGCTAATGGTCTACAAGGTTAACTAAATATCCTTATGATGTAAAATAAATGTAAAAGATACAGGGAGTAGATTTATATTTTGGTAACATTCAATAGCAGCACTTTCAGGAATTTTCCATCTAAGTAAGTTGATTTCTCTTTAACAAGTGTAGCATTTTTTAGATCAAATTTGGGGTCAAATTTATTTTTGTGCATAAACTCTATCTGAAATTTTACATATGTATCTAAGAGACAGAGTAAGAAGATCTAGAACAAATGTGGTTAACAGTACTGTATTTATAGAAGAGTCTCTCATTGCAGAATCATTGAACCAACTTGAAATTCCAATTTGGAAAGGCATCAATCCACTTTTCCTTTCACTCTGTCACATTAACAGATATTTTAAGTCATTAGTTGACAGAAGAGTGCAATCATGTCAATGACTCTTTACTGATGCCAGTACCATATAAATCAATACTTTCAGAAGTTATTTGAAAAGAAGATGGGCATCTGTCAAGTAACTCACTTAGTCTGACAGATTCTTGGACAGACAAGTCCAGTATGGAACTTCAATTATCTTGTAGATCATTGGATTAGCATTTAGCGGCTATCTTGTAAAAGTCACTTACCTACCTATATATCAATTTAACTATCATCTATACAATATAAATAAATTTATAAAGCTATTGCTGTGAAAGCAGCAGGAGTGTCTCCAACAAAACCATAATTAGTTGAAAACCATGCAACAAAGTATAGCTTCCAAGCTGAAGCATCATTATTAGCTTAAGGTGCTCCATCAGACTCTTTTTTTGGATTTTTGGAATTCAGGTAGAAAAATGACAAGTCTATGCAGCCCAATCTTTCTTCATATATTTTCTCTTTTTTATTGGTGATAATCTAAATTTAGTCAGGTATTTATTTATAAATGTACTAGAAATATAGCCCGGCGTTGCTCAAGTGTAATGAAAGCTTTAAAACTAATCCATGGTCCTGGAGCTCAGACTCTTTGGACATTGGCATGAAAGACTAAAAAGCAATAGTTGTTTACAGTTAAAGTGAAACCGTAGACTGAATGAAAAATGAATGGATGTAAGTCAAATTTTGATTTCCTGGTATAGATATCAAATAAGTTTTTTTCATCGTAAACTGAATTTTGAAGGCTAAATCAGTCTTTTGAGTAAATGGTATCATGGCTGAGACTAAGAACTACAATTATACCTACTTAGAGCCAAACCTGAAGCAAAAACTAAAATAAAAGGGCTGAAAAAATACATACAGGCAGATAAACAGACACACACAAACATCTTGCCTTTTATATATATATATAATCGATTTCCTGCATTATTGTAAGAACTGCAACCTTGAAACTTCTGAATATTACTTATGTCTTTTTCTGTGAGTGTATCAAATTTGATTAAAATTGGATCACTCCTTTTATAACCCGATTTTGTCAATTCTCGATTTTCGATATTTATTGGATATTTATTGGTACCTTGACACAAAAGCTAGCTAAGAACACTTGCAGACGCTTCTAGTACAACTGTGTAAATTTTCAAGAAAATCGGTTAAGCCATTTCGAAGTCTATAAGTAACGGACACACACACACACACAGACAAAGTTTCATTTATAAATAAGTTTAGCTCTAACAACCAATAATGCGTTGATGAAAGTGAAAGTTGATAATAAAAGCCAACACAAGCAAGGCACAGGATTTCTAATAATTTTGTTAATGTGATGCTGATGAAAGTAATAGTTTTAAATGTTATTCTTTCTCTTGTTTCTATTAGCGTGGCATGAATTTGTATGTGAGTATTCATAAAAAAAGTATCTATATTACAGTTTGAGAATCCTTTATCTGAACTTTTTGAAACTGGAAGTGCTTCAGTTTATAGATATTTTTATTTATTTTTGAATACAGTCTATTTAAATTGCATGTAGCATCCATAAAATGGGGCAGTTTGGGAATGGAACCCAAGCATAAACACAATATCCTTTTATGTTTCATAACACAGCTTATGCATATACGCTGAAAATAGTTTTCTATAAATAACCTATACCCTGAAAATAGTTTTCTATAAATAACCTATACCCTGAAAATAGTTTTATATAAATAACCTATACCCTGAAAATAGTTTTCTATAAATAACCTATACCCTGAAAATAGTTTTCTATAAATAACCTATACCCTGAAAATAGTTTTCTATAAATAACCTATACCCTGAAAATAGTTTTCTATAAATAACCTATACCCTGAAAATAGTTTTCTATAAATAACCTATACCCTGAAAATAGTTTTCTATAAATAACCTATACCCTGAAAATAGTTTTCTATAAATAACCTATACCCTGAAAATAGTTTTCTATAAATAACCTATACCCTGAAAATAGTTTTCTATAAATAACCTATACCCTGAAAATAGTTTTCTATAAATAACCTATACCCTGAAAATAGTTTTCTATAAATAACCTATACCCTGAAAATAGTTTTATATAAATAACCTATACCCTGAAAATAGTTTTATATAAATAACCTATACCCTGAAAATAGTTTTCTATAAATAACCTATACCCTGAAAATAGTTTTAGATAAATAACCTATACCCTGAAAATAGTTTTATATAAATAACCTATACCCTGAAAATAGTTTTAGATAATGTAGCATATTGTGTATGTAATGCTCACATGGGGTTTAAAATTAAAAATAATGTTCTGTACTTTCTGTACATGTACAAAAAAAAAAATCACTACTTACAAAAAATATATAAATACAGGACATTTTGAATAATATCTTTATTGAGCATGAAACATCTGGTACTGTATGAACAAAAGTATTGGTGTGACAACTGTTAACAAAAAACACATGCCAGTATAGGCTATGTAGCTGTCCAGGGGAATCTCCACCAAGGGCAAATAAGGCCACTTACAATAGTTACACATCACCGAGGAACCTTCCCAGTATTTTTTGAAATTTTCCATTTATGGTAAGTCATGTCAGCACCTGAAAATTTTTTGGAATTTCGAATAAAGGATACTCAAACTGTACTTGAATTTGAAACATTTCTTGCTATAATATATTATTTGATTTGTTGTCATATCAGAAAATATGGTTTCGACAGAAATAATTCAATCTTGCTTATCTCAATTCCAAGCACAGACTGTAGCATTGACCTCTTCCCAGTCATACACAAATTAAGAGTAAAATTACTAAAATGAAAGAAGTCCAAAGCAATGTCTCAACTCTAAATAACAAAATCTACAGCAATTCTATTTGTAAACAAATATATACAGTTAGAGTTGAGAAGAAATATAAACCAGGCAGATGAGCTACTGGAAGTGAAACACCTTAAAGGGGGCAATAGCAACAACTGCAAAAGAAGTCTTCCTGTGGTTAGAAAGACAAAAGAAAAAGAGGAGTAGATGACAAGTGAAATTCTCAACTTAATGAAGCAGATAATGTTAAAAAGTGTTATGCAGAGTACAGAATATGTGAGGTTAAACAAAAACGTCAGAAATAAATGCAAGCAAGTAAAACTGGAAAGGCTTAATGAGAAATGTGCACAGATTAAAAAAGTGCAGAACACATAGGAAGCAGGTATGCATAAAAAGATACTAGAAAAAGAAAATGTGCTTTTTGGCAGAATGTCTAAAATCTGACAATGGAGTTATCATAATGGAAGAAGCAAAGGTGCTACAATAGTGGAATATGTGTATAATAGAGCTACTCTGTGGTGAGTGCCGAACTCTTACGTAACATTGGTCCCCACCCCATATGGCAGCGAATGCTGGACAATCTCATCATTAAGGAAGAGATATGAGGCAGCAGAAAGAATATGGTTCTACAGAAGGGTGAGGAGAAAACCATGAACTGAATATGTGAGCAATGACATAGTTTTAGAAAAAAGGAAACAAAAATCAAAATAAGGATACTTATACTTAGCATCAGAAAGAAACAGTTGAAATTTCTAGGGTACATAATGAGGAAGGAGAATATGGAAAATTAAACACTCACAGGAGATAGTAACAGCAAGATGGATAGAAGAAAGCAGTATACAATTACATACCTGACTCTTAGTGCTATTTTCTACCTTTATAAGAGCCACATCAGGCCAAAAATATAGTACCATTGCCATATTTAAGTGGGAGGTGCTCAGTCCTTACTTTCCAGTCTTGATAGAGTTTAAAAGTCCTTGTTGGAGAAGAATTAGGTGAGATATGACAAGTCTCTCACTGCTCTATCACTACTTCTATGGAAAGTGCTCAGATGAAGTATATTCCTTGGTTCTCCAGGTTTAATCTTCAAGGCTTGGACCAACCATGTCACAATAGTAACAAACCACCCACACTACCTCTGTGTTTCATTGGAGTGAAGAAAGTTCCACTCAAACAGCTTCTTCTCACAAATCACTACCATGAGAATGTTTCTTTGATCACGACAATTGTAACCTGTTAAAGTCTAGATTTAACTGTTATCTTCCTGTTATGGTAAACTCACCAGTCTAGGAATAGTGAACTCTCCCTCTTAATGTAAGTAACAGTGTAGCGAGTCAGTCAGTTAAGTGCCATATGTGATACACGCTTTGGGTCATCATGTCTTGAAAGAGACATGACTGATTGGGCAGAAGATTACCCCGCAGTAAGTTGCCATTGCTTTCTGTGGTAGACCAGTTGCCAACCAAGGCTATAGAACCCAATCTGTCCTGTTGTTTGACCCATAGCTGGAGGGAAAAGATGGAATAATACCTTTCCCAAGGGTATTTGCATGTATATGAATGAAACGAATTCAACGGGAATTCGAACTCAGCTCTCCAATTTCTCATTCCGCATCGATATCCAGTGGACCACAACGCACATCCGTGTAGTGAGTAGTCAAGGAGAAAAATACAAGTCAGCAACCTGGCAAGTTTACTCTGTGTTACTACATGATAATACAAAGTTCCCACCAGTACGTCGAACCTGTGGGACCGACATTTGTACTTACATTCAACACACAATCTTCCTATACTCTACAACGCTTCCTCTCCTATTTAAATAAACTACCCTTTAACATAAACTTCTACCTCAAGCACCCCGCTTGTTCAATGTGAACCTTACTGAAAAATATCATGTGCCTTTGTAAATGGTTGGTAGAATAAGATTAGGAGAGGTAGTGAAAGGACAAACTTTATTAACAGCTACAAAAGACAGGAAAATTATGGAAAACCATGGTCACCTATATTCTGACAAGACATGGCAAATAGAAGAAAATTCCAAGACAACAAAGGAGAAAAATGTACAACACACAAAAGAATCAATGATACTAAAACTGAGGTTAGCATAACATCAGTCAAAAGGAAGATGAACAAAACAGCAGAACCAGATGAGATTGTCATCTCAGAGAAACTGACAGAAGTCCTCATTCTTGTTGCCATTTGTATGACATTTCAGTCGTTGTACACTCCAGCCTTCTTCAGGTGTTAGGAATTTTAAACTGTACCCTTTATTACAATCACTGGAGTATATCATTCTCATTCCTTGCATAGAGCCTCTTTTGGTAGTTATGAGTTATCTCCCTTTAACCCTCTAACTTGTTTAACACTGCTGTAGCTTGGTATTGAACTCACAACTCTTTGGGTCAAGTCACAGGAACTAACCAATGTCTATATTGACTGGACCATGTGTCCTTAAGGATAAGAACAACTGAATTTCTGGACTTCATAAACCTAATGTTCAGAAGCCATTTTTTTTACCAGAGTTCATATTGCAATTTTTTTGTGTTAATGGTTTTCTCTAGTATTTTTTAATGTTAAAGGTTTTTTTCTAGTATTTCTTACCTGAGCTCATATAATTCCTAATGCCTAAAGAAGGCTGGAGCATACAACAGCCGAAACATCATACAAATGGTAACAAAGATGAGGACAATAGCTCAAATGATGTAAATAGTACTTCATTTCAGGAATATAGACAAATATAGAATTTAAAGAATTAGAGATTGATAAGGTTCTTCTTTTTCTATATACTGTATCTCTTCAGGACATTGTCAATCATGGCATTCCATAATTTCATGTTTTTCTAGCTCTCCAAAAATATTGTTTTTTTTTAACTTGTTATCTCTCCTAAATTCTGTTCTGCAATTCATTTACTCAAGCTCATTCATTAGGTTATGCATTGCTTTCCTTCATTCCTCTTGCCTTCAGTCTGTCCAGAGAGTATAAGATTCAGTCAGTCAGTTACAGTGCCATACATGATACACGCTTGGGCGATCATGTCTCGAAAGAGACATGACTGACTGGGCAGAAGATTATCCCGCAGTAGGTTGCCATTGCTTTCTGCGGTAGACTGGTTGCTGTCCAAGGCTATAGAACCCAATCTGTCCTGCTATTTAACCCATAACTGGAAGGAAGAGACGGATTAATACCTTTCCCAAGAGTATTTGCGCGGAAGTGAATACAATGGATTCAACTGGAATTCGAACTCGGCTCCCCGGTTTCTCGTTTCAAGCTGATATCCACTGTACCACAACACACATCAGTATAAGATTACCAAAGTGAAAAATAAAATATATGACAGTGGAAAAATATCAAACAACTTCATATCACTGCCAAAGAAATCAGCCATTAATGAATGCAAGCCCCATGAAACAGTCAGTGACATCAGTAACATAAAAAATTTATCTTCTTTTATGGGCTGTATTTTTTTAAAATCAGGCTCTTCCCTACATCCTGTCATTTGTAACTCTAAGCAAGAATTGATTCTTTCCAACCGCTCTTTGTCCCTGTTCTGCTAACCATTCATGCAAAATTATTAGGTAGATCCCTTTTTGTTTTCTTTTTTGCTTTCAACCTGTGAGTATTAAATTCTCCAATCCTACTTTCCTCATTATGTAGCTCAAAAATTTCAACTCTCTCTTTCTGATCTTAAGTACAAGTGTTATTTTTCTTTATTTTTTTTTAAACTCATTGCTCTGATATTCACTCTATGACATTCTCAGGATCCAGCCATTGAACCACATCTTATCGATTTTGAGTTTCTTCTTCATCTTTAAAGATTGTCCAACACTAAAATTTTTTTTTTTTTCCTTAATCTTATCACCCCGAGCAATGCGGTAACACTACTGATGTGCAGGGGGCTACATAATAGTGAAAAGATTGGGAGAGAGAAAGCCGGAAACCACATCCTAAACAGGGAACAAGGGATGAGCCTCTTAACCTGTTCAATAGACGTGGGTGGAGTGTGAACCGAGCAAAAGATGTGTACTAGTAGGATAAGTTTAAAAAATAAAAATATCTCTTAAATCCCCTGAAATGTAGCACCTACCTGTCTCTTTAACACCTCACTAACATTAACACTACATACTTAAGAACAGTCTGATTAGCTAATTTTGTTTCTGAAACCAGCTGTCTGTGCACAGAATACTACTGTCATATATGGTCAGGCACCCCTGCTGTTTATCTCAGTGTTCTCAACAGGCTCCAAAGGAAAATCTAATGTGATAGGTCCCGACTTGGCAGCTCGACTCCAGCCACTTTCTCACTGGTGGGATGTGGCTTTCCTCTGTCTATTCTACAATTATTTTCATGGCTTCTGCTCTGATGAACTTAAGTCACTGGTGCCCCCACCACAAGAATTTACTTGTGCAACCAGACTGGCAAAAAAGTCCCACCCATTTACAGTTAGATCAAACAAACATAGCCAACAATTCTACTCCAGCAGCTTCTTTTCTCGCACTTCCCGACTGTGGAACTCCCTTCGATATACGTGCTTTCCTGAAGGCTACAACCTCCAGAAATTTAAATGCAATGTCAATACCTATCTCTTATTCACTTGACTCCAGTTCTTTCTACATCACCCCGTATATCTTGTTCTTTTCCTTTCTCTCTATCTTCATAACAGTTTTCACACCTTCCCTTCCCCTTTCTTTGACACCCCCTGTAACTGGTCCGTCTTTCTCTTCACTCTCCTCTTGTCTAAACTTTTACTCTTATGTAGCCCCCTGCACATCAGTGGTGGTACCACCTTGCTTGGGGTGAAACGATTAAAAAAAATAGAAAAGGAAAATGAAAGATCAAGGACCCAGTACCAAATTAAAGGACAATCCTACAGGCATTCTCTGACCACTTACTACTCTCAATATAAACCCAGGAAAAGAATATTTTAGGTCAGTTCTCTCTACCCATTGGCCGGAAAGCAGGACAGGATGGTCTACTCCTCTAACTACCAATGACTTAATCAGGATGTCTGCCTTCTGCATAAAAGTAGGGGGTCTCCCTCTGTGTTTCTCTATGCCCTGATGGATCATGAGCTATGAACTCTGTTGCACAAAAAGGGTACAACTTGTATTCATAAAAAAAGAAAATAAATCTTCCAAAACAACAGTTGCTTTGCATTCATTCATTACAGATGTGAAACTAAGATACTGAAATAATTGATTATTTTAGCAGAGAAAGTGATGAAACATTTGGAAGCACTCAGCAAAGATTGATGATCTATGGATGTCATGTGACAGGGTTAGGGTTAATCTGAAGAAAATATATTTTTGATTTTTGGAATGCATAAAGAGTTTTAAGTAAATGTCAGCGTTTTTCAAATGTTAGTGAATATGAGAAAAAGCTTACATCTTAAAAAAATTCATTTTCAAACTATTTAAGTGAACTTTGAAATTCTGGAAAATAAAATAAAATTCATCACTTCTGTAATTTTGTAACATTTTTATGTACCTTTTTAATAAGGTCTTGATTTTTACTTTTTTTTAGAATCTAAACTGCAAATAATTCATAGATGAAGCATAACTTCGCAATTCATAAAACATTTTTAAAAAATCATAACTATTTTATTAAAATCTGTATTCATTCTTAATGTTTATTTTGAAAAATATATCCATTTCTGTTTAATCTCAACTTCACTCACATTACCACCCCATGATATGGCTTCCCTCAGTCTTTTCTATAAATATTTTTTTGGCAATTGTTGTAATGAGATCACCCACTTGGTACCTGAACCACATAAAATTAAGCATGCTACAATATTGGTGACTGGATCTTACTGTTTTACAGTTGAAATAGCTAGACGTAAGCATATGTGCTATTATAATAATTTATTTTCTAAAAATTCTCACCTGTGGAACTTGTTTCCAGTTACTTGTTTCCCTACCAACTACAATCTTCAAAATTTTAAATGCAACATCAGTTGCCATCTTCAGTCAGGCTGAATCTTGCTTTTTCATTATTCTTTCTTTTAATAAATTTTTTCTGATTCTCTTTCACTCCTGGTAACCTCTTGCATTTTAATGGCATGATCTCCTTATTTAGATCAAATGATTAAAATAAAACATTTCAGTTTAAATTCTAAAAAACATTGGTTCCAACATACAGACAAACAACAATAGTAAATAGATTCATGTATTTAAAACAAACACCTTTTATTTGAAGATACAGTTCAAGTGTAATTTATTATAAAAATTAAAACAGATTTTCTCTTGTAGATTTTATTCCTTCAGGCATTCTGCTTGTCTGGTTTGTTATCTTGCACAATATCTGACTAGGCTACTTTAATGTCTTGGTGACTTCTATAATTAATGTGTAAAGTTTCTTACAAGAATATTTTATCATACATGAAATAATTGTGATGAAATGGTACAGACACAAATAGCAGAAACCGACTGATTTGCAATGCAAGATTTAGAGTTTCTTTTCCCAGAAGTAAATTGCTTGCACAACAAAAATTGTTAATGAATATGTTTGAGTGTGACTTGCCTGTGTAGGTGAGTTTGTGTGTGAAGTCTCCACATCCCTTTTTGCTTCAGTATGAAACATTGATAGCTCACTCTTCAAAAGGAGGAAAACTGGAAGAGAGAGTTACTTAAGGCTTCACCTGTTTTTTATATCCTCAGGGCTGCTGCTGATCAGTCAGTCAGTCAAGTGCCATACATGATAGATGATTGGGTGATCATGTCTCGAAAGAGACTTGACTGACTGGGCAGAAAATTATCCCGCAGTAGGTTGCCATTGCTTTCTGCGGTAGACTGGTTGCCGACCAAAGCTATAGAACCCAATCTGTCCTGCTATTTAACCCATAACTGGAAGGAATATGCGGATTAATACCTTTCCCAAGGGTATTTGTGCGTAAGTGAAAGCAATGAATTCAGCTGGAATTCGAACTCGGCTCCCCGATTTCTTGTTCCGAGTTGATAGCCAATGCACCACAACGCAGATCCTGCTGATACTATGTTTATTAAAATGGACCAGCCCTATTGAATCAGATTCATTCCAGGAAACTTACTTAGCTATAAGTTTCTTAATACAGATTTTCACCTACTACTCTTAAGTCTTTACAACAATAACATATCACTCAATAAGTCTTGGGCCTGACATATAGATGGCACTATTAATAAAAAAATCCATATGATTTCTATGAAGTACTAACCTTCAAATGGCATGTGACAAAATTTGGACCCGATCAGATTAGTAATTTACAAATTGCAGTTAAGTGAAACGACTGTTGCAAATTTTCAAAACAATAGAAAAATATGAATTTTGTGTGTTGATAAAGCATTGCTTTCTGATGAAAAAAAATACTGTTCAAGCAAAGCAATGACTTGATAAACATTATTTGAACTCTGCTCTATCAGAAACAATGGCTAAAAGGTGGTATGCTGATTTAAATGCAGTTGTACAAACACAAATGATGCTGAATGCTTAGGTTGCTCCAAATCAGCAGCTGTCCTGGAAAATGCTAAAAAAATCCACAAACTCTTTTTGGCCAATCATAAATTAAAGTTGCATAATATAGCAGAAGAGTTGAACATATCAGAAGGCAGTGGAGTCACCATTTTACATAAACATTTGTCAATGAGAAAGCTGTGTTCAAATTGGATGCCACGTTTGTTCACAGTTGATCAAAAACAACAATGTGTCGGCGATTCAGAGTTGTCTGCGATTCAGTGTTGTTTGCGACTGTTTCAAGTTTTTGTATAAATATGTTACAATGTATGAAACATGGATCCACTTATCTAATTATGAAATTAATGGCCCCTGACATATATTGCTGCTAATATCCATATATTTTCCCTGGGTTGGCATGTGCAGAAAGCAGCAAATTTACAAATAAATTTCTAAATTGTACGGCAAGACCTTTAGCGATTCCTACTGCAGCTTTTGCCTACATAAATCATTTCAACAATTTTGGCCTTATTATTGTTGCTCAAAAATGCTTTACAGCTCATGGTGCATTTAATTTGAAGTGGTTGAAGAAAAGTAATATTATCAGAATGAGCTAACAATTATTTATTTCTGCACAGAACCACTTGACATTGTACATGTCAGTGCTGCTAACCTTTTATTAATAATTTATGACGATAGAATAATTTAAGAATTGTAATTTGCTTATAATAATGGAACATGACATATAATATTCTTCTATATAATTTTATGAAATATTCTTTTCAAATTCCAGGAGTTATTAAATAAAAAAGAAATTGTTCCAAATTGCTATCCACACTGCAGCCAAAAGAATGTTATGTTTGATATTGGGTTGCTGATAGTTCAGTCAAATCCATACACACTTCAGTCAGTTAAGTACCATACATGAAACACGCTTGGGCGATCATGTTTCAAAAGAAACATGACAGACTGGGCAGAAGATTATCCCGCAGTAGGTTGCCAATGCTTTCTGCGGTAGACTGGTTGCCAACCAAGGCTATAGAACCCAATCTGTCCTGTTATTTAACCCATAACTGGAGGCAAGAGATGGAGTAATACCTTTCCCAAGGGTATTTGTGTGTAAGTGAATGCATTGAATTCAACTGGAATTCGAACTCGGCTCCTCGATTTCTCGTTCCGAGCCGATATCCAATGCACCACTACACACATCCCTACCACAGTGTTCATGAATCCTAAGGATTTACTTACTCTATTTATATTGTAAATGTAAGTAGTCTCATCTTTGTTGGCATATTCACATTTCAGCCTTTATACATTCCAATCTTCTCCAGGTGATTGGAATTTCAAGTTAAAACCTTTATTTCATTCACCAGAGTAGACTGTTATAGTTCTATGAGTCATGCCTGATGACTCAGTATCAATTATCTCCCTTAAACTCATCTCTGCTGAACTTGGATCAAGTCACTGGATCCAACCACTGGGCTATGTGCCCTTGAGGACATCACTGTATGAATTTTTGGAACTTATAAACCTAATGTTTCAGTAACCTCGGTGAATTAAATAGAGGGTTCAGCTCAAAATTTGGTGCTTACGTATTATCGGGAGGACCTTTAAAAAAACGACTCAAAAATTAAAGTAAATTATTTATTGAAACGGTTAAAACAATAAAATGGAATTACATTTGTAATTCCGGAGGCCAGAACGTCGCAATTGCTTCCAAAAGTGACTCAAAGACATCATTACAGGCAACATGCTTCCGCCACATGAATTCGGCCAAATACGACTCCAAATGGTGACGTGCAGTGCCACAGTGCTTCTTGTTTCGCCACTTTGTCGATCCCCATAGGCGTTCCACTGTCTGCGTATGAGCCCCGGTGTTCGAATCCACAAAGTTGTACTTGTGGTTGACGTTGAGGTGATGAAAGCCTGATTTTTCCAGTTCCTTGGTGTTATAAGCGGGGAAAAAAAAGAAAAAGTAAAAATCAAAGGTCCTCCCGATAATACGTAAGGACCCAAAATTTCTGTCTACTGAAGAAGGTCAGAGCATACAACAGCTGAAATGTCATGAATATGCCAACAAAGATAAGGACAACAGTCCAAACCATGTAAATAATGTAAATAAATACAATACCTCATCTCAGAAATATAGACAAATATCTTAAGGATTTGTTCAGTATATCCTGTTGCCTATACTGAATGTTAATTGGTTTAGGAAGTGGCTTTCTTCTGACTGTGAAACTAAGTTAAAGAATGGCAATTTCATCAAGTGAATTATTATCACTTGATGAAATTGCCATTCTTTAACTTGAATTCTTACAGCTTTTCCTACATACTCTTGTTTCATCTCATCCCACAAAGAAACATTTCTGGTGACTGAAGGTTGCTTGAATGAAGCCTCATGTACTCCTTTCTGGCATCATGAAAATGTATTATTAAGTAGTTTGCACATAAAAGTTTAATTCCCACTTTTGATGCTGTTCAGATTGTGCCAAATTTTCTTTTGGAAAGTCAAATATGTTTGCAGTATCTGATGAATAAAATGAGTGCAGGGAACTTTCACACAATAAATAAATAATGTTGATTCATAATATGTTTATATCGATTAACAGTAATAATAACTCTTTTTGTAAGGCTTTGTCAAATTTTGTGCAATTATTCCTCACATTTTTTTCTTGAAAAATGAGCAATCGTCAGTGAGTACATGAGTAAAATAATGTTTGTTTATGTATCACGTCTTCATACTTTCTATAACTGATCATTATCTAAGGTTATTATAATAATAATAATAATTAAACATTTTTGTATGAACAACTTAAAGAAATTAAGACAAAAACTAAACCAACTGCAGTTCCTAATTTCATAATTTAGTTGTCTTGTAACGTCATTAACCTTTTTTTCCCAAATGTACAACATTTGATGACAAATAAAAACCACTTTTTCTAAAGTGGATAAGGGTCGTGTAATGGATAGTGATTTGGAATGAGAGATCACAGCAAATTCCAGTTAGGTTTGTTCCATTCACTTATCTGCAAATACACTTGGGAAATCCCTTTGCTCCAGCTATGGGCTAAATAGTAGGGTATGCTTGTAAAATGACAAAGTATTTATATGATCTACAATATGATTCAGCTTTACGTAACTCACAAAAGGTTGATAAGCTGTAAAAAACAACTTTTTTCTAAAAAATATGACTCAAAATATGTTGGGTATCTTAGATGAAAAATTTATGCTTCTTGGAAGTTAATGCTTACCTATATGCTGTAGACTACCAGTATTTGTAAAATTGCATGTAAGATTGAACAGTTTTGTATGCAATGACCATATTTGAATCTAAATCTTAACTTCATGGTGTTGGCTGTAAACAAAATCTCTTTTAATAGATAGTTTGATAATTTGTCTATTAATTTAGATATAAATGTATGAAACAAACATGAAACAGGGATTTCTTTGTTAAATATTTTCTGTATTTCGAAAACGTTTCAAACGACAAAAATTTGGAAATTCATAACCATTTCTGAATATGAGAATAAATTCAGTTTTATTTTATTTTTTAAGAGAGAATAGAATTTAAGCTGTAAAATTTCTCCATGTTAAACATTCTTTGGATAAATGTACAAAAATATTTTAATTATTGAATATATATGTTATTTTTGATATATTATAAACAATATTGTTATTTTTCTTTAAGTTTAACATATCAAGTGTTCAGCAACCAATCAATATTTTGCAAAAATGAATCTAACAATTTTATTTTTTATTTAATTCCAGGTGAGTGGTATTATCTTTTATCAAGAATGTTTGGTAAGAGTTTTCTTTCTTTTTTTCAATGTCTAATATGTGTATTTACTTTTCAGTAATTTTTACAATGTAAATATTAGAATATCTTTGCTGATGACATGTCACAGATTAAATTGTTCTCACCTGTAATTTTTATTGCTATATCCCTTCAAAACATGTACAACCCTTGCTTTCTCCAACTTCCTTTTCTTTTATAAAATTTTCAACTGTGCATCACCATTCGTCATTGGAAATCTAGAGTGATTTCTCGATAGGACCAAAGTGAATGCTTTTTACTAAATGAAATCAAAAAAATCAGTAAACCCTGACTTTACAAAAAAATCAGGGAATTATTTGATTCAAACAAAATTTCCAGGATCTATTCATTCATGAACGAATAGTATACTGAATTGTTTATTTTATCAGAAATCATTTTAAAATATTTGTGAAGTCTGTTTCACCCTCACTTTGATAACTTGTGCGTACCTCTTAATTTTGGGAGTCACATTTTTTTTTACAGTTATATAAAGAAAAATCCTTGAAGATGTTATTACAGTAAAACAACTTAAACAATATCAAGTGTGAATATACAGAAATCTCAAAAAAATAATTTTTTTCTGATAGTTCGTACTTGCATAATAAAACATGCTATTTTCTATCAAATTAGACAGAAAAACTGTTACCTTATTTGACAGCATATAAGACGCATTTCTTTTTAATTAAAAATATCTTTTAAAATTCCCCATCATCTTATATGCTATATAGGTTTAAAATTTGTGATAGTCATCAGAAATTAACTACTGGCAACTCCTATGAGCTTAGACTTTAATGTAAGTTTTGTAGTAATAGGGAGATAGTTAATGTTTATTGTTTATTAAATTGTCCCATAGCTGAACTCTATAAAACTTATAGGTTTATTTGTAATCATCACAGTTATCAGAATTATTGGAATTATCAGAAGGTTGAAATGTGGAAGAATAAGTGTTTTGTTTGTTGGTTTAAAGTAGAATTTTATTAACTAAACAGAATAACATGAATTTGTAGGAGTTCAAAGTTAAAAGAGAAAATGTACTTATGTAGTTAAATGTTCCTGCATTTAATAAAGTCTGTATTCCCTACCTTTTTGTTATGACCAACAAGATAGTGAAAATAAAGGTGAAGCAATAAAGGAAATTGTACTTATCAGATGTTATTATTTAGGAGTCAGTTGAAGTATCTTGTTGTTGTCGTTGTTGTCTTCTTCTTTGTTGACTCAAGGAACATTGAGAATGGAGAAGAAGAAGAAGAAATTAACATGAGTGAAAAAGGAGAACGAATGTGTGATGGGACCTTTCTTTTGTTACATGTTGCTGGGGTATGGTATCGTGGCTTCCATCTTACTGACTGATTCTGTCTTCTTTCTTTTTCTTTTAAATTGTATTTAAATTGTACTTATCAGATGTTATTATTTAGGAGTCAGTTGAAGTATCTTGTTGTTGTTGTTGTCTTCTTCTTTGTTGACTCAAGGAACATTGAGAATGGAGAAGAAGTAAAAGAAATTAACATGAGTGAAAAAGGAGAACGAATGTGTGATGGGACCTTACATCCTGGTCAGACATGAAGTTTCTTTTGTCACATGTTGCTGGGGTATGGTATCGTGGCTTCCATCTTACTGACTGATTCTGTCTTCTTTCTTTCTTTCTTTCTTTCTTTTTCTTTTTATACCAAAAGACCTTTGAACATAGACTTGTTAACATTTCTCTCAGTTTTGCAAATCGCTTCCTTTCATTGGTCAGAAAATTAATTTAACATCTGATCACGAAATCTGGTCTCTTGTTTTTTTTTTTAATACATTGTTCAATCCTTTTCCTATTAGGCAAAATCAGGATTTCACATGTAATTCTGAATTTTTGTAAAAGTGAAGAAAAGAAGAGAGTTACTTTTAATTTTTAATTCCCTCTCCACCGTAGTTACATATACCTATTGTTATTATTTAAAAGGCTATCATGCAGATTAAAAGTGTTATCATTGATAATAATCATTATATTAATTTCAACACGTTTATTAGTACTTTGTTTCCTTAATTAAAGAGGAAATTAAAACGTGAAGCAAGCTTGTGATTATATTTGACCAGAAATTGTTGTGAAATCTTTTAAAAAGTGTGACATTAGAAATCTTCTCAATGGAACGGAAGATGACATGTTATTTAATGGCTATGATAGTAGTACTGAAAATGAGAATCAGAGCTTTGATAACGAAGACAATAAATTTTATTAATTTGAAGATGAATAAAATTTAATGGGAACTGTACTGTTTTTACTCAATTGTAATAATTGCTTGATTTTTATTTTGTTTTCTTACTTTTGGATATAAAGTTTTGTAGCTTTGTGTTCTTTTTTTCCAATTATTTTTCATTTAATTGTAATCATGGCTTGTTAAACCAAAATCATACCTCATAAATATAGCCTAGGCTCTACCATAAACTAATAATTTTACTAATTACTAATTTTTTCTTGATATGCCCTGCTGAAATTGGTATGTGTCTTATACACCATGACATACAATATTTTAAAAACATTGTAATTTTTCAGTGTGATTTTTAAATTCATTCTTTTACTGTTTGTAAGAAGATCTGTTTTTATTAAATAAGGAAATGTTCCAATAATAAAAAAATATAATGTTAAGGTCATTTTCTAGTGTGAACCTTTACTAAAATAATTTTTTTTTTAAATTTGAACAACTTAGATTTATTTTTGTTATGGATGTTCAAAAAGAAAATGATTTTGAATAACCACTTTTGACTACTTTGAATTTTATCTCTCTGAAGAGTATTATTCAGAATAATTTTTTAAAAAAGATTTAAAGCAATTAGATATTTTATGACATTAAACAAAATAATAAAAAATTAAAAACAATGTATTAAATTCAAAAATATTGTTTAACTAAATAAAACTACTTTGAATACAGTATAGAGGGTGGGATAGGTAAATTGATGTCATTTTATGTTTTTAATTTCATGCATGTGCGTTGTTTGTTTTTGATTTTGTCACCTGCTCAGTATAGTAGGGTCAGTTGGGCACCGTCTGTGAGAAAAAAAGAAAGACCATGATGCAATTCATTCTGCCTGAGATTTTGAAATGGAATGCAGGACTGCTTGGCATACATAATGGAAGCTACAATATGAACATTTCAGAGTGTTTTGGGTATCTATCTGAGATCAGGGCAGTGAATCAAAAGTGATGAAAATTAAATATCCAGTGTTTGGAGTGATCACTGGTGATGGTGACTCTATGCCTCCATTCATCTACCGACAAAGCCTCACTCAACATAGAGATCTACATCAAGTTCCTTAAAATAGTGTTGCTCTGGGTCAAGAGGGTGGCTGCTGGAAGTCCCTATGTCTAACAACAGGACTCTGCACCATGCCACACAAGCAGAAGAATTCAGTCATGGCTGTCAGACAATTTCTGTGGCCACATCATCCCTTACATTTAGACACCTAACTCCTCAGACTGTAATTGCCTTGATTATTATGTGTGGGGCTTATTTGAGCAAGAGACCAACAAAATTTCTTGTCGCACCAAAGATGATCTGAATACAAGGATGATGGCAACATTCACCAACTTAAACAAGGAGGCCGTCCAGAAAAGATGCAGGAGATTCTGAAGTCATCTGGAGGTTGTGGTTGAAACCAACAACAATTTTATCAAATAAATTTATTCTTAGTATTACAAGATATTTTGATTATATGAGGTTAAAAATAATTTATTTTTTAATCATGAATAGCAATGTCTTCATTATTGCACTACTATTGTCCCATATTTTTAAAATTTTTATTTTTTATTTTTTGCATGCTTTTTAAGTCAGGGCTGTAATTATAAATATTTTGCTTTTAACTAACTACTCTACAAGCTATTGTACATAAATAAATGTTATTTTCATTAAGATTTAAATAAAAATTAAACATCACTTTTACAGAATCCAGTTAATCATTTCTTAAATTTACTAAGTGACTTTAAAACATCTCTCTAGGATAAATATTCGATTTTTAAAGTGATTTTTAAATTTGTTCTTTATATTTTTTTGTTGTGGTTTGATGAGTTCGATAAACTTTATATGTGAGAATTAAGTTATCTTTTGACTGAGACTAGCTCGAGGCTATAATATTTTAAATAAAGCTGAAATTTAAGTCCAAAAAAGGCATTTAAATTATTTAAAATGTGTTTTTAAGATTCTTTTAGAAAGTGAGTGGTGACACTTAGTGGTTTTACATTAGATTCTTCATGGTTTGTAATTTGCAATTTTATTTCCAGACTGGTTGCCAATCAAGTTTAGAGAGTCTAGTCTTCTTTGAAATTTAAATCAAAGCTTATAGAGGCTATGGATTCATACCTTTCATATAAGCATTGATATTAAGTAAACACAAACTACTTCAGCTGGAATTTGAATTTGGTTTACCAATTCTGTCTTCTATACTAATTACTATTATGCAATCTTGTACTTCATCCATAACTCATTGATTCAAGAAATACGGCTTATTCAAATTAATGCTCTTATTCTTGTTGGTCCTAATCATTATTTTCCCATCAATGTATTTTTGAACATCCTTTAATGTCCAGATTCTGATGAATAGAGCACATAGAAGAATTAGACCAGAAATTAAAAAAGAATAATGTGGTTTGTTAAAGACACTGTAACAAGAAATGGAATATTTATGATCAGAAGGATATCAGAACACACAATAAAAATGCAGGATAAATATCCATGTTTAATAGATAACAAAAAACATATGATAGTGAACAACACAGTGATATTTTTAACTGCTAGAAAAATGTATTTATTTGAGAAAGATATTAGGATAATTTAGAATAGTTACTGGGCTAAAACTGCTTGTGTATGGACAGAAAATGAATTGAGAAAATAGATAAAAAATAAGAAGAATTGTAACTGCTATAATGTAGCTTCTTGGTTTCTTTTCTACAAATATTCTTATGATAATTTTTCTGAACTTTCCTCTATGCTACCTAGACTTTATAAATTGAAGGGCAGTACTAAATTGGCAGCAAGGTCTCATCATTTTACAGGTTAATCGGCTATATATAACTTTAAATTCTATGCTAACAGCTTTTTTTTTTCACATTTCTCAACCATGAAACTCTCTTCTGGAGATCATGGCCACATCATATTGAAACACCAGTTCCTGTACAATCACAAAAGGTAACCAATGTGGAACCTGGCCAGTACCTAGATGGGTGACCAGTTGTGGATACCAGGTACGCTAAGCTTGGATGTGCAGAGAATATAATGGTTCAAAATTGTTAGTTGGAGAATAGAGTTCCAGTTCACATTGGGTTTGGTATATTCACTTATGCACAAATACCTAGTCTCCGCCTAGGTTCTGGGTATGACAGTAAACTGCATCCAGCAGCATGGCCTCTGATTGGGAAGTTGTGAGGAGCATTGAACCACCACTTAATTTGCTGCTGTTCCCAGGTTCATCCTGACCTGGAGTGGTAGAAGAACCTGTTAGGGTCCCAGCTATGGGCAAATAGTTAACCTCCAAACTGGGGTCAAAACACTATGAAAGTATAAAAATACACTTTTATAGAAATATATGCATAAAAATAGACTTTTATAGAAAGATATACATTTTTGAAGGAAAAAAATATTACCAGCAATACATTTTTTTTTTAATCATATCAACCCAAGCAAGGCAGTAATGCCACTGATGCGCAGGAGGCTACATAAGAGTGAAAAGACTGGAAAAGAGAAAGCCGGAAACCACGTCCTAAATAGGGAGCAAGGGATGAGCCTCTTCACCTGTTCAATAGACGAGGGTGGAGTGTGAACCAGGCGATAGTTTAGTCTATCTACTCCAATTGAAAAAAAAAGAAAAGAGTGAAAAGATTGGAAAAGAGAAAGCCGAAACCACATCCTAAACAGGGAACAAGGGATGAGCCTCTTTACCTGTTCAATAGACGTGGGTGGAGTATACAAAACTAGAAGACATCTTCAGTTTTCTAAAATAAAGAAATTTTTCATCAAAATCTGACTAAATCAACTTTCTAACTAACATTAAAAAAAATACCTTTAAAACCCTACTTTTTCTGGCATTAAATAATCCACAGAGGTTGATATGTTGTTTAAAAAAACTCAAACACTTCTCCTCTTAGCAATGGGTTAATTCGTAAGACTTGTGTCACTAAATTCATTATCACCTCCAAAAATATTCTTACAATCATTTCTGGTGTTAAATAACCTGAAAGTGTTGATCAGCCATAGAAAATGAATGAATCAATTACATCCAGCTGCTTATTTTCCAGTCAAGTTTGATCTTCAAAAATTTAAAGGCAATGCCAATCAGTGACTTCTGTTTTTTTTTTTTTTTTTATTATTATTATTCAGTCCTGGGTATAACAGTAAACTGCATCCAGCAGCAAGGCCTCTGATTGGGAAGTTGTGAGGAGCATGAAACCATCTCTTAATTGCTGTTGTTCCCAGGTCCACCCTGATCCAGAGTGATAGCACCTGTTAGGGTCCCAGCTATGGACAAATATTTAACCCCCAATAGGGGTCAAAACACTATGTTAGTATAAAAATACACTTTTATAGAAATATATACATAAAAATAGACTTTTATAGAAAAATATACATTTTTGAAGAGAAAAAATAACACACTTTTAAGAGAAAAAAATTGCCATAATACATTTTTGAAGGGAAAAATTATTACCAGCAATACATTTTTTAATACAAAACTAGAAGGCATTTTCAGTTTTCTAAAATAAAAATAAAAAGTTCATCAAAATCTGACTAGATCAATTTTCTCACTATAACCAAACATTGAAAAAAAAACCTTAAAACCCTACCTTTTAGGCATTAAATATGCCATTAAACAAAACTCAAACTATTATTCTTATTCCTTAATAATGTTTTTCTTTTTCTTACATTCTTTCAAACTCGTATTTTAGTTGCTATATCGCCATGCTTGGGGTGTAATGATTAAAAAAAAATGACCATGATACGTTATTCTCACTGGATTTATTTAACACTGATAGCAAAGCAATCCTAAAAGAACAGGATTTATTATTTCTGGGCACAATCTTAACAACTGTGGCACTAAGGCAGCACTTGATAATCAAAATTTGTTGCCAAATCATTGAAGAATTAAACTCTCTGTAGATCTTTCTGGATATTATTTTTATAATTATTTTGTCTTAAGTATTAAATGTTTTGGAGTTTATGAACTAAAAGCTTAAAGAATTTTGTGAGAATTTTGATTTCACATAAATATTCTCACATTTCTTTACAGCATTGATTAGAAGAATTGGCAATAGTGTTTATGATAACATCAATAAAAGTAAAAAAAAGTTTTTAAAGATTTTTGTTGTGTAACACGGCAGTGGACAGCAATATCATTATTGGCGATTTTGATTCTCTTTGTTAGAAACAAAATTCCTTTTGAATCTTGATTGTTATAAATAAGGTTAAGCTGCAGTAGACCAAAAAGAAAGAAAATAGAAAAAAAAAATTTGTTAAAAGTGGTGAGAAATAAAAATGGCGACATAAAGAATTGGTAGCTTTTTACATTATTGCATCCATTGATTAAAAAAAAAAAAAGATTTGAAGAGGCAAAGAAAAAAAATATTGTAAAACTTCTGTTTTCTTTATCTTAAAGGTTATCTCGAAAAGCAATTTATTTTTTTTTATAATATTTTTTCTTGATGTTTGAAAAATTTGGATCAACATTTATTAAAGTTGCAAGTTCATGTGATAAAAATGCTTTGATTTTTAAAAATTACTTTCAATAAAAAATATTAATCTTTAGAAAGAATCCATATATTGATCTAGATTCTGATTACTAAAGGAACTTCTGTAAAGTTTTCTGGCTGAATTTCTAGAATGAAAAGTTAGCATTATTTACATTATTTTTATGAAAACTTTTTGTTTCCCTCCTAATACTTTGGCTGTTTTCCCCTCTGGCCTTCATCAGGTGATTATCAGTCCAGGTAATCTACAGGAGTATATTGTTCTTGTTCTACTTTCCATGTCCAAGGATATCTTATCTAGTTCATATTTGGTACTGGTCAATTATGCAGTCAATTAAGTGCCATATGTGTGTCTCAAAAAGAAATATATATATATATATATTGGTTGGAAGTAACCACAGGAAAGTATTCCAAACAGATGCACTGGCAAACCAAATTCCCAATTCTTGTCTTGATCTCTGAAGTGTTATTCTTACATGAACAACAGCTCAAACAGCAACTCCCCACTCAAATGAGCATACCATGTTTTATGCACTCAATCTGGCTACCACTCAGCCAATGAGCATCCAGAACCAGTCAATATAAATGGCTACAAGCAACACCAATTCTATGACCACAAAGTGCTGTCCAATTCTCCTTCCAACCAACACTCGTCAATTCGCCGTCTCCACACTCCCTTACAAAACATGCACCTGACTCTGGCCCTTTTGGGTCTCCAAGGTAAGTCACTGCTACAATGTAATATACACTTGGGCAACCATATCTCAAAAGATACATGACTAACTGGGTAGAAGATTTTCCCACAGTAGGTTACCATTACTTTCTGTGGTGGACTGGTTGCCAACCAAAACTATCAAACACAGTCTGTTCTGCTATTTGACTCATAGCTGGAGAGAAAGATTAATACCTTTGCCAAGGGTATTTGCATGTAAGTAGATGCAATGAATTCAACTGGAATTCAAAATAGGCTCTCCAATTTCTCTTTATGATATGATATCCACTGCACAACAACACATTATTCACCCAAATTCCATTGGTTCCAAATACACACAGCCCAACTCAAGGATTGAACTCACAATTACTATATCAGCAAATTTATGAACCATCTTCATGCAGGTTAAGTGTAAGGCTTCAAGTTCTCCACTCAGGACTTTCCCATGGAACATTAGCTTAGAGAATTAAAGCATTGGTTTGTGAATTTGTTGAAAAAGTAATTACAAGTTTAATCCCTGGGCAGAGTAAATTTTGCAAAAAGCTATAAACATTTATAAAAGTAAACTTTTTAGATTCTGTTTTAATCAAAGATATTTTCTTCATATTTAAAGAATCATATAATAGTAAATCTCATCAAAATTGAATCTAAGCTTAAACCTCAGGCTAATCTCATCAATTTTTACTCCCAGTTCCTACACCCTTCTGAATTTAGCTTGAAGAATTTCTTTATATATTTAATGTGAATGTCACATTACTAAATACTATATGTTGTCCTGATTGGTGGGATACTTTTATGTTCTGAATATTTTTTTTTATGTGCCACATACCTTCAGACCATGGGAGACCAGGGTTCTCCACAACTTCCTGTCTCTTGTTGCTCTTATCTTCTAATATCTCTTCTGCCAACCATTTACACAAGCTTGGTAGTTTATGCATTGCTTTCCTCCCTCTCTCTAGTCTTCATTATATCTTGTGAGTCTCAAATTTTCTAAGCTTTTTTCTCATTATGAGTCCCAGAAATGTCAATTGTCTGTTTATGGTTCCAATTAAAAATATTTTTTTTGTTTTCATTCCCTGAAAAATCTTTCATTGGGCACATATTCATTTCATGGTTGCGATTACTTTCTGCTAATTGCCAACCGAGGCTATCGAGCCCAGTCTGTTTTGCTATTTAACCTATAACGGGAGGAAGACATAATACCTTTCCCAAGGGTATTTGTGCATAAGTAAATACAACAAATTCAACTAGAAATTGAAATCAGCTCTCTAATTTTACATTTCATGCCAATATCCACTGTACCACAAAGTACATTCAACTAATATTATATATGTAGTTAAATATATTCCTTGCACTTATATTGGATGCTATAATGTTGACAGGTGAAGCATTGTGGAGTTTGGTAATAATTAATGATAACTATCTACTAGAAAAGATTCTGAAAGGTCTCATGAGATCTCATTTGTAGTGAAATCATATTCAGTTTCAGTCAGACTGTTCATTCCATGATCATTTATTTCTTGTAACTCATGAAGGTGCCATTCTTACATACATAGAGCCTGTATAAATATGTGAGTTTATTGTGACATTTTTCCCAAGATGTCTGTGTTTATTTTGATTTTGTTGATGACATTCATTGGTCAATATTTCATGATGGGTTTTCAAGACACTAAATCAATTTTGGAAAATAAAAGAAGATAAGACAATAGAAACAGGAACTAAATTTTGAATCCATAATAGACCAGGAATCATGTGTAGATGCGTATATTTAAAAATGGTATGCCAAATCATTGATAACAAATTATAATATAAAGATATTCATTAAAAAATCAATATTTCTACAAAAGAAAGAAAAAAGAATTTCTTACATGTTTAGTAGTAAAAAGGTTATTCAGTAAACAACACTAAGCCAGAGGCACATCCTTGATGCAGCATCACAAGTGATTGCACACCTGGATCAGGTGTCTATTGATGATTACTACTTTAATGGCAGCCTTTATTGTGGGGTTGCTGGATGTCTCCCTATTAATAATGCATGTATATCACAGATCAGAGGATTTGGATTAGGACAGTTAAGATGTGACGTCACTCTCAGGTTGCTAGTTGAGATGATGGCCTCGACACAGTAGCTGGTCTTCGAGACATCTATCTTAACAGCATTTCTCCTTGCCCACACTGTGAATTCTGATCCAAGGAATGCACGCCGAAATCTTGCAAGCTGCATCTTAACCAAGTTGAATGTGTGCGTACATTTGGTTAACCAAAAAAAAAGAAATAATTTTGATAATGCCTGAATAAGTCACGGAAAGAGTCTTTATACATATATAAAAAAAAAAAAAAATGTTTATCAACATAAGCAGAATACATAATCATTGAATTCAATTTTCACAACAGTGCAATTTTTTTGTTAAGAATAATCGGAGCTTTCAATTTTCTAATAAAAAAAGTCTTTTCAGGGCTCTTTACCAAAGCTTTACAGAAACAGCCAAAGTGGGTGTTTTGGTGACAGCGGTAGTAAATTCGTCTTGCCTCTTTCACTTGGCAGCTCCGACTGATTTTCTCACTGGGGTCTCGATTTTTATACTTGTCCCAAATTCTCTTGGGGGATGTGGAGAGACCCGGGGTATCTTTATGCAAATCAAATTCTTGACCAATGAGATTATTTCTACCTACACATTGACCTCCTCTGACATAATCTCTCTTCTTCTTCTTCTTAATTCAACTGATTACGTCAGCAAATCCAGCCTTTAGCTTAGAAACTTGAACTTCAGTGAGATTTATAATTCATTTTCATTCTCATAGTCAAAGTCCTGACCTTCTTAACCTAATCAAAAGTTTTTGACAATTTGTTTTGACTATCACCATTTCTCACTTCCAGTGGCCAAAAATTTGCTTCTGAATAACAATGCAAAAAATTTATTTTTTCTTTCTCCCCAATTTTCAGCTAGTTTTTCTATTTTTCAGATTTTACAAGAATCCAAGTATTAAATATTTCATATTTATTATAATAAACTGCAAAATCAACAATACCACGAATAATAATTTCTTTCGCTCCATCATATTAAACTAAGAATTACATTTTTTTCATATGTAGAAATAGGGTTGCAAAAAGACATGTTATAAAAAATCCTCAGCCAAGTACTTGCAGTATATGGCCAATGTTAGAGAGAGGAGAGATTTGCTAGAATATGTAATCTCTAATAGAGCACCTTCTCAGTCCAGTATTTGACTAACATATCCAGTAACTCATTGTAGGCAGATATATTGATCCTGAGGTTTTACACTGAAAAGTGGGAGAGTATGACATGTTCCTTTTTCATAACCCACATGACCATCACAGACAATGTGAATTTGGTGTGCATCATAGTGGCTGATTTTTAAAGAGAACTACCTTCTTTTTTTTTTTTTTAATCATATCACCCCAAGCAAGGCGATAATGCCACTGATGTGCAGGGGGCTATGTAACAGTAAAAAGATTGGAAAAGAGAAAGCCGGAAACCTCTTCACCTGTTCAATAGATGTGGGTGGAGTGTGAACCAGGCGATAGTTTAGTCTATCTACTCCAATTGAAAAAAATAAAGAAAAGATTGGAAAAGAGAAAACCGGAAACTGCATCCTAAACAGGAAACAAGGGATGAGCCTCTTCACCTATTCAATAGACATGGGTGGAGTGTGAACAAAGGCGATAGTTTAGTCCATGTGCATTGTGGTGCAGTAGATATCAGCTTGGAACGAGAAATCGGAGAGCCAAGTTTGAATTCTAGTTGAATTCCTTGCATTAACTTACACACAAATACCCTTGGGAAAGGTATTAATCTGTCTCTTCCTTCCAATTATGGGTTAAATAACAGGACAAATTGGATTCTATAACCTTGGTTGGCAACCAGTCTTCTGCAGAAAACAATGGCATTTTACTGCAGGATAATCTTTTGCAGAGTCAGTCATGTCTCTTTCGAGACATGATTGCCCAAGCGTGTATTATGTATGGCACTTAACTGACTGACCTGTAATTATCACTGACTAGCAGTATAGCCCAGCGTTGCTCAGGTGTAATGAAAGCTTTAAAACTAATCCATGGTTCTGGAACTCAGACTAAAGAATATTTGTGTGAAGTTTGGTGAGAATCGGATAAAAATTGTAGATATGTATAAAAGACATAGAGACAGATAAACAGACACACACACCTTGCCTTTTATATATATATATTATCGATCTTCTGCACTATTGTAAGAACTGCAGCCTTGAAACTTCTGAATATCGTTTCTTATGTCTTTGTCTATGAGTGTATCAAATTTGATTAAAATCAGACCACTCCTTCTATAACCCGATTTTTTTCGATTATCAATTTTTGATATTTATCAGGGGTACCTCGACACAAAACCTAGCTAAGAACACTCACAGATGCTTGTAGTACAACTGTGTAAATTTTCTAGAAAATCAGTTCAGCTGTTTCGGAGTCTTTCAGTAATGGACACACACACACACACACACATAAAGTTCCATTTATAAATAAGTTTAGATAACTTTTCTGGTCCTGTTCAAAGTTCTTATTATACTCCTGCAGGAATCACTTCATTTAGATCACATGGTTCATATCAGACATGAACTGCTTTCATTTTATCACATAGAATTTGTATTAGCTGTTCTTATGCACTCGGCATCTGATAGTGAATTTGATCCTGACCTGCATATCACTGAACCACATAAATTTGCTAGGGTGATGATTTATGTTGTCCTGATCTTGCTGAACAAAATCAGCTACCTTTACATTTTTTCTTCCCTTGGAAACAGAAGACATGTTCCTACCAGAGGATTTTAGCTTCATCCTAGTCACTTATAACAAATCACTGGCACACACTTTTCATTTTCTGTAAGATGGTAAATTGTCATTTAATGCTCTTAACATGTCTGAAAATAAAATAAAAATGTGACAATTTTGTATGCACCATGTAACATTACATTAGGTTGCCTTTTACTTACAGGCCTTGAAAAGTATGTAGTCAAGTACCTGGTATATCATGTATATACTTATGATGAACATTTATGGTTTGCACATCAATATTTGGACATACATACATACATGTGTGTGTATATATATATATATACACACACACACACACACACACTCATATATTTATCGGACTATATACACACACTCACACATATATTCATCAGACTATATACACACAAACTCATATATATATATATATATATATATATATATATATATATATATCCATCAGACTTTACACACGCACCCATATATATATATGGTCTGATGAAGTCCTGATGGATGAAACAAGTCACAAGTATACATGTGTATGCATATATATATATAGGACTATATACACACACACTCACACACATATATTTATCGGACTATATACACACACACTCACACACATATATTTATCGGACTATATACACACACTCACACACATATATTTATCGGACTATATACACACACTCACACGTATGTATTCATCTAACTATACACACACACACACACACACACACACATATATATATATATATATTCATCACTCTATATATATGGTCTGATGAAGTAAACTTTTCCACTCTGTCATACAATTTTCCTTACACACACACACACACACACACACACACACACACATATATATATATATATGCATACACACACATACCCGAACACTAAAACACACATACAGAGTGTGTTTGATAAATTGTCATGTACATTATGCAAAAGTAGCACTGAGATGTCAATTTAACAGATATATATATATATATATATACCAAAATTATAAAATATGATAACAATGCAGAGAATTCAGAAAGAGTTCAATGATTCTAATGTTGATTATGAATGTTTGTCGTTATCACTGGTGATGACAATGTTATATCTGTATTCATCTTCCCACGGGGTATCAGACCCAACATGGAGACCTACATCAAGTGCCTTTAGAAAGTAGTGCTGCTATGGGTCAAGAGGGTGGCTGCTTGAAGATCCTATGTCTGGCAACAGGACTCCACACTATGCCATACAGGCAGGAGAACCCAGTCATAGTAATTAATATTTGTGACCATGTTACTCCTTACATCTGGTCATCTAATTCCCAAGGCTGCAACCCCTTTGATTATTATGCATGGGGCACAGTTGAGCAAGAAACCACAAAACTTTTTGTAACATCAAAAATGAACTGAAGGCAAAGATTATGACAGCATTCACCAACTTAAACAAGGAGATTCTGAAGTCATCTATTATCTGTAGCTGAAACCAGTGGCAATTTTATTGAATATATTTACTCTTTAGTATTTGAAGATATTTTTTCTGTAATTTTGGTAAATATATCTGTTAAAATGAGATGTCAGTGCTATTTTCATCTTTCTGTAATTTAAAAAATTTATCCTTAACACTGTGTGTGTATATATATATATATATATATATATCGTGTATCGAGGCAGCAAATAATTTTCGAAACATATACTGTTAAATATAAGAGACTGAATGTCTATTATGTTTAATCATGAGCCGTTCTAAACGTCATATTTTGGTTTTAATTTCAGTTGAAAATTAAATAAACATCCATTTTTATTACATATGGCACACACATATAAACAGACATAAGTTTTTCTCCACACTTAAAAATATTCATGTATTGCATTATTACACATGACACATATCTAACTCATGAAATCAAACCTCAATCAACATACTGTCTCTGTGGATTAAAAGTTTTAATTAAAAAAAGCTTAGAACCAATTTAATAAAAAATTATCAAATTTTGAAGAATTTTTGTCTTTATTTTCAATTGAAGTCAAAGCCAAAATACGACGTTTAGAACGTCTCATGATTAAACATAATAGATATTCATTGTCTCTTATATTTAACAGTATATGTTTAGAAAAATATATGGATAGAATAAGTAAAGAACAGGTCGGAAAAAAGTCTTTAATCTAACATGTCTCACTTTAACAAGCTTCTCAGAGATTTTTTTTAAAGACGAATGATTCTAAAAATTTAAAAAAAAATTTAATCCACAGAGACAGTATGTTGATTGAAGCTTGATTTCATTGGTTAGATATGCGTCATGTGTAATAAAGCAGAAGATGAATATTTTTAAGTGTGGAGAAAAACTTATGTCTGTTTATATGTGTATGTCACATGTAATAAAGACAATAGATGTTTATTTTGAATGTAAGTGTATGTATGCAAAAATAATGCATGTGTCAAGCATATTTAGACTATAGATGAATTAAATGTCTTTATATGTTGGTAATGTTAGGATGTGAATGACAAATCAAAATACATTCCTGTTCAAAACTGTAGCAAAATAATGGATACAAGTATCAAGCAATAGATGATTTTCTTTTTTAAGATAAAATGAGAGAATCCTGTATGAATGTGTGTGTTTATGAGTTGGTAAAGTTAGTATGTGTGGGGAAGACAAAACAAAATACATTTCTGTTTAAAATTCTAGGAAAATAATATATAAAAGTATTAAGCAAACTTTTTATAAATAAATAAATTCTTTTAAAAATAAGTTGTTAACAGAATCTGTCAATGAAATAATATTTATTAAAATAATAAATATCTATGTATTGAAATTACTACAATATCATAATTAAGTAATATAGGAAAGATATAGAAATATTAAAACATACATATAAAATTATAATAGTAATATATAAAGTACCATATTATATCATTACAATATTACTTTCAAGCAATATAAATATCATACAATAATATATAATAATATATCATAATAGGGAGAAAAAATAGGAAATAAAAGGGAGAAAACATAATTATAATAGTAATTATTAAGTAAAATAGAATGTAGTACATATAGAGAAAACAATATTATAATGTTATGAATATATAGAAGCATCTTTAAATTATTTAATTATATCTATTGGTAGACATATTAAAACATTATTTCTGCATCTTTCTACTAATCTATAATTCATGAATTTGGATTCATGAATTATAGATTTGTAGAAAGATGTAGAAGTAATGTTCTAATCATGTGTTTATAGTTGGTAGTAATGATAATGTTTTCATAGTACAGTTTTAAAAATTTTTATAGCAATTTTTAAATCATTTGTCTTTAAAAAAAAAAGAACCTCTGAAGAATCTTGTGAATGTGAAACTTGTTAGATTAAAATGCTTTTTCCCACCTGTTCTTTACTTATCATCCACATATTCAAATCTATATATATATATATATATATATATATATATATATATATATATAATTATCTGTAACTAGCAGTATAGCCCAGTGTTGCTCAGGTGTAATGAAAGCTTTAAAACTAATCCATGGTCCTGGAGCTCAGACTCTTTGGACGTTGACACAAAAGACTAAAAAGCAATAGTTGTTTCCAGTTAAAGCGAAGCCATAGACTGAAAGAAAATGAATGGATGTGAGTCAAATTTTGATTTCCTGGTATCGATATCAAATAAGTTTTTTCATCGTAAACTGAATTTTGAAAGCTAAATAAGTTCTCTGAGTAAATGGTATCATGGCTGAGACTAAGAACTACAATTATACCTACTTAGAGCCAAAGCAAAAACTAAAATAAAAGGGCTGAAAAAAATATACAGACAGATAAACAGACATACACACAAACATCTTGCCTTTTATATATATATATATATATATATATATATATGTATATCAATTTTCTTCACTATTGTAAGAACTGTAACCTTGAAACTTCTGAATATTGTTTCTTATGTCTTTGTCTATGAGTGTATCAAATTTGATTAAAATCGGACCACTCCTTATAACCTGATTTTTTTGATTATCGATTTTCAATATTTATCGGGGATAACTTGACACAAAACCTAGCTAAGAACACTAACAGACATTTATAGTACAACTGTGTAAATTTTCAAGAAAATCGGTTTTGCCGTTTCGGAGTCTGTAGGTAATGGACACATACTCAGACACACACACACACATAAAGTTCCATTTATAAATAAGTTTACATTTACATAACAAAAGAAAAAAAATATAATATATATATTATCCTACATATTATGAATACTATATATATATATATATATAATGGCATCCAAAATTTCCAGGAACTGGTTCTATAAAGGCAAGTGATCTTCAGGAATCTATTCTGCCTCTTTTATTTTTAATCTGAGAATGGAAACAAATCTCTTTATAGTATACAAGAATTAAATCATTTTTATAAGTTAATAGAAAACATTCATTTATTAAAATATTTCCAGATTGAACTTCTGTTTTCATCATATTTCTGTGCAGAAGTACGATCCTTTTTAATCCAGTACCATCACCTGTGTTTTGGTTTCTTAGCCACATTCAAACTGAATCGCTGCAGTTCCAAAGATCCAATTGAAGACCTATCAAATTTATGACTTCAAGAACATTTGTCTCTTCTTCTATATGCCCTGTCCTTTCAGGACGTAGGCGATCATTGTTCTCCACGTATCCCTATCCCTTGTGGCTCCTAGTATGTTTGTTCCCGTTACTCTTGTCAACCCCCATTCTGTCAACCACCTGATCAGGCCCTGCAAATATGTTATCTGCTGCCTTCCACTGTCTCTCTTTCCTTCTATCTGGCCAGTCAGTATCAGGTTCTCCAGGCTCTCCTTCCTCATTGCATGTCCCAGGAACTTCAGTTGTCTCTTCCTGATGCTCAGTATCAATTTCCTCTTTGTTGCCATTCTTTCCAACACCTCATCGTTGCTTGCATGCTCAGTCTATGATATCCGCAGCATCCTTCTGTAGAACCACATTTCGGCTGCCTCCAGTTTTGTCTTCATTAAATTATGTTTATCACAGAAAACCTCATTCAGCCTCCACAGAACTTACAGCAGTGTTATTAACTATATTTTTAGCTGAGTTTTAGGTACAAAATCTTTATGGTAATTTCATGTTACATTTTCAACCTAATCTCAAAAATCATTAACAGAGATTTGGCAAAATATTTTACAAAAGACCAATAACTTCAGCATCTTTCCAGAGAATTACAGCTTCTTCTGAATTCTACAACCATATTCCAACAACCAGTTTGCTAAGCTTTTATAATTTTAAGAAATGGTTTGTGCAAACAGGTGCAAACCAGTAGGATGCTATATAATCACTGTTCAGACATTTTAATAGCACACCTGGTACAGTGAATAGGTAAATATGTTTATATATAATATGAATTTCTCAGACTAGTAAATGTAATATCTATTATCATTTTCTGCTTGTAAAAATTTTAAAGAAAAGAATATACCTTTGCATACCAAGAGCAAAATTACTGAGGAATGTTAAAAGCATCATATTGAGATTGTGCTGAAAATTAAAACTTGTTATTCTATTTAATAAATGAGCATTATTACCACGCCCATAATAAATGAGCATTATTACCACGCCCATAATAAATGAGCATTATTACCACGCCCATAATAAATGAGCATTATTACCACGCCCATAAAAGATTTGTCAGTTACCCTTTTCTTGCTGTAACCATTATTCATGCAGTAATCATAATTGTACATAATTAAAAAAACTCAATTAAAAGGCTGTAAAACTGTAAAAAATGTTGAAAGGTTTTTAATTTTGAATATTATATTTTAACAGAAAGCCATAGATATAAGTAACAAATCTTGAAGAACTATTACAAATATGCTATCGTCATTCTAGTAATCTACTTAAAACAGAAAATGAATTTTTATTCCAAGATTTGTTTAGATTATTGATTTTATTCTTTCTGTTATCTTTATTGTTATTGCATTTTGTGTCTGACCTATGGGCTTCTTCAAGTTTACAGTGTATGAAAAGCAATGCCCCCCCTTTTGCTAATTAGTATCTACCAGTACTATAGATAAATGGTGTCAAATATATCAATCAATATATTGATCAGTCCGACCAATTATTGGCAATCCTCAAAATATCAAATTTCTCAAGCAACTCTATATTTTAAACATATCATTGCTTTTTCTAATCCTTTCCTTGATGAACATAGAAATCTTCATTCTTATACACTTTTCTACAAGGCTTGTGTATACACGACCTGCTCATTCAATTTGAATGAGTCAGTGTTCTAATGCATGGCCTTTCAGGATAAGAAATTTACGGGCCAAGTTTGAGTTTCAGTCGAATTCATTAAATTTCTTTATATGTAAACTAGCAGTATAGCCCAGCGTTGCTCAGGTGTAATGAAAGCTTTAAAACTAATCCATGGTCCTGGAGCTCAGACTCTTTGGACGTTGGCATGAAAGACTAAAATGTTTCCAGTTAAAGCGAAACCGTAGACTGAAAGAAAAATGAATGGATGTAAGTCAAATTTTGATTCCCTGGTATCGATTTATACATATATATATATTATCGATTTTCTGCACTATTTTAAGAACTGCAACCTTGAAACTTCTGAATATCATTTCTTATGTCTTTGTCTATGAGTGTATGCAATTTGATTAAAATCGGACCACCCCTTCTATAACCCAATTTTTGATTATTGATTTTCAATATTTACCGGGGGTACCTCGACACAAAACCTAACTAAGAACACTCGCAGACACTTATAGTACAACTGTGTGAACTTTCAAGAAAATCGGTTGAGCCATTTCGGAGTCTATAGGTAATGGATACACACACACACACACAAAGTTTCATTTATAAATAAGTTTAGATACTCTCGAAAAAAGTATGAGTTCATCTCTTCTCTCTCCAGCTATGAATTAAATAGTAGGGCATACTGGCTCTCTAACCTTAGTTGGCAATCAGTCTAGGAGAAAGACATTTCTGAATTCAAAATTATATATGACCCTGGGACCAAATCATAGATTGTTCTTTGGCAAGGCATAGCACCCAGAAGCCAAGGCTGCCAGAGTCATAGTGCAGACATCAGTAACAGATGTGGTCAGTGACAAAATCTACCTAACCAGATTGTTGACAGTAAACTGTAATGGTATCATACAAAATATCTTTTCTACTAAATAATGATTAACTGATCTATGAGGTATTGTTTAGGCCAGGGGTCGGCAACCTTTTGGAGAATGAGGGCCAAAAGCTATATAGAGTCATGGAGGAGGGCCAAACAGCTATGGCGCCAGTGTTATGGAAGAGAACCATGTTATTAAATATGTAAATGAATTTTCTATGTTTGAAGAAAGCAAGGATTCAGTATAATTTAATATCTGATGGGAATTTTGTGAAAAAAAATTACATCTTAAAAATAAATGTTTCATAAATCAGTATTGAAAAAAATTCCATTAAAAATTTAAAATCAAAAACACTTTTTTATATTTATTTAAAAGTGTCTGCTTATGAAAGCAATTTCACAGAAAAAGTGAAAGTGGGACTTTAATTTTGGCAATCCCTACAAATAAAAAATAAAAATAAAACACATTCTCCAGGTGTAAAAAAAAAAAATTTTTTTTAATTTTGACACAATATATTCAGATTATCAACTGTCACTTTGGTTTGGATGACCTAAATTTTATATGGTGTTCAGAGTAAGCTAGCAGACTGGACAAGATTCACTCAAGAGCCTGATGTGGCCCACGGACCAGGAGTTGCCAACCGCTGGTTTAGGCCATTACATAGCCTATTGCCACTAGCAAGCTCTCCAAACAGAATGATGTAAGGGAATCAAGTAGGATGCATTCTGGACACATAGCCTGCTCTGCAGAGGTCATATTGAAAGATAGTAGCCTTGATGCTGATGAGAGATATCTAAAAGAAAACATTGTTCGTGGTGATGCAGCCATCATAAATGATGCAAAGTATTTTTGGAGCTTCATTTGCTAAAAATGCTTCTGATGCTTGATGTCCTGATAATACAAGATCCACATCTCACAAGCAATAGATTTTGGTCGTGAGACCATCACTACTGAAGACCTAAGTAATAATAAAGAATATCACTAAAAGATGAGAATACTGAAAGAAGCTGTATATATAAAGCAAGCACAATTTTTTTATGTCAGGCGAGTGTAGAATTATTATCAAAGGAAGGCTAAGAAAACAACCTTATCTCATTGGCGGAGGGATATCTGGTCATTTGGTCAAATGTATCAGGCCATAATCTTTTCAGTACCCACTTTTATATAAAATATAAAACCGCTTGTACTACATGCAGTATTGAGAGGATTGACCTGTTTTGTACATTTTACACTATTTTTGCTTTACACTACCTGAAACACAAAACTTCTTTATAAATGTAATGTATGCGCTGAGAAAGGTTAATTGATTATATGAAACAATGAGCAACCAACAAAGAAAACAAAAACAATTTGATCAATAGATCAAACAGAATTTGAATGACAATGACTCATTTCAGAATTACAGAATGTATATTTCTTTATTAATTTCATGATTACAGGCAAAAAATGTCTTTATTAATTTCTATAAAATACTTTTGGTTAAGTTCCATCACAGATTTTGATGAGTTTAAAGTGATTCTATATAATTATCATGAGAGTTGTGTTGTTTACTGAATCATGAACTAAGTATATATATATATATATATATATATATATAAAAGCAAATGCTTTTATTAGTAGATTGAGTTTTGGAAACAAGAGATTTTGAAGATATTATTTTTGGCTAGTACCTGCTGAAGCAGGGGGCTAAAGAGTCTAGAAAAAGCAGACTGGTTACGTCTCATGGTTATATTTTTCCACCTGTACAGGATTATATTCAAACCATTTTTCATATTTTTGCAAGTTTGCTAATCTAAGGGTAAAGATAAACAAATGTATAGTCTTTAATTATCATTTGTATGATACAGGTTACAACAACTGACTAAAGATCATAAAGTCAGCATTCTGCTTGTTAGTTCTCATCTCATGATTCTTAACCTATTTTTATCTATATTCTTAGACATTTATATATTTATAAATTATAGTGTTATATGTGTGTGTATGTGTGTGTGTGTGTGTATATATATATATATATATATATATATATATATATATACTATAATCATCCGCAGACAGATCTGTTTCACTGTATCTCAGCTCATCAGTACGGTTAGACTCCGATCGCTTCCTAACCCAGGATTGAAACCCAACCGAATCGGCATCAGTCGGCAATTCTACTCCTAGGCCATGAGCGTCCGGTAGAAGAAGACAGGCTTTTTAGTGTGTATAAATATGCCCAATAGCTAGAGTGCTCTAATTATTTATTGAATGAGCGATGCGTATATGCCGGAGTAGCTACTGTTTTACAAAGTCTCCCATTCTTCCAGAGTGCTCAATCAGGGTGTGAGAGCGTAAATACTATAGTCATCTGCAGACAGATCTGTTTCACTGTATCACAGCTCATCAGTACGGTTAGACTCCAATTGCTTCCTAAACCAGGATTGAAACCCGACCGAATTGGCGTCAGTCGGCGCACATACACATAAATATATATATATATATATATATATATATAGTGTATCAAGGCAGGAAGTAATTTTCTAAACATATGCTGTTAAATATAAGAGACAATGAATGTCTATTATGTTTAATCATGAGCCGTTCTAAAAGTCGTATTTTTGTTTTAATTTCAGTTGAAAATAAAGACAAAAATTCTCCAACATTTGGATAATTATTTATTGATTTTCTTCTATGATTATATATATATATATACACGCATATACACATAAATATACATCATATATAGGGGTGTAGCTGATGCTTAAAAAACACCGGGCACAGAGAAAATTGCCCGGATTTATTCGTTGACAATGTGATGACATCATCCGTTTCCAGAAACTATGATTTTTGCGGATTTTTTCAGCTATTCCAATGGAAATTAGCACAGAACATGAACAACAGCAGGAAATTGGGTTCTGACTTTCTAAGTATAACCAGTGTTTTCTCCCAAAATTAATAAATAAACAGATTTTACTGCATTCATTTGGATCTTTTCCTCGTTTTTCTTTCTTTCTTTCTTCATGAATTGTTTAGTTTGATCTCTTACAAAGACATTTTTCCTTGCCCAGATTTTCACAATGATTGCACGGACCCATGCCCGGTGTGCCCGGTAGTCAGATACGGCCTTGTATATATATATATATATAATTATGAATTAAATGTACATTGGGTTATGGAAATTTCTCTGTTTCAAGATAGAATCTCGTCATCAGTCAATGTTGGGTGTGAAAATGATTTACTCAAAATCGTAAAACCTTGGAACCTCTTTACCTAGACATATATAGATATAAACAAACTACTAAATTAACAATCTGAACTTATCTCAAAATGTAAACATGAAAATAAATTTTACTACATTGCTTAAAAATTGAAAACTGAAAAGTATAAATAAATAATAATAAAGGACAAATAATTTAATCCAAGCAAATAACAAACAAATTAACAAACCATTGCTGACATCATAACCATTAAAGTAAAAGAATAAAAAATTAAAATAGAAAAATTAAATAAATAACAAATCCAAATAAATAAATTAAACATCAAAAATCAAAAAGTATAAATACAAATTAAAAATAAATAAAATAAAATTATCCAAATAAATAAATAAGCAAACCATTCCTGCAAAAATAGCCCCTAGAAGGATTAACCATAATGCACCATTGACCCATATATATAAATAACCTAGAAAACACTCAACAAATGTGGCCTGATGATTGTGTCTGGCATGAAACAGTCTGCTGTCTCTGAATGTTGACTTCAATGCTCAGTTTTATATTTAAATACGCTCTATCTCTGATATTGAACACTTTATTCTATGAATGTAGCACACCTTAAAACTATATTTCTTTATATATAAATATATATACAAATATGCATCGTATATATATGCATGTATGTATATTAGTCATCCACATACTAGCCTGTTTTGCTGTATCACAGCTCATCAGCATGGCTAGACACATCCACTTGCTTATGGCTGGGATTGAAACTCAACCGATTTGGTGCCAGTCAGAGTCACTACCCCCTAAGCCATAGGCACATGGAAACAGAGAAGGGAAATTTTAATGTGTTGTATATAAGCAGTTTATACACACGCCAGTCACTGAAAGAATTCAATTCATTTCTGAAGAGTCATGCATATGTTGCAGAAGTACAAACTGGTTTTAAAATGTTCTCTAGAGAGCTCAATCGTAATGAGAGCATAATATATTAGTCATCCACATACAAGCCTGCTTCGCTGTATCACAGCTCATCAATATGGCTAGACACATCCACTTGCTTCTGACCGGGATCGAAACTCAACCGATTTTGTGTCAATCAATATATATATATATCAGGGTGTGATGGATAAATTGTTTAAATTACACAAACATGAAAATAATACTGACATTGTATGTTAAAAGATATATTTGTCAAAATGACACAAAAATATTTTGAAATACTGAAATTTAATTTATTCATTAAAATCGCCATTGGCTCCCACTATGCCCTCCAGATCACTTCAAAATCTCCAATATCTCTTTTGGACGGTCCTTTTGTTTAATTTTGTGAATACTGCCATAATCCATGCCTTCAGTTCATCTTTGGTGTCACAAAGAGTTTTGTTGATCTCTCACCCCACTCTTCTCCACACATAATAATCAAGGGGGGTTGCATTCTGGGGCATTAGGTGGCAAGATGTAAGGGGTGATATGGTTGCAATAACTGTTGGACAGCCATGATTCGGTTCTCCTGCTTGTGTGGCATGGTGCAGAGTCCTGTTGCCAGAAATAGTCTTCCAGCAGCCACTCTTTTGGCCAAGGGCAGCACAACCTCCTCAAAGTACTTTATGTAGGCCTTTGTATTGTGTTTGTGGAAAAATGATTGGAGGCATAACATTGCCATCACTAATGATCACAACAAATACTTTTGTAATCACAAGTAAATCACATCCAGATCTTTCTGAATCCTTTGCACTATCCTCAGATTGACACCTAAACACTCTGGTATTCATTCCAGATGCGCTAATACAAACATTTCAAACAATGACAGTGATCTGACTTATTTGTAGCCTGTTTTTGATTTTATTGACTGCACAGTATAAGTGTGAAATTAAAAATATAAAATGGTGTCAATTTATCCACCTCACCCTGTATATATAAATATCCATTACCATTTGCATGACAATATGTAAAAAATCTTATCTGTCTGCTTACAATATAAATATCCTAATATTGTTAAACGGAACACTTCTGAGTTAACTCATTATTACATACATTAAGCGTTCAAGACAGACTAGCCACAATCAATCAAAAATTACAAATTTAACCTAGTCTATATGGGAATGCAGTGCCATCTACTATAAAGTTTCTTTCAGCTTAACTCAAAGACAAATGATTTGCAGACATACATTTATATGAACTTTTATCCTTGTTTTTGGTGTGAAGAAGCCACTAGGAAGGTTTGTAAAAGTATTTTTGATACACCCTGTATATATACACAACACAAGCACCACATTTATATATATATATATAGAGAGAGAGAGAGAGAGACCTCAATAAATATATATATATGCAAGTATGTGTACACATATGAACATTTTTCTCATAATATGACCTTGATTGCATTGTGCTTAAAACTCTGAGTTGTGTTATCAACATAGAATAATATGGATATTAATTAACATCCATCCATCCATCCATATATATATATATATATATATATATATATATACACACACAAACACAAACACAAACACACACACACACACACACACACATATATATATATATATATATATATATATATATTATAAATTATGTTTTAGAACATGTATATAATTTCTTCTATATATGTCCTCTTCCCTACAATCATATGTTTGTTTCAGTGTTTGGATTTAAACACTTCCTCAAAGGAAATAAAGATTTGGAATCATTCTCTGTTTATATTTGGTTCATTGTTGTCGTGTGGGTTGGTTGGGGTTATTGGTAATTAAGTGAATGTCTCGTTTTGGTTGTTAGACTTTTGAGGAATTTGGTGTGTAAGTGTGAAATTGTTGAATAATGGTATTATCTGTTGGAATTTATGTTTTATCTTTTTATCAGTTGGGTATATCTTTTGGTTAGGATTTCTAAGAGGCCGCTGTTGAGTGGTCATTTTTATGGTCAGCTATCATTTAATTGGTTGATGTCTGCTGTTAGTGGACCTAATTCATGCATCCTGTGTCTAGGTTTTCATAGATGTGATAGGGGTGGGGTGTTTTTTCTTTCCAATTTAGATTTTTTCGGGTAAAAAAAAAAATATATATATATATATATATTTTTCTTTTCTTTCATGCTGAAACATGCATTTAGTGACATGGACACTGGCATCAAGTTTCAATTTCGGTCATCCAGTGGCTTATTTAACCATCAACGGTTTAAAGCCAAAACTCTTCTCCGCACCGAAATTATTCGCGATTTGCTTTTCGCCGACGATGTTGCTCTGGTAGCCACATCCTTCGAAGAAGCCCAGGCTCTTCTTGATTGTTTTTTTTTCTGCCACATGCAAAGCCTTTGGATTGACAATTAGCATAAAAAAGACTGAGATAGTACATCAACCACACCCTACTCCGAAACAAGTTGAAGGTGTAAGGCAAAATCCACCTGAGTATAGATTTCCTGAGCATAAACTGAAAGTCAACGGTCATGATATAAATTATGTCAAGTCCTCTCCTTACCTCGGTAACAAGGTGAACCAAAGAGGTTCTCTTGACGATGAAATTGTTCACAGAATTGCTAAAGCCACTTGTGCCTTTGGAAATCTTCGTCATCGCTTGTGGGACGAAAGGGGTATTCGACTAGACACAAAAATCCTTGTTTACCGTGCTGTTGTTCTTTCCATTCTTCTTTATGGCTCTGAATCGTGGACTCCGTACAGACATCACATTCATCAGTTAGACGTATTCCACAAAAGCTGTCTACGCTCTATTTGTGGTCTTGGCCTCCGCGACAAGGTTTCAAATGCTGAATTGTTCACAAAATGCAAAATATCTGGAATCGAACCATTCCTTATCCAATCGCAATTGCGGTGGACTGGTCATGTCTTGAGGATGCCTGATGACAGAATTCCGAAGATTGCGATGTACAGTCAGCTGGCAGATGGAAGAAGGAATGTGGGACGGCCTTGGCTTAGGTACAAAGACAAGTTGAAGAGTAACCTGTCTGCAGTAAACATACCATATGGAGGTTTTGAAAATGTGGTGAGTGACCACAAAGAATGGCAATCACGGTGTTTTGAAGGTCTCCAGAAGTTTCAATCAGAAAGCATAAACAAACTGAAAGAAACCGAGAAAGAGCAAAACGACAAGCAGCGGCACCACTATCTGCAGCGGTCAATCTACATTCATGTTCTATTTGCGACATTGTTTGCAAATCTCTTGCTGGACTAAAAAGTCATCAGAGGCAAAAACATAAATGAATTTTATAAATATAAGTTGTCTGAACCTCATACATCAAAATCGACAGGAGAGTCCATCATATATATACACACACACATACCCCTCTTCTCCTCTTTCTTCCTTTTTCTTTCTCTTCTCCTTCCTTTCCCCTTTCTCCCTTTTCCCCCCTTTTTCTTACTTTTTTTTTTTTTTTCCTCTCCCTTCCTCTTCTTTTCTTCTTTTTCCTTTTATTCAAGTTTGGAGAATAATTGTATTTAGGCGAAGTTATTTCAAGAAATCTAAATTTGTATTTTTGGGGAAGTAAATGCAAATTAGCATTTTATCAGTTTTTTGTATAAAGTTGTATGTTTAATCTTAATTTTAAGTTTAGAGGGTCATTTTGTTCTTTTAATTCTTCCCTCTTTCCTTTTTTTTTATCTTCTTTTTTCTATAAATTATCATTTGGAATCTTATTTATTTCTTTTAATTATTTATATATTTTTTATTTATTTAGATATTTTTGCGGGCATTAGATCTTATTTTAAGGATTTATTACATCAATTTTTCTGTAGCATTTTTTATCTTTTATAATAATAAAAATATTTATTCAAATTCCTAGTATTTTTTTGGGGTGATTGTAGGGTTAGATCTTACGTGTGCTTAGAGTTTATTTTTGTGTATGATATAATTATTCTGAAGTAATATATTTAATCTTCATTTTGATTGTATGAATTTTGATTCTTTTTCAAGTTTGGGAGCCATTTATTTAATTTTGATTTTTCTAGTACGGAATATTTTTGTATTTAAGTAAGGTTATTGGTGTAGGCTTTAGTGATAGACCTTCCTTTAAGGATTTATTGGATCGATTTTTTCTATAGCATTTTTTATCTTTTATAACGAGGATATCAATCGAACTCTTTGTATTTCTTAGCATGATTGTAGGGTGAAGTCCCTAATATGCTTGCAGTTTACTGTGGTTTCATGTCTCTGATTTAAGAGCTTGTTACTATTTATATATTTAAGGATCTCTATTTTTCCTTGAAGGCAAAGAAAGCATGGTTCTTTTATAGGTTTTGCTGTTCTTGCTTTTTTGAGAATTTTCCATTTGACCTTAGGTGTTTTATTTTCGTTTTTTAATTTCCAAAAGTGTTTGGAGAGAGATGTCATGTTTTGTTTTTCTTTGTTATTTAAGGATGAGAGGTGATTGTAAAAGCACTTTTTAAATACGTTCATAGTATTCCCAATATATATTTTTTCATCCTTAAGATTTTCTAAGGATGAAATCAAACACATATATATCAGAGAGTTTGTCAGACATTTATTGGCCATGGGGCATTGGTTGGGGTTTCTACAGTTACAGAGGTTGCTGTCATGGGATGGATTTGTATTAGTGTTGGATTTATTTTTGCTGTATATTTTCAATATTTTTGTGTTATGCATTTTGATTATTTTTTCTAGATTATTAGAACAGCTATAGCTTAATTTTATGGTATTTTTATTAAAAATTTTGCTTAGAGGGTTATTTTTGGGAAAGTGCTTCTCTATTAATTTAAGAAATTTATGTCCCAGCTTGAAATTAACTGATTGGTTGAATGGAGGGTTATACAATATTATTTTCCTGCTTCTATTTCTGCTTTTTGGACTCTTGAATTTTTCCACAAAACTGATTTTTGATGATTTATACCTGCTTTCATTAAGGATTCTATTATAAATTACCTTGTGCTTATCAAATATCTCTTTGTTGGATGAGTGTGTGTTAATGCGACGTTCAAGTGATGATGGGATGTGCTTAACAATGGATGGTGGGTGATTAGAGTTGGGGCTTATATATATTGGGTTAGTGTTGTTTTTCATGTAAGGTTAGAAAGTGTTCAATACTAGGTCTAATGTTATGTCTAGGAAGTCTACTTATTTGATATTCTGGTTAATTACTATGTTAAGGCCAAAGGATTTAAAGACTCTATAGATTAATTTTCTGGTTTTATCAACCTTACCTCCAGTAGATTTATCAATTATCATCAGTCCGTCGTCCCTATACAGTCCTATCCTGCTCGTTTCTATTTCCTTATGTGCAGTTAAGTTGTACAGTAAGAATAATCCAGTTAGATCTGAAGCTTCTGCAGAATCAAGTGCACCCATTGATAAATCAAAGTTCTCCTTTGAGTTCTTAGTCCACTGTTCGTTGTTGTGGATTATAACTTATTTCCTGCAGCTCCAGATAATTCTGATCTCATCCTCTGTGATGTCCGAGTAGAACTCAGCAAACTCTATGGCGAGGCTGAATAGGTTCTCTGAAATTGATGGGTAGAAGTCCACAATGTCAAATTGCAAAAAAAGTGGCTTTATTTTTTCCACCAATTTTTTCGAACCACTCGATTACATTTACTGTACCTTTCCACTGCGTTAGTTTAATTTTGTATATATATATATATAATGGTCTCTGGTTTTGTTTCCTCTTTACTCCATGTTTTAGTACTTGTGCCCTTTGTTTAGATTTGCATTAGATATTTAGACAATAAATTAAAGAAAAATATTGAATTATATTTTGTTTTTTACTTACGACATTTTTTGCATTTTACCCCAGATCAAGATTTTGTTTCTAAATGAATTTATCAATAAAAATCTGTTTTTTCTATGGACAATATCTGTTACCCAGTATAAGAAATGTGATTTACAACGTCTTGGTTATAAAATCTAATGCTTTGTTGGATTAACCTCAGACTGGAGTTCTGTTAAAAAAATGAAAACTGGTTATTAAAACAAGTTTCTTAGAATTTCTGAAGAGGCTCACTTCTTTGTCCACCAATCTGAAACTTGTTCTCTATACCATGATCCATTTGACTTAGATCTCCTCCTTAACCATCATTTCCTTCACTCTGGTCACATTGACTCTTAGACACCCAGTCATTTACAAAATTTGATAACTAAAGTCTCTACCAAAGATGCATTGTCTGTTTTACAAAAGACTTCATACAACCTGGGTAGTTTAAATATTTCTTGCAGCAAGGCATCTATCAATACACCTACATCAGCTACTTCCCTGAGCACAAGAGTCTCAGAGGCTTGTTGTGGAGTGGACGACATGGTAGTAATTTGAAAGTGGAGTCACCATTATAAAGTAGACTGGTTGCCAATCCACCACATTAATAATAAACATAACTCAGAGAACAATATAACAAGAATAATAACAACGTATTAAACATAGTTACAGGATTGATTATCATACATGCAAGATTTAGTGAAGAAAGTTCTCTCTTGGATGTTGAAGAAAATGTATATCAATGTTCATACTAGAAGAGTTCCTGAAAAAAGGAAATATGATGTTCGTACTAATCAGTAGTTGATATATAACTATATATAGTAGTTGACATATAACTATATATGTAGTGAAATATGTTTGTAAGAGAGATAGAAATATTTTTGGTATAACTAATTACTAAACGCAATTAGCGCAGTATGTGAGTTGGAAAGGAACTAACAGCATTCAGACTGTTAGCTTCAAAAGACAGATTCCAACTGGTCTACACACATGTGAACATCAGCTTATATATTTCTGAATGAAGAGTGGGAAAAAGAGGTTTCACATGTGGTACTAATGTATAAGTATGTGTGTATATATGTGTGTACGTGCATACATGGCGATATGTGTATAAGTATGTACATGCATGTAGATGTGATTCTACAGGCTAATGGACTCTTTGTTACTTGGTCAAGTTTTTTTATGACCAGCATATAGGAGCTTGTCTGTTATTTTTGCCACAATCAAGGATGATAAATCCACCCTGTGATAAACCATCCTCTAAGTTGGCATAAGTGACATCTGAAGAGCAAACAACATTCAAATCTGAAGGTTTTCCCATCAGTGGAAAGGATATGGAACCTGTCTTGGATTTTAGTTTTACTAATGACTTATTGACCTCAAAGTAACTTTACTTTTGGAAATTCTCCAATATTACTTATCCTACCGACATCAAATGGTATATAAGGTTGAGTTTGAGTGAATACCCACAGCATTTGATCTGTTAGTCTTTTTAGATTAGTTTTCTCCTCTTGATTCAACTTTTCATTTTTCCTTAAGGACCTTCATTTTTTTTTTTATATCTATTGGGGATATAGCTGATGCATATCGATTTTGATCTACAATAATCCCATCTTTTGTTTGCTTCACACTCAAAAGATATGAAGGTTCCATTTTCATGTATTCCAACTTTGAATATTTTTTCAACTGAGATCACATTGTTTTAAACGAATAATTTCTGTATAATATAAAATCATCCACATGCATTGCCAAAATAGTCATCAGGTTCCCAGATGCATCATGCAAAAGAAACAGTGCATTGTCATATGCACTCATTTCTTTTAGGTTAGTTAACTCATGATTAACTCTCTTGTACCATGAACAAGGTGCATCATTCAATCCGTGAATGCATCTTTTCAACTGCCATACCTGTGACTCAGGATATACCTCAGATAGTGATCTAAGAAATACCTCTCTCTCTCTCTCTGGCTTATCACCTTGTAAAAATACTGAGGTAACATTAAGAGTCTTCACCTGCCACTTCATAACCAAGGCTGTTAACATTACCAGATGCGTGGCTTCAAGGCTGCATGTTGGTGAATCTGTTTTCAGGTTATTTGAATTTTCTTCATAACCATTTGCGACAAGACGAACCTTCATTATCTTTTTATTATCTCTAAATTTCTCTATTATGACCCCATCTTGTTGAGATTCATTTCTGACCCATGACATTTCTGACCCATTCATATAATTCATGAAGTTCTATTTTTTTATTACATTTATTTATTGGGGATATAGCTGACGCATACAGATTTTGGTCTACAATAATTCCATCTTTTGTTTGCTTATTGGAGTAGATAGACTCAATTGGAGTAGATAGACTCAATTGGAGTAGATAGACTGAACTATCACCCACTTCACACTCCACCCACGTCTATTGAACAGGTGAAGAGGCTCATCCCTTGTTCTCTGTTTAGAACGTGGTTTCCGGCTTTCTCTTTTCCAATCTATTCACTCTTACGTAGCCCCCTGCACACCAGTGGCGTTACCGCCTTGCTCGGGGTGATATGATTTAATAAAAAAACAAAAAAAACACTCAATCTCAAAAATATGAAAGTTTCATTTTATGCATTCCATCTTGGAATAATTTTTCAACTGTGAGATCACATTTTTTTAAATGAATCATTTCCACAAAATATAGTCATCTGCATGATTTGCCAAAATACTCATCAGGTTCCCAGATGCATCATGTCAAAGAACAGTGCATTGTCATATGCACTCATTTTTTTAGATTAGTTAACTCATGATTAACTCTCTTATACCATGAACAGGGTGCATCATGCAATCCATAAATGCATCATTCAATCTTCTATACCTGTGACTCAGAATATACCTCAGATAGTGATCTAAGAAATACCTCTCTCTCTCCAGCCTATCACTTTAAAAAGGCTAGGAATAAAACCCTTGAATGACATACATGCCTTCGTGTTTTTATCTTGTAATTAAATTTTATCTAACTTTCTGTAATCACTTTCATCTTGTCTATTTGCCTGATATCTGTTATATCCCAATGTTGAACACATTCTCATATTTTCTGAGGTAATGGCAAAAATACTGCAGGGCCCTGTTTTTCTTTAGGTAAATCCGTGAAGATAAACCATATACTTTTATCTTGTTTCCACTCCATGCTGAATTCTTCATTTTGCAAAATAGGTGGCTGTTTCACAAAGGACACCATTTTCTTTCAAACATGTTTCAATCTAATTGAACAGTAATAATAATTTCTGTCACACAAAAGAAGACAGCTTTTGCTACTAATGTTAGTTTGTTAGTGACATGCTACTGTAAAAACCAAAGCAACAGTCTCCACCTGCCACTTCATAACTGGGGCTGTTAATATTATCAGACGCATAGCTTCACAGCTGCATGATAGTGAATCTGTTTTCAGGTTATTTGAATTTTCTTCATAACCACGTGCAACAAGACGAAACTTCATTATATTTTTATTATCTTTAAATTTCAACATTATGACTTTTGACCTATTTTATTATCTCTAAATGTTTTCATTATGACCCCATCTTGTTGATATACATTTCAGTCCCATGTCAGTCATGCATTCATATAATTCACAAATTTCTATATTTTTTATTTATTTTTATTTTTATTTTTTTTGCATCAATCACATTTTTTGCTTGCTCGTGTTCAGATGTAAGCAAAACTGCATGTTCTTGATACCCTACATCTGTTACTTGGGAGAGTGATTAACAGGATCCCAATTTATACACACTAGACTTTCACTTTCTGCATCTGGCTTCATATTCAACCAATGGCTGCATTATCCAATTGATTTTGATTCTGTTGTCATAATCTGTCCTCTTTTTTTACTTATCACTTCCATTCATTTTATATTCCACAACTTTTTCTCTATTTGGTTTTGTAGTTTTGTCTTTCGTTTCCTCCCTGTTGCTATTAGAACTTTTATTATGTTGTTCTTCAGTTTCCTCCTCCAAGACTTCATTCATTTCATTTGAAGAAATTGTTTTTTTTTTATTCCTTGGATTTCCCAATTCCTTATTTACTTTCATCAAGGGGCATGGATGCATCAAGTAAAATGTTACTCTATGTCTAATCAGTACACACTGATCTTCCTTACCCAATACTTTAGCAGGTCTAGGCCATCTTTTACAGTTTTTTGTCTATAATAGACACTGTCACTTGTCACGAATCCTACATCTGCATAACTCCTTACATTAGATCTCAGTGCTCTCTGAAATTATTCACTTGATTCAGCTTCCATGAAGCTTCTTCTTGCTGAATGTAAGGCTCCAAGGGAGAATCTGTTATGCGATTGGTTCCAAACTGGCACCAATGATATCAATTTCTCTTTTGAAGCATGAGCAAATTGCTTTATGTAATTTCTCAGTCTCACTTCTTTTCTCCACTCTAGAGAATTTTTCCAAAACTTGTAACACAATGTTTGGTGCTGTTGTGTTGCTTCGTTTTGGTATAATTAGAAGATAACACAAACTTGAATTAATGATGTTTATTTTTGGTATAAAACATTAGGTTTTTACATCAAGTTACAACCTTTAAATTTTGTGTTGATACAGGAGCGGACTAGCTAAATTCTCTTCACTGTGGGATGCTAGTAGTAAACGAGCCTATCCCTTCTGGTCTCTAGTGGTCAACTGAGTAGCGTCTTCCCCTTTTTAAATCTCATACACAAAACTACTGTCCTTAACTCTTACTTCTTACTCCTACTCTTACTCCTACTCCTAAAAAAAGAAACGGTTCCTTATTTGTCGTCCAATTTTGAATTCTTGGCGTCAGTGTGTCTACCTTTTTTTATTTTTAGAACACACGCCATTTTATAAACCATAACAGTGCCATTTCAACCTTTAAAAGCATATTTGTCAATGGAAGACTATAATGTCCAGTAGTAGTATTTTGTAATTGTATATGTCTGTCTAAAATCCAGTAGCCTTCCAGTAGGTTTCATTGATTTATGACTTAGTAACAGGGCTATATAACACATCTTCAAGAAAAGTTAAATTAAAAATGAATTATTTAGTACAACCTCTAAGGTGGTACTGACAGTTAAAAAAAGAGCAGAAAAACCTGATAAAACGGCCCAAGAAAAAAGTATGGAGACCAAAAATGGACCACATAACACTGTACAAGAAAATATGGAGGAAAAAAATGAAGAAAAGCCTAATGACCAACAATCTAACAATGACAATGCTGAGGCTGGGGAATTGCCCACTTGCTGAAAGTCTCCCTCGTTAAATGTGTAATCAACATTGTGGAGTTTTTGGAGCATCTCAATAGTTACACACATCTTTCATGAAATGGTGGGCTTTTGGAAGAATCCCAAGTACTTGTGAAGGTTGAAAAAAGAATTGTCTCAGTCTTTGTTGTCTACAAACATTTGCACAAAATGGTGTCACTCCATGAAAGACTGTGGTTAAGTCACAGAATAATTAAGCAATCAGGATTTTCACATGGGAAATACTGCTACCAATGACCAAAGACTGTGTAGAGGCAGCCAGCCATGATCATATCACAAACGATCTTATCATCCAAACTGAATACAAAGGCAAGAGTAAAACCCTGTAGCTGTATTTGAAATTCTTTTTGTAGATATCAGGGAGCACTGAACTGTACACGTTACACAGTATGCCCAGATACTGAGTGCGAACTGTGATAGCTTGACTGGGAGATGAAGTTTCAAGACCATGTTAGATCAAGAAGCCTTTCTCTCCATCTCCAACTGTCTGGATGTCGTGGGTCTGAAACATCATGACCAACTGCAAACCAATGTGTTGGAAGTGTGGAGAGACCAATCACCTCTTCTTTTCTTGCCCAGACAAGAAGGTCTCTGGAAGTTGGACCCATCAACTAAACTCCACTTCTGATCATGTCTGTAAATTTCAATTCATCTGTAATGGGCATGCCAGCATCCAGGACTGGTGTGGTCAAATTCCCAGTTGGGTCTCGCTCACAACCCAAATTCTCCAAAAAAGCCTTTGTCTGCTGCTTGTGCAGTTGTGGATAAGGAAAAGGGAGAATGTCTGGTTGCTGGTTGGGTCAGGTAGTGAGACATTGAATCCCTGAGTCACCCGTGACTAAAGTTACAGACAGTTCCATTCTCTCTACCAGTGTTAAGGCAATACCCCAATCTCATTTAAGGATCTCCAACAAAAGTAGAAACCTAGCTTCAAAAAATCTGAAAATATCAGTAAACTAAAACAAAAACTAGAAGAAAAATCAGCACACCCTCAACCTCTACCCTTTTCACAAATTATTGCCTTCATCAACATACTTGTTCCCCTACAAGATTATCACACTCAGCCTAGATCCTAGTTTCTTCAGGCAATAAACTTATCATACTCCAAGTCTTACTCCCAGTCTTTTTTCTCAAAAACAAGAAATGTCCCCACCTATCAAAAGGCAAAGAAGTCCATCAAATGAGGTGAAAGAAAAGCACAAAAATTCAATAAAGGTGCATATAATTTAGTAGATATCTGCGATATTTTCCTGGCTCAGGCTGAAAAGGCAAAAGATTACAACATCAGGATAAAAAAGCTCAAGTATCTACTGTCAATCAAAAACATTGGTGACAAGGATGTGGAAGACCCTGAAATTTCCCAGAAGCTAAACATGTGTTTACTGTCATCTAAACTGGGTCAGGGGCATGGTAGACATGGTGTAAGTTTGAGGAGGCCTGAAACTCTTTTAAAATCTCATTCCTAATAGCAATTATTGAAAATGATGAAATTAATAAACTAAAACAATAGTGTTCAAGAAGGGCCCCAGTTTCAGTTCTCTCCCTATATCTATAGTGCTTTACAACTAATTTATCCCTGGAATATTGGCAATTTCTCCTATGATGGCACTATAAATAATAAGATTGGTCAATGGGAGAGGCTGTTGGCACCCTTTCACCGATCATGATTAAGCTAGGTTTCCACCTTAATCAGGTTTAATAATGGCTCTCTGGTTAGTAGGGCCTGAGGTTAATATCTTATCGAGCAAGGCTTGCTCATGATCTTTAGTGTCTCAGGATATATGTATGTTGTTTGCAGGAGACTCAGTTTTCAACTTGTAACAATGAGGGCATTCTGTCTAAGGATTTTTCTTTATTCAGCATGTTTTGATGGATGCTAGAGAGGTGTTTCCTGACTGGTAAGCATGTGCTCTTGTCGTTGCAGATCTGGCAGGCAGGCTTTGCATGCTGGATGTTACCTTAAAAGATAAGGCTCTTTGTTTCTTTAGGGTTTATACACCCAATAGCCATGCAGAGCAGCCTAATTTGTGTTGTAGGATCAAGCTGTTTTGACATCTAGTTGGGTAATTTTAGCAGGTGATTGGAATGCCATCATTGATTCCAGTAAAGATTGTATAGGGAAAGATCGGGTTCTAACAACCTAGATGTGAAACCATTTCAGGACTTTATCAACAAGTTTCATTTTGTCAATAAGTATTGAAATGAACACCTTGGAGGATAGTGTGGACTTAGATTAATAGGGGCAGCTTAGCTTTAGTGGTGCATTCTTGCTATATCAACCAAGTCCTGGTTAAGTGAGTTGATGTAAGGCTCTTACTTTGTCCAAGTTTCTATTCGATAGTTTACACAGATCATAGGCTTGTCCAGGTTCTTGTAAACTTAGATAAGCCTAAGGTTAGGTTGGCTGGCTGACTACCAGAAATTGAATGCATCATTATTTGGTGAGCAAAATTTCTTGCCTATCAGTTGTTACTAATGCTATGGGAATTAACAGAGGCTGTAGTTGCAAATAAGTGGTGAGATTCTTTAAAATCTAGACTGAGGTCTGTTTGCTGTGGATTATTGTCATTGACTCAATCTAGCTAGATTAGCAGTACAAATGGCATGTGAAAGTTGATCGGATGATTAAATACCATGGTAGTGGGGATGTAGCCTTAGCTAGAGTGAAACTAGGCTTCTTGCTTATTAGGAAGAATCAATCTCTGGTAGTTAGGGCTAGGTTAAAAGGAATGTCTTCTTAGGCAACAAACATGTTGCAAGCATCACATTATCAGACAAGCAGATTGGGACTACAAACACAGGGATATGGGAGGCTTTTTATGACTATTTTCATAATAAGTTCAATGCCTATCTGGCCGACTTTCCTCAACAGCAAGTGGTTTGGTGTAAGGATCCCATCACAATGTCTGATATCTGAGAAGCACTGTAACTGGTTGGCCAGGGATAAACCTGTACCCAGTTTCTGTATGTGTCCATCAGGTTGCTTGTCATAGTGAATAGGGTTAGGGGAAAATTAAAGCCCTTCATATTTTCTTGCTCTATTTGTCAAGGTTGTCTGCTTTTGCTTTTGATGTGTCCTGGAATGGGATATATATCAATACGAGGTTGTTAAGTGGTTAAGGCAAATGCAGTCCAGTAAAACAATCTAGTCCATAGATGTAATTGTTGTATGCAGTATCCTGAGATGTAGGCGTAGTCAGTAGACCTCTGGTGATAGATCTCACTCACTCACTCACTCACTCTATCCTAGCCTTCGTCTGTACATATGGCTGATACCAGCCAATCATATTCCAGTGAGGAGGAAACAAGGTGTGTCCATATTCAATACATCGGCTTTTGTTTTACATTCTTGCATTGGAGCCTTTCCTTTGCAAGTCAAAGACAAATTAGCCAGGTACCCCACCTATGCTGATGAAGTTTTGGCTTTTGTGTAAAGCTAAGATTGACAAAGTCTGCAAAGAAATCGGAGGGTAGGAGACAATGACAGGGACCAAGTTCAATCATAATAAGTCTATTAGCTTGCAGTTATGTCCTTGGAAGGGAGTTTCTTTTCCTGGACCTTTCCCTTGAATGGGCAAGCTGGTTAAGATACTTGGCATCTTGTTTAGTCCAGATCTCCTTCTGGAAATGAATTGTTAGGAGGTTCATGAGAAGGCCAAGGCTGCAGTTTGTCTGTGGTCCCAGAGGAATCTTTCCTTAAAGGGGAAGGCAGATTCTCTATCTGATTCTCTTTTACCAACTCTTTTTACTTCCACATGCCACTCTATTAAGACAAATAAGGCTCTTATTAATCTTCTTGTGAGGAGGCAAGGCTCTCAAAGTATTTTAGGAGATCTGTTACCACTACCCTTCTGATAGCAATCTGGGTATGCCTAGCATTGAAATTTATCAACATATACTTTGCATCTCTTTCTGTTTTTGCAATTAGATAGGAATGGCAAATTCTGGAAGGAAGATGCCAGTATCGACTTTCCATCACAGAGAAGTGTGCACTCATCTGCCATTTACCCAAGGCCAGTGCTCTTTCTATCATAAAAGCCGGCTGGCTCTCATTCCTCTCAAAGTTGATGGATGGCCTCTCCAATGTCCAGATATTGTCCTGTAAGGCATTAGTTAAGTGCTAATTATCGGGGCTGTTCAAGATGATCTAATAGGTGATCTCAGTCTTATAAAGTAAGAGGCTCACTCCATATAGCTTTGGGCACTGGGGTTGAAATGCCTTGCTAATGCTGAGGCATCACTTACCTGGCTCGTGATTCAAAGAGTCCTCTTGACTGACAAGAGACATAGTTTTCATGCTCTGCAGAAAGTTCTTTGTCCTCAAGGCCAGTTTTGTTTGTAGCAATGTCCTACTGCCGTTAACTGAAGCTGAGCACTATGTGTTTTTTTGCTTACTAGGTGTTGTGTGAGGCATGATTCTGATGATGTGTCAAAAGGAACTCTATGGGGATGAGAAGTTTACCTCTTCCCAACTAATCTTGTTCTTTAGAAATCACCTTAAAGTCAAAATTAGGATGGAAAGGAAATGACTTACTCTAACAGAATTTGGAAATAGGTGGGTGAGTCTTGCACATTTTTGCCAAGGATAAGGAACTGATTTAGAGTGGCATTTTGATGCCAGTTAGGCATTAAGAATATTGGGGGTTTTCTGTAGTGTACATTAACAACTTTACCTAAAATAGGTTAGTATAAACTTGTTTTTGGTTTTTTTATTTTTTTTCTACCAAATTCAATTTAGCTGAGGAAAGTATGCTCATTGACCTTTTTTAGTTAGGTGATCAGATATGTCAGTTCACTAGTGATGCAGAATGTCATCATTTTCAAGTGTGATTTTTTTGTTTGATGCAGAATGTCATCATTTTCAAGTGAGTTTTTTTGTTTTTCTTGGTGTTTGGATTAGTGTGTGGATGAATGAAAGTCTGGCCGAATGATTATTTGAATATGTTTAAAACTCCCATCCAGTTAACTGATGTTTCTGCCACATTTTAAAGATTGGGGGACAGTATATTACTAACATTGTTTTGTTTCTAGTATCCTTGTTTTTCATTGAAAATATTTAAAAAAATATTTTATTCCTTACCTTCCAGAGAAAAATTTTACATATGGGGACTAGTTAGAACTTCATAGAATCTTTGAGGCATCATGGTGGGTGTAGTAAAAATGGTAAGTACATGTTAAGTGCAAGTATTATTCTGGTATGACAAGGTCAATTATTGTGGCTAGTTTAAAACAGATGAAAATCAGTCTTCTACCATACCCTTTTGGCCATGTACTACATTTGTATTCATTGTACGATAAATATGACTTTCAGTTGCTTTGGGAATTATTGTCAAAGTAATTCAAGAGGGAACAGACTTTCTGTTGCCTGGATAATATCCTTAAAAAAATCTAAACTGTTTTATAACCAAGAGGATGTAATTTCGATCCCTGTGCTGGGTAACAAATATTGTTTGTAGAACTGAACTTAACAAAAACAATTGCTTAAGTAAATTGAAAACAGACTGAAGTCCACCATGACATAGCAATCAGACATAAACAGAGTGAGCCCCCTTGAACTTATGGCTGAAAAGTAAATACTAAAAAGGACAGAAAAGAAAAGGAGGTGGGGAGTTCAGTTTTCTCATCCTTCCTTTAACAAGTAATTTTAGAGGTGCTAACAAAAAAGACAAGACTCTTACTCAAAGTAAAATTTGAAAAGTAACAAACATTTATTAGAAAAACAACAATATCTTGCAATATACAAAGTTAAAGCAGGAAGCAAAGGCAATTCTGAAATTGTACGATAAAAACAACAGGAAGGCAGATATGTGACACTACACCAGCTTCTGTTCAAAAGGAGATGAAGAAGCTTATTGATCAATAGCAAAATTGCATAGCTATACAGGGTGGAGACTGTTAAGAAAGGATATAAGCATCTTATCTTTATCAGTAGAAATAAAGGTGTTGTATAGAAACTTCCTTTCCTCAAAATTATAGTTAATACAATTTATATAAAATGCAATACAGGCTTTGCACAAAATTTTCTTAGGGCACATGATCAAGACAGATTAACAGTTCTTTGAAATAAAATTCTGTTTTCTTTTACAACAGTGCATGAAACAAATTTCTTTAACTACAAAAGAATTTTACTCTCATATAGAACAATAGTTCATATAAATAATTTCTTAAAAAAAAGGACCTTGAAAAATTTGAATATTGAAATGAGTGAGAAAGGATGACTTTTTTCAAGCAAAGTTGCTTCTCTGGAACCTTTAGACAATGCAAAAACTCTCACAGGTTTAGAAAAGATTTTTATATGAGGTGAATATTTCAAATTGAGACAATTATTGTTCTTTCTTCTTCAACAGCAACAATAGTAGCAATCTTTCTCATCCTAAATCACTACCCAAATGTAGTGAAATCCTTTCTAAATTTGCAAACAGAATGCTTCAAACTTAATCAACTATTTAGAGGGACTATACTACTTTTTAACACAATTGGTTAAAGGCTCAAATATCACTATCCAATTAATTCATGCCCATTTGCAACATAAATTTGGCTGCTTTATCTGGTTTGATGAGTTGATCCTCGATTTTTGTAAGTCTTTGAATGTTTAAAATCATCTGCTTTCATTTTAGTGTTTTTTTAAAACATCAATTTGAATCCACTTTCTTTTGCAAATCTTTATTTGCATATTTTTATGAACTGCTTGGCCTCATTTTGGTAGTTTATTTTAAAAAGGAACCATGTTAGGAACTTTTTAATTTTTTTAGTTTTTCATGGAATATTATCTGTTTAAGTACATATAATTTTTATATTCATTTTCACACAATTTTAACATAGACTTTTTTATTATAAAATAAGTTTTTTTTAATGCTATTCATCACATGCATAGAAAGATCAGATAGATGGAATTTTCTATTATTGAAGTTGCCTCTTCACTTGACTAATGTATCAAAATAGTTATAATAAAAACAATCTTCAAGATTTCATATGAAAATTAATTCATATTTATTTTATCTAGTTTTAAGTTTCAGTTGTTGTATCCCCTGTTCTTCTTCAGGTGTCTGTTGTATTTGAAAACATTTTTGAAATTTTAAACTGAACCCTTCATCAATTCCATATGGATGTACTGTTGTCATTCTACAATCCCTGCTAACGGATAATCACATCAATTCTTTTGTTATTTTGTCTTTGTGTTAATTCAGCCTTGTGTTTGGCTGGATTCACTTACGTCAATCAGCTCAAGAAGGTGGTTAACTGCAGCAGTTGAATAAAAGTCTTCAAAATTTCAGATTACAAACCTGTTCAGGTCCACATTCTCTGACTTTAAGTCTTGTATCAAATACAAAATTAATGATTAATGCAGACATCAGGAAATACTGCAACCCCAGTCTTTTAGTGTATTAGACTGAAACAGAATAGAAATGATGTTCTAAAGTTATTAATATTTCTGAAATTAAAATTGTTCTAAGACTATTAATATAACTTGAAGATACAATGTCCTTTCAGAACTCCAACAAAGCTTTGTTCTGAAAAAAATATAATGAACAGTTAATGCAGTCAACTTTAACTTAAAAATGCCATATTGATTAAATCCATATAGATTATTATTATTGACAGAAGAGAGATATTATATACACAAATTATGATTAATGTGATAACCACATTCTCTCAGTAATTCTTGCATTGATCTCTGACCACGTACAATCCATTTTCCTGATTTCTAATGCATTTCTAGTGTAAAATCATTAACAATGCATTTTTTATTATTTATATATATATATATATATATACACACACACACATGTATATCTACATATAAAGTAACTCTATTCTGTCAGTAATACTTGCATTCATTTCTGATTATTGACACTGATTTTTTTTTCTGATTTTCAATATACAACAGGAAGTTGCATGCTAAAACTTGCACAAACAAATTTTAGACAGAAAAAGGACAAATGTTTTCTTATCACCAGAAATATTTGTTTTTAAACAATAGAAAGGAACCTGGAATAATTGTGCAAGGTTTCAGTAGAAATACATGAAGTGACCTAAGGCATTATTGCAATTTTTTAAATTTTTCATTAATATTACGTTATTTCCAAACAAATCAATATATATATATATATATATATCAGCATGCAGTGTGGTTATAGAAGAATCCAAAGGAATATCCTGTACATACAGTGGTAGGATAATTCTCTAAGAGAACTCTAAACATATATGCATATAAATACATATGGAGCAAATATAAGACAAATTAAGACACACACATTATTTCATGGTGAACCAGAAGTATAGGCCTATTTTAGGCAAACACAAATTTCATGTAAAATCCTTTGTAAAATAAAGATGGAAGCTGATGATGGTTCACCTGAAATAAGCCTATACTTCCGATTCACCATGAAATAACGTGTCTGCCTTAATTTTTTTTATATAATATGTCCTTTAAATTCATAAATAATAATTTTATTTATTTATTGTTAGATAGAAAATTAACATTTTTTTTCTAAAAAAATTAAATTAAAACTGCTTTCCAGATATAAGATAATATATATAATATTAATCTTTGGATAGTATTTAGTTTCATCTTAATTTTTGGGTTCCCTTTTATTGCAAGTTAAATGTTCATTGTGGTGCAGCAGATATTGGCTCGGTATGAGAAATCAGGGAGCCGAGTTAGAATTCCACTTCTGCACAAATACCCTTGGGAAAGGTATTAATCCATATCTTCCCTCCAGTTATGGGTTAAATAACAGGACAGATTGGGTTCTATAGTCTCGGCTGGCAACCAGTCTACCGCAGAAAGTAATGGCAACCAACTGCATGTTAATATTCTGCCCAGTCAGTCATGTCTCTTTCAAAATATGATCACCCAAGCTTGTATTGCATATGGCATTTAACTGTTTATTGTAAATCAATTTGAGTCCTAAATTCTTCAGACTATGAGGATTAGAGATAAACAATAAAATCATAATACGATTCATAGCATTTGCTTCTGAAAAGCCATTAAATGTCTACCTGTTTTACAGTCAGAAATTAATAAAAATTATTAACAATGGTTTAAAGTAAAATAATAAGCAGTTGTAAACTAAGAATTGTCTTAAATAAAAATTTGCAATTAAGGTGTCACTCTATTTGTAAAATGTTCTGCTAAACTACAAAATGGAAAACATAATTAAATTATCAGAAAAATGTTATCACACTCATTCAATATTCACTGCTATACAGCAAAAATTGTTGTTTAAAAGCTCTTTCAATATAGCAATATGCATTGTTTCTTACATTTAACACAAATTCAATTTAGCCTTCTCGTCAATTAGCACATGCAGAGCATAATCAAATGCACAAATGTAAAGACCTTGATATAAAACTGATTTGAATAAAGTATTCAGTATTATTGAAGTCTTATACTAAGTTCTTTTAAAGGCTTTTAGCAAATTTCATACTTCTAAATAGCTCTAGAATTTGTAGTATCCCCTTACTAGAAGTCAGAAATAATACTACCTAAACATGTTAACTTTGTCTTCTTCTCCCTCCTCTTCTCCAGGTGCTTCCACCTAGGTCAGGAACTACTATCCCAGAAATCCCTTCATCTCTCACTCCCTCTCTTTCTCTCTCTGGCCCATTCCTACTGACCAACAAATAGTAGAAGTTCAGCTTTTTTTAGTTCCTCAAAAGATTTCACACCAGCCACATGTGCTACTCCCACCAGTGGACATTTTGAGGGACTCACACTAGAATGTAGTTAAAGTTAAATAAAGTTTTGTCTTAACAGGTTAATATTGTATCTCTTAATTATTATCCAAAACATACTAGGTACAAATATTACAAATACTTCATTTTGTTTATTTGAATATAAGAGACAAAAATGTTTTCCTAATTGAAATTGCAACAAGTCATTAATAATGTACATGAAACATTTAAAAATGGCCCATAAATTTTGCCTTTTATTTTTCCAAGTGAATTAGAAAAGAAATTAAGTAAGGTTTCTGTGTTTTATAACTTTCTTCCACCATTAAACCCAACAGCATTTTGAATTATATTCCAAGCTTCAAATAGTGCCATATATTCATGGGAAGGACAGAAAAATTAACTTTGCATCGTATGATCTCATGTTGAGTCGAAACAACTTAATGAGTATAATTTCTATTTTCATATTTTGACAGTTTGTTATCACAGACATAATTTATTGGACTTTTGATCCAGACATGCCAGTAAACAAAGAAATTATTTTGTTACTTTTTAGTCTTCTTTTTGAACACTGATATATAGAAAGAACTCTGTAAACAAACATCAATGCTTCTATTTCATTCAACAATTTTTTTCTTTTCAGACTTTCATAACAAATGTAACAATGCCTAACCTCAGAATTTCAGACCAAAAATCAAAAAAGTCATGATGACTATGATCAAACGCTTGATTCATGTTGCAATTTTATTTTTATGACTGTATAGCTCCATATCTTCTCAGAAATTACATTTAACAATAAATCCAATATTTTCTTTTTATAGTTTGTATTTCTGTTTGAATTTTGAAAATGAAGAATTATCATTATTATACATATCATTACTTGTTTATTTGTCTCAAAAATGATAGCAATATTAGTTTTTTTTATATTTTAAAAGTAAAAACCAATTGCAAAATTTATCTACAAACTAAACATAATTTAATAAATTAATAATGTTCTATGATTTAAGTTTGAAATTACAAACTTTTAAAGTTACTAGATCATCAGAAGAAACCAATACACAGAAATGGGTGAATTTCCTACCATTATCATAGTTTGTTTTTTAAATATTTAACTTTTTTAAACATATTTTTTCATTTTTATTTTTTTAAATAGATATATAAATCATTTTATCCCAAGCTTTAAGATGTCAGGGTTAATGAGAGAGAATAAAAGAAGAAGAATTCAGAAGACAACAGTTAAAATTGCATTTAAATTTTTGAAGATCCAAGTTGACTGGAATGCATGTAGGAAATATTTTCTCGCAAATTACTCGAATATTGGGCCAGAAAAAGAAAATGCTGACAATTCAACTCGCCGGTACAATATTGCGAATTGCTATCCACCGAACCAGTCAGACCCAAAAACATTCTTTCTTGCTTCGAGAACAACGACTGCTTTTATCGGCCGATCAATTTTTTCCATTGACCGAGAACTCAGAGAGGATGCCAAATATTTGCATACACTCCCATAGCGATTCCTGCGACGGACTTTTGTTTTTTTTTTAATATTCCTTCTTCAGCATGTTATGCGGAATATGTGCCCCTTTTTCTGTTTGGGTCTGTAATTTTCTTTTTCGCCGCATTTTCCGTCATAGTATTAACGCGACGCGCTGTCGCTTGGTTTGACGAGGTAAGTTGCCGTTTTCTTCACTATAAAGCAAGAAGCCAGAAGAGAGTTCCACAGGCAAGAGAAGAAACTATTAGTATAAGACTGAGAATAATGTGAGAAAAAAAAACATAATTAAGGCAAAAGAACAATAAAGAAACAGGAATTAAGAAGACAAAATATAACAATTGATATTGCATTTAAATGTTTAAAGATCAAAGATTACTGGGAAGATTGAAGCCATAAGATATATGTGCATGTGTATAGTGGTAATAAAATGCTACAGGCAGGATTAATGCTTGTGGTAGTGGGTGCCGACAGACGTTAGGTTATTCATGGCAATAAAATGCTGAAAGAGAATTAATGTTTAGGAATTTGGGAGCATGTAAGTAAGGAATGTCTTCGCTTCTTAGGTCAGTAAGTAGTTTTTGAGACAGGGAAGAAGGTAAGGAGAGGTGAAGGGAGGGGAGCATAGTAGCCGCTTGACTTAGGTCAAGGGGATAATGATTACCCCTCCTCTCTCTCTTGAGTCAGTCCATGTGTGTCGGCCTGCATTGGTCTGTCAGGTGATGTTTTCTGTATCTGCTTTTTATATCTTCTTTTTGGATCACAGCAGCTCATTTGGGATTTCACACTTGTATTTGGTTCTAGGCTTCCCATTGGCTGATAAAAAAAAATTTGCATAGGCTCATGAACTGGAAATTTAATATTTAATTACTTTTTAGTTTTCAACCGGACGACTTTTGGTCATTTACTTTTTAGGTCGTAAAAGGGCAAACATCCAGTCCATTGCTTTTGCTCAGTATCACTACATGTATGTATGTGTGTGTGTATATATATATATGAAAAAGTTCGAGAAACTGGAACGCTTTAAGTGTAGATTTATTGTTGCTATTATTAATAGTATTACTTGCATTTAGTATGATATATTAAGTGTCCATAATGGTATTTGTGTTGCTACACATTTTGAGTCTAAAGTTGACTCTCTTCAGGCGAATAAACTTGTGACTTCATATATTGAGATGCATTTGTTTTTCTGATGGCTAAAATATTGTGTATAAATAGGTAAGTCAAGTGATGAGCAGGTCAGAAAGTTCATATGCATGCATGTTGGGTTTTTTTCACAAACAATTTTGAAGTATAAAGATGAAATCAAATTCCCAAGTCAGTGAAAACATTTTTATAGCCAACAAAGGTGACAGAAAAATTTAATGTGTGAGTGTGAACTTCTAGAATAATTCTCTCTCTGCAGTGTTTGAGACCACAAATCAATTTTTATATATATATATATATATATATACACACACTTTATAGCTCTGTTATATTACATTAACACTGTTTTATTAACACCAGAAATATATCTATATATGTGCATGCACTTGCATATATATATATATATATATATATTCATTGATATCCATACTTAAATATGGTGTGCAAATGGAAAAGGGAAAATCTTCATTGATCCAGTAAGCCATCAATTTATATGTTATGAATATTGCAGAGAATGTCTGACCAATGCAGGCCTCATTAATTATAAGAAGAGTCATATTGGTAGACCTTTCATCTATTATAATCACTACTACACAAGAAATAACATGCTCTAGTTTCACCTGTTACATGAAAACTCACATGCAAACTGAACAAATTTTACAAAATAGGCTAGGCCCTGTACGAAACAACCTAGTTTGTCACATCTGCAATAGGCATGCAAGTCACTTAGAGGCTTTAATAATCATTTCAATTAAAACCAAAAATGTTGATCAAACTTGTTAATGATGGGTCATAAGTTGACAGCCTTCATATATGAAAGAGAAATTGCATTCTCTTCGTATTCATTTTTATCTATCATAAAATAGTTCAGTCTACTTACCTCTGATCACTGTTTTTCTAATTGACACTGTATGATGACAAGTTTGTTTTATCATTAATAACAGTATGTGTTAATATCTGTTTGTAACATTATACAGTCAGTCAGTTGAGTGCTATATGGGATACACGCTTGGGCAATCATGTCTTGACAGCGACATGACTGACTGGACAGAAGATTATCCCGCAGTAGGTTGCCATTGCTTTCTGCGGTAGACTGGTTGCTGACCAATGCTATAGAACCCAATCTGTCCTGTTATTTAACCCATAACTGGAAGGAATAGGCAGATTAATACCTTTCCCAAGGTTATTTGCATGAAAGTGAATGCAATGAATTCAGTTGGAATTCGAACTCGGCTCCCCGATTTCTCGTTCCGAGCTAATATCCATTGCACCACAACGCACATCCCTAAACATTATACAGGGTGTCCATAAAGTTTGTGTACACTTTAAAAATTTATAACTTTATTTGTATTTGTGATAGAAATAATTTGTAAAAAGGATTAGAAAGAAGTAAATCTATATTTGTCAAGGTTTTATTGAAATTTTATTTAAGTTTCTACATGTCCTCCATCATTAGCAAAACAAAGGATAATATGATTTTTCAGTTCATTGATTTAGAGTAATTCATGAAATCACATTAGTTATTCTAGTTTTCAAATCTTCTAATGAACTAGGTTTGGTTGTATACACAATTGTTGTCACATGTCCCCATAAAAAAAATTTATTAGGGTCAAATCTGGCAAACGTGGAGGTCAAAAAACTGTTCCACCCCTTCCGATCCATCTGTTAGGAAATTCCTGATTTAGAAACTGTCTAACACGCAGAGCAAAGTGACAAGGAGCTCAGTCCTGTTGAAACACTGTATTATCTTTCAAGTTTAATTGTTCAAGCTTATTTTTTTTACAGATTATTTTTATCACAAATACAAATATAGTTATAAATTTTTTAAAGTGCACACGGACTTTATGGGCACCCTGTATTTTAATGAATACCCATTGACTTTTATGTATGTGAATATTTATTTAAACTGAGGTCCTCATTTTGATTTTGTTATAGTGGAACATCCTGTCATCCCCGAGAATAGAATGCTCTAGATTATAAAGGACAGTGACAAGCACAGAGTGCACATGTCTTAAGCGGAGGCATTCTCTATTTGATAGTTTATTCCGCTCCTTCTCGTTGATTGCTTATCTATATCTTATTGTTAATTGTACATTCGTACAATAAATCCGTTATATCGTATTCCTGTGTTGAGTACCATTCTTCTACTAATCTTTACACTGATATTCCTTTCTGGGATATATCAGATTTTTATAATCACAGTATTTCAGGTGTCTGCGGTATACAGATAATTACTGGGAATTTCAAACTGTATATGGAGAAAAAAACCTCATTCCACTGTATAAACGCAAGTTCATGCTAAAAGTTTTCACCCTCACCCTTAAGAAATTCTTCCAAAATGAATTCTTGTATTTAGTCAGATTTTGAGTTGTAAGCCTTTCCAAGAACTTTTTAGTACCCTGTTGCCTATCACAGAAGTGATTGATTTCCCCATGCATTTTTCAAATAACCATAATGGATTCTGCTCACTTCTTGATGTTTAACTTCTATCCCTGATTCTTGTCATGCCATGCAGCTTTGCCTTCTTGGCAACTCTGACCATTCCTCCTCCCTCCAGGAACTTCCTACCAGCAGAAGATCCTACTGCTATCAAGAGCAGACTGGGAATCATTCTGCAACTTCTTTTTTGATGTCCCTTGAAACAAAGTTTCTAGTCCTCCTGTTGAAGACTGTGCATCTGAGGTTTCCTCTTGGATGAAAGCTGGCATTGATATTTCATCCCATCCAGGAAGTTCTGACACAAGCCTCATTCTTTCTTTAGGTTCTCTCCTGCTTGCTCCATTGCCATTGCCCACAGAAACCACTTCTTCTCGCTTTACCGGAGTGACACGTCTGATCATAATAGGCACCTATTTATCCCTGCTCGATATGAATGCAAGCAAGTCCTAAATGATGCAATGCTGTTATTTGCTAATAGAATAAAGCAGCATATAGTATTCCACAAGTTTGGCTCTCATAACTACTTTGCATGCTGCAAAAGTGTGCTAAACAACAGAAACACCTTCAATACCACTACTACTCAATAATTTTGAGGTTCTCACATCCAAAGTAGACAAAGCTGAGTGCTTTGCTTGCAAATTTTATTACAATCCACACTTGATTCATCTATAGTACCCACACCAGACTTCTCTCCCAAAACTGAGGCCCAGCTGAGTGGTGTATACATAACCCCTTCTATGGTTTCTAAGATTATTTCTAAGCTTGACTCCCATAAAGCAAATTGATGTGACGGTATTCCAGTCATTAAACTTCAGAAATGTGCTTTTGAACTCTCTTGTCATCTCCAAACTCTTTAACTATTGCCTTGCTGCCTCTTGCTTCCCTAGTTGTTGGAAGTCCTCCTCTGCAGTTCCTGTCTTTATAAATTCTAGAGAGCCCTTCAAACTCTTCTATCAACCTATCAGCCCTTTATCAATTTTCAGCAAAGTGTTTGAGGCTATTATCAATGCTGAAATAATTCGGCATCTCACATCCAACAAATTATTTTTTGACAAACAGTATGGCTACTGCTCTACCAGGTCTACTGCTGATGTGCTCACCCTGATCACTGAGTACATATATCAGGCTCTTGATAAGAACGGCAAAGCCCAGGATATCATAAAAGTATTTGATAGGGTTTGGCATGCTGGGCTTCTGTGCAAGCTACAGGGCTATGGTATAACTGGACAATTGTTCAATTTAATTCAATCATTCCTGTCAAATTGTAAAATGATGGTCATTCTAAATGGACAAACCCTTTCATGTTAATGTGGGTGTCCTTCTAGGCTCTATCCTAGGTGCTACGCTTTTCCTGATATTCATCAATGATCTTCCTGATGTAGTCAGTTCCCAAGTTGGCACCTACACAGATGGCACCACCATCTACTTCTGTCTCAATAAAAAAGTAGATCTAGCACCTGGTCTTGGAATGGACCTCCAATTTGCAATGGATTGGAGTAAGAAATGGCTTGTAAATTTTAATGCTTCCAAAATAAAGCTGCTGTTCTTTAACCACCATTGAGAAGCTTTCCTACCTTCCATCAGTATGGATCATGCTAATTTCTCAGACAGCAACCTTCTTGGCGTCACTCTTTCAACCAACCTCAAGTTGAATGACTACATCTACGGCTAAGAAGGTTGGGTCACTGTGTTAGGCAAGAAAGTTTTTCTCATCAGAATCCATCGTGCACATTTATAAATCTACTATTCATCTAGGCATTGAGTAATGTTGCCATATCTGATCAGGTGCTCCTGCTGTTTATCTTGGGGTTCTTGACAAAATCCAAAGAAGAACCTGCAATGTAATGGGTCTTGATTAGGTGGCTTGACTTCAGTCACTTTCTCATTGTTGGGACATAGCTTCCTTCTGTCTTTTCTACAAATATTTTCATGGTTTCTACTCTGACAAGCTTCTTTCCCTGGTGTTCCAAGCACATGAATTTGCTTGTGCTACTAGATTGGCATCTAGGTCCCACCTCGTTACCATCAAAGCAGTCAAATGTAACTGCCACTTCTACTCTATCAGTTTCTTTTCTTGTACTTCTCGCTTGTGGAACTTCCTTTGTAGAGAAGCTTTCCTACCTTCCATTAATATAGATCACACTAGTCACCCTGAAAGCAATATATTGCACCTCCTCGGCCTCACCCTCTCATCTGATCTGAAGTGGAATAAATACATTGAATCAATAGCTATATCTACTGCCAGGATAGTTGGTCCACTATGCTGAGCCAGCTAATTTTTCTTGTCAGAATCCATTTTGCACATGTATAAATCTAATATTCACCTGTGCATTAAGAACTGTTTGCCGTATTTCATGCGCTTCTACTGTTCAGCTGAGGGTTTTCAACAAAATCCAAAAGAGGATCTGCATTGTAATTGGTCCTGATTTGGCTGCTCGCCTTCAGCAAGAATGTCTTCAATGGAATGTGGCTTCTCTCTGTCTTTTCTACAAGTATTTTCACGGCTTCTGTTCTGATGAGTTTTATTCCCTGGTGCCCCGTCCTCATCAATTTACCCATGCAACCAAATTGACAACTGGATACGACCATTTTATTGTTAAAATAGGCAAATGTAACCGTCAATTTTATGCCAGCAGTTTCTTTTCTTGCACTTCCTGACTGTGGAACTCCCTTCTCCATGCTTGCTTACCTGATAGCTATAATCTTCAAAAGTTTAAATGCAATCTCAATTGCCATCTTCTATCTCCATGACTCCCACCTCTCACTTACCCTTTCTACAACATCACCTGTACCATTTTATTTTCAGTCATTCGCCTCCTCTCATTGTAACCCACTGTACACCAGTGGCAGTATTGCCTTTCTTGGAGTGAAATGATTAGAAAAAAGTATCGGTTAATTACTCTCTATAAATTCATTATGCTGATTTTACTTGGTTGATTCAACCAGAATAAATAAATTTTACTACCAGCAGATTGAGCTCACGACCTCCAGTTAAATTGCAAAACCTTAACCAATACTTATATTCATATGGCTATTATCTGGTAGCACAATCAGTTTTTGGAATTTTGGGGCCTTAAATAAAATATTGTTTATTTGGGACCTTAAATAAAATATTGTTTAAATGTTGTTAGATTTGAAAATAAAACATTGCTTAAATGATTTTGTGCTTTTGATGATATTAGTACAAAAATATCAGCAAGCAGATATAGTCAGGAACATTTCCCAACAAGAGATGTACATTTCTAAAAGAAAAAAGTTAATCGAACCTTGCCTTGCTCCAAGGGCATTCAGGGACAAAATGCTAATGACATGCTTGGTGAAAAGGTGGTTTCTCAGATAAATGGAATACCAAGAGGTACATATTCTTTTGATGATCTTGGCCAGTTGACATTAATTTCACTGTATAAAATTAGCAGGGATGTCTACCCAAACACATGTACCTACTGAAATAACATTAATCATGATAAGAAATAACACAATTTAGGATTTAAAACATCTGTTAATTGCTTGTGTGTGTTTGTGTATAATATATATATACATATTATTATTATTATTATTATTATTATAGCATACTGCAACTTGATAGCTATGAAGTTTCAGTCTTTAATACACCGTCATCAGATATGAAACACCAAAATTTTATAGCTATCAAGTTGCAGTATGCTATTCTCATTATAATAACTATATATAACTCGACTTTTGTATTGAGCACTTTTTAAAAGTAAATATCTAACTATGGAATGTACTTCCATTAGTATTAACCACTTATATTATTATATATATATATATAGAGAGAGAGAGAATAAGAAATAGCAATATATATATTTATATATAAGGAAACATTTAAAATTACCAACATCCCTCATTTGTGTGCATGAGTAATCACACCAACATAACAAATTTAGTCTGAAATCCTAAATGACGAAATGCATTAATAAAAAACTTTTTCCATTTTGTTGTACATTTCCCCTATAGATAGATAGATAGATAGATAAAATAAAAGTATGGAAATGGACACTTTGGTCAATAATGACTGTCGACAGTCTGTTTCATACTTGAACACAATTTACAGGTCATGTGTATTGTGTTTTGGCTTGACTATTTGGATAAGTTTTTGAATAGTGCATTATAGATAGCAAGGTCTCAGAAAAAAGGGAATGCAGGTTTTATCACTACCAAGAGGTACATTTTCTTTTGGTGATCTTGTATTATCTTTGCATTATTTGTTCTGATTCTTAATTTTAATTTTAGTTGGTGAATAGTGTTGGGTAGAGATCTCTGCTAATTTATACAGGAAAATGCCTACTGATCCAGAACATTAAAACAAAATCTACCTCTTGACAGTAACTGGACTTGTATTCTCTTTATCTGAGACTTTGCAATTAATAATTATTTTTACATATGTGCTATCTCTGATACCAAGCACTTTTACTCAGAAATATAGCATATATTAAAATTATATTTTTATCATTCACACACACACACACACACACACACACACACATATATATATATATATATATATATATATTCTTCATTTGTAAATGAGTTATTATGCAACCTAGGTTTCTACCATGTGGTGTGCTATCCCTGATACCAAACACTTTTACTCAGAAATATAGCATATGTTAAAATTATATTTTTATCATTTATATATACATATATATTTTTTTTCTTCATTTGTGAATGAGTTTTCACACAATTTGGGTTTCTACCATGTGGTATCTTCAGGCAATTTGCAATAACTGATTTTACTGTATTTTTTTATTTTAAGAATGCTCATGTAACAAGGATTTTTTGGAATTTGCAACTTTTATAATTAGAAGAAATTATAACATTTGCATCCATAGTTGTATGAATCCAATAGGTAATTCATGGTATGGTTACACTTAGTTATAATTTCTGTTCTTTCATTCAGTAATTCATTTTTGCTTGCAAATAACATAATAGCTAATATATATATATATATAAAAACACACATTTTGAGTTTACTCCAAGCAAAGTAGTAAAGCCACTAAGACACAAGTGGTTAGTGAGTATAGAAGAATTTTAAATAGAAACATTACTAATGAGTAAGAACAAGGAGTTATCAGGAGAACAGTAGATAAGGATTAACATTGCATAGATTAAAATTTGTTAAATTCATCGCAGAAGAATTCTCAGAAGAACATTTAGTGATATTGAGTGTATAGAAATCAACACTGCATTGTTACAGTCTTGATCTGATAGTCACTATGCAGTGTTGATTCCTATCCCAATACACCTGTGTGCATTGCAGACAGTGTACTTGGCGATTAAATATATATGCATACACAGGAAAGATTATAAATCCGTGGATGTCTTACATAGAAGAATGCAAACTTTATCAAAATAATAAATAAAACTAACAAAAGTCTACTTTCTCGTGAATTTTCTAATAAAGTCATCTTTCTTCTTTGCTCATCAAATATTGATTTCTCAATTCTTTTTGTTTTTCATTTTTTTTTTTATTTACTCAGATCACAAATCATATTCATTGGATCACGTAAAAATATAAAAGGATTTACTGATCAAAACATAAAACTAATCGTGTAATCAATGTAAAAAAAATTGCAGTAGCATTTTAAAACTATTTTATCTTTTTAAACTATTTTGCTCATAGTTCTGAGTGTACCTTAACCAAATAAACATCTTTTGTCTTCAGTAGAGTTAATCACAGAAAAATATAATGGTTATGTAACTTTAGTTACTTCAGCTAAGAACAAAGAATGTTGTTATAATTGCATGAATCATGTTATCTAAAAATGTTTTGCATCAAAGAGAATAAAAGTGGTGGTCAAAACAGTACAAGAGATAAGAACTGGATAAAATGCCACTTTGGACAAAAATGGCTATAGAAGCAGGTAGTCATTATTTGTTTCCATCATCATCTTATTTATGTAACAATTGTAGTACATTGTTCTGGAATGTTTGTCTTTTTTATCATGCTTATGTCTTTCTCTCTCATCTTTTCTTCATTTTTTTCTCATCTTTATACTTTTTTTCCTGCTTTTCAACAATGGTGAATGCTTTGATATCACAAACTTGAAGCTCCATAATTATTATTTTGTACTAGAATTAGTTCAGACAGCAAATCTCTTCTTACTATTATACATTGATTCATTTCCTTGTCATCATTTTTTGTTCCAATTACATACAAAAACAGCATACCTATAGAGGTTAAATAAACGGTATTACGTCAACATTTTAAGATGCTTGATGAATATAACAGGCAAAAGAGGAACATTACAGAATCAAAAAGTGTAAATGTTAGAAAAACAAAGATGAAGAAAATGATATACTTGAATTAATCTATGATGATAATGTTTCACCTCAGAAATCCAGAAGAAAAATCTCTTCCTTTTTGTTTTCTTATTGATTTCTTGTCTTTTTTTCTGTTTTTTCTTTTTATCAACAATTCCTTTCTTTTACTTTTGCATTCTTTTATTATAGGACTAACATTGTTTTAGAAATTGTAATCTCGGTGCTTTGTTTAGAATATCATCATTATTTATTACAACCTTGAATAAGTTTGCTATAGTGGAACATCCTGCCATCCCCGAGAATAGATTGCTCTACTTTATAAAAGACGGTAATGAGCAGTACGACGGTGGGAAAAGTCTTAGGCAAAGGCATTCACTATTTGATAGTCGATTCCGCTCCAACCCGTGGCTTACCTATATGTGTATTATTGTTAATTGTACCTTAGTACAATAAATCTGTATTTCTTATTCCTGGTGTGGAGTTCCATTCTTCAACTGATCATTTTATACTGTATTACTTTTTGGGATATATCAAAGTTCTTGCTGATTTTTCATGAAAAGTAATTTTTATATACAAAAATTAGTAAAAAACATATCACTGAGAGTATAGTTCACTGCTAGCCAATACTTTTCTCATCTTTCTGGCAGCATTTGAATTCCACATTGGAAAAACGACTCAGCACAAGTCAACCCATTTTTTGGCATCTTCATAAGAATGAAAGTGCAGCTCAGCCAGACTGAGCCAGTTATCGGTCAGAACAAGTGATAATCAAACAGGACAAAGTCAGGTGAATATGGCAGGTTGGGTAGAATTTCCTATTTAAGCATTTCCAAGTAGGTTTTTTTTTCCCTGTTTTGCAATATGTAGTTTAGTGTTGTCATGTTGCAAAGCCACATTGTCATGTCTCTGCTCATATAGCAGCTCAAATGCATCAATGGTAGTTGATAGCAATCTCTTGTGATCGTTTTGGTCAGTTTGACCAGCTCATAATAAACTACACCCAGCCGATACCACAAAATGCAAAGCTGAAGCTTCGAACCATGGATATTCAGCATTGCTGTCAATGTTGATGCATGGCTGGGCTCATCCCACAATCTTTTATACTTAGGGTTATCATAGTGTATCTACATTTCATCACCAATCATGATATGATACAAAAGTCTTTCCTTTTTGGCCACTGAAGCAGCTGTTCACACATGACATGGTTCTGTTTGACACCTCTCATCTTGAACTTGTATGGCTCCCAATGTCCTTGCTTTTGAATCATTCTAATTGCTTTCAAAATTGTTGTGTGATCAACTTTTCATGATTCTACAAGTTTAGCTTGCACCTGATATTATGAAGTAATGCCTCCAATTCTTTGTTTTCAAACATTTTTTGGTGTGCCAGAGTGTTCTTTATCTTCAACATCAAATTCAATATTTATGAAGCATCTAAACCAATCTCTTCATGTTGTTTTTGACAGAGCTTGATCACTATAAGTCTTGACAAGAATTCTGTATGCTTCAGCTGAAGATTTCTTTTGAATAAAGTAGTGCAGTTAAATTCCCCACAAATACACTTTCTTTGACATGAAATCCAACATGTTTAACACTATGAAAAACAAAGGTTTTTACATTTCAGTGAAATTACATCCACTGAATTTCAAGCTTGCTTATAGTACTTCTTTATATATGTACTAGCAGTATAACCCAGCGTTGCTCGAGTGTAATGAAAGCTTTAAAACTAATTCATGATCCTGGAGCTCAGACTCTTTGGACATTGGCATGAAAGACTAAAAAGCAATAGTTGTTTCCAGTTAAAGCGAAATCGTAGACTGAAAGAAAAATGAATGGATGTAAGTCAAATTTTGATTTCCTCGTATCAATATCAAATAAGTTTTTTTCATCATAAACTGAATTTTGAAGGCTAAATAGGTCCTCTGAGTAAATGGTATCATGGCTGAGACTAAGAACTACAATTATACCTACTTAGAGCCAACCTGAAGCAAAAAATAAAATAAAAGGGCTGAAAAAAATGCAGACATACAGGCAGATAAACAGACACACACACAAATATCTTGCTTATTATATATATATATATATATTATCAATTTTCTGCACTATTGTAAGAACTGCACCTTGAAACTTCTGAATATTGTTTCTTATGTCTTTGTCTATATTTATCGTGGGTAGCTCAACACAAAACCTAGCTAAGAACACTTGCAGACACTTATAGTACAACTGTGAAAATTTTCAAGAAAATTGGTTCAACCATTTCGGAGTCTATAGGTAACGGACACACACACAGACAAAGTTCCATTTATAAATAAGTTTATATTATCATCTTGAACTACACACAAGCTGGTCTAGGAAGGCCATCTGTTGGGAAAGAGTGAGAGCTTATAATAATACTTTAACATAATTCTTAAATAATTTTATTTAATCTTGAGTTTTTTCAGAATATTTTCATCAAACTGAGTTATGTTCTTGTTTTAGTATCTTTGAAAGTTTAGGTAAGTTTTGTTCAAACAGTCAAATTGTATAACATAGAATATATATATATATATATATATATATATATATATATATATATAATTATATTAGTCATCCACATACAAACCTGTTTTGCTGTATCATAGCTCATCAGTATGGCGAAACACATCCACTTGCTTCTGGGCAGGATTGAAACTCGACCGATTTGGTATCAGTCGGAGTTGCTACCCCCTAAGCCATAGGCGCATGGAATCAGAGAAGAGAAATTTTAACGTGTTGTATATAAGCAGTGTATACACATGCCAGTCACCAAAAGAACTCAATTCATTTCTGAAGAGTCACGCATATATCGCAGAAGTGGAAACTGTTTTTAAAATTTTCTTCTCTAGAGAGCTCAGTCGTAATGAGAGCAGAATTAACATCAAGTATCTTCATTTATCTCATGAAATTTTACTGAACAAATTAAGTCTCATTTTAAAAAAAATTAAGCAGTTTAGATAGACATTTATTCAACATATTGCAACACTGGTACTAGTTCAACTAAAAGCAGTGCCCACAAAATTTGTCACATGTAAATGATGGGTTTAAGAAAATAAAAGATAAGATGATTTTTGTTTTTATATAACTGAGTAAAAAGAAAGAGAAGATATGCAAGAATGAAAGCAGATGAAAGAACCCATTACAAGTTATGAATGATGTGCATGATACACGTGTGAGTGTGTGAATAAAGTTCATTCTCTAAGGGGAAAGACATTCCCATTTTCAGAAGCAAGATCCCAGTGATGCTGGGAAGAAAAGAGCTAAGACAATGGCAGCACCCTCTAATGACTTCTTGTCAAAACTGGCAAAGCTATGTGCAAATAAACCACACGTAAATTTTTGTTTCATACTAAAATTTTGTGTTTATACTTTATATTGATTTGAAGGATATTATTAATGATTCCATTTATTTCTTTATTTGCATTGCTTCTTCAATCTTCCTCCTTAAAATAATACTTCTCATAATGCATTTTTTTTAGAATATCGGGAAAGTGTTCGTGGATGAGTTTAAATTATATTTTTCCTCCATTTTTTTTCATACTGTGTGGTGTATATGTGAGTGTTACTGATAATTCATTATCTTTTGGAACTATTTCATAATCTTTTTTTTTTTTGGCTTCATTGAAAATGGTTTTATTAGAAGAATTGTTAAATAATCTATGGTTAATTGATTGGGGAATCTACTTGATTATTATTATTGGGTGGTTGGAAAATGTGTGTATGTAAAAGGGGTAGTCATTGGATTTTCTATATGACTGATATGTACCCTTTGTTAGGCTGAGTGTACTGGCTAGAAAATCTATTTATTTTAAGTTTGTTTTTTGTCTGTGTCAAAAACTATATTTTTAGAATTGTTATATATATATATATATATATATGCTGTTAAATATAAGAGACAATGAATGTCTATTATGTTTAATCATGAGCCGTTCTAAACGTCGTATTTTGGCTTTAATTTCAGTTTAAAATAAAGACAAAAATTCTCCAACATTTGGATATTTTTTTATTGATTTGCTTCTAAGCTTTTGGCTCACATGAGCCATCTTCAGTGAGGTTATTTAGACTATAATACAATAACATCTGCCATCACCGATGATTTTATTTTGTGTTGACATAAAACTCCGCTTGGCAACGGCAATAGTTACCAAAAATAATAATGTGAGCCGAAAGCTGAGAAGAAAATCAATAAAAAATTATCCAAATGTTGGAGAATTTTTGTCTTTATTTTAAACTGAAATTAAAGCCAAAATACGATGTTTAGAACGGCTCATGATTAAACATAATAGACATTCATTGTCTCTTATATTTAACAGCATATGTTTAGATAATTATTTGCTGCCTCGATACACTAAATATATATATATGTATTGTAAGTTCATCTGATAACAAAGCCTCTTTTGATACACACTCATGCACACACATTTAATTACAATACAAAAGATTGTGTTTCACCAGGAAAAAAAATAATTGTCAACCAGTGTATTTCTGAAAGATAACATTTTTAACGCTTTCAGTTTTTGTGATTATAGTTCTTAAACTTATCCAGAAAAAAAAGTATAAACAGAAATAAAATTAAATTAAATGTCTACTTATGTTATTTCTACTCTGAGTTTCCCTTATATTATAAGATGAAATTTTTTTTCAGAAATCATAGTTTGCTAACTTCACTATTTTTATTTTCAACTCATTATTAATCTTCTCCATTATAATAAAGACTGTTTTGTATTTATTTTTATATATATATATATATATATATATATATATATATATATATATAATTTATTTCCCTCTTGTCACACTCATGGAGACAGAGAAACAACAGCGAGGCATTGTCGGTTCAATTCATTCTCTTTACTACCTGTTATGACAGCTCTTGCCACATGTTTGCTCTTTAACAGTGGCTTATTTTTTTTTTTTTTGCAATAATTATATGCTCTTATTACAATTGAGCTCTCTAGAGAGGAAAATTTTAAAAACAGTTACTACTTCAGTGATTTACACATTACTCTTTAGCAATGAATAGAGTTCTTTCATTGACTGGCGTGTGTATACACTGCTTGTATATAACACACTAAAATTTCCTTTCTCTAATTCCATGAGCCTATGGCTTAGGGTTTAGCAACTCTGACTAACAGCAAATCAGTTGAGTTTCAATCCCAGCCAGAAGCAAGTGGATGTCTAGCCACACTGAAGAGCTATGATACAGCGAAATAGGCTTGTATGTGGATGACTAATATATATAGTCATCCACAGACAGATCTGTTACACTGTATCACAGCTTATCAATGCAGTTAGACATCTGAATGCTTTTACCTAGGATTGAAACCCAACTGAATTGGTGTCAGTCGGCGATTCTACCTCTGAGCTATGGGCGCTCAGTAGAAGGATGCAGACTTTTAGTGAATGATGTATCATACATGCTCTAATTCATTACTGAATATATATATATATATATATATATAATCCTGTATTTGCAGTAATATTTTTATATGTAAAAACTAGCAGTATAGCCCAGCATTGCTCAGGTGTAATGAAAGCTTTAAAACTAATCCATGGTCCTGGAGCTCAGACTCAGCCTAAAGAATATTTGTGTGAAATTTGGTGAGAATCGGATAAAAATTGTGGATTTGTATAAAGGACATTTGTATAACAGACAGATAAACAGACACACACACAAACATTGATTTTCTGCACTATTGTAAGAACTGCAACCTTGAAACTTCTGAATATCATTTCTTATGTCTTTGTTTATGAGTGTATCAAATTTGATTAAAATTGTACCACTCCTTCTATAACCCGATTTTTTTCGATTATCGCTTTTCGATATTTATCGAGGGTACCTCAACACAAAACCTAGCTAAGAACACTCGCAGACGCTTATAGGACAACTGAGTAAATTGTCAAGAAAATTGGTTTAGCCGTTTCGGAGTCTATAGGTAACGGACACACACACATAAAGTTTCATATATAAATAAGTTTTGATATTACTACAAATTTTGCTCTACTATGTATTGAGCACTGTTAAAAAGTAAATGTTATTGAACTGTGGAGTATTAGTTCTTATTACTATCAAGATATATGTAATCCTTGTAGGATTAATAATAATGATAATAATAATTCATTACACTCGCAATAATAAGAATTAATATTAGAGATTAGTAACAAATAAAGCACTTCAAATTAACAAACAGTGGATGAAAAAAAATAATTTTCATAGAAGCTCTCTTACTTTGATGAAGTAAATTATTTTTGAAAAATTTAAAATCAAAAGTGGAAAAGAAATTTTTAACCACAATTTTTCTTATTTTTATTCAGTAAAACTTGTAATTTATTTTCTATTCTCACTTAACTGAATGAAAAGACAGTCAACAATTAATGATAAAGAATAAATAAAGAAAAGTAAACCATAGCAGAAATACCATAAAGATTATAACTGTATACCAAGCACCCATCTTCATAACCTGAGTAAGAAAAGAACTGAGAGGTCTGGCTCTCAGGTGCAAGTACACAGACACCAGTGGGTAGGGGAATACCTGATATGATTCCTCAGACAATACCCTACTAGGAGGGGGTGGTACAAACTACTTGTATATAGCACTTTGGACTATGACATCACCAAGTGCATCACTGCCAGGAACAACAAAAAACAAATGATTTTATCTGAAACTAGAGAATGGCACTCTTAGAAAAAGTTATTATACACTGTTGTCAAGGTTTGCTAAGTTCTGCTAATAGAACTCACTTAATACTTCTCATGTGGTTTTTTTTCTTTTCTTCATTTTCTTGTATCACAGTTACCATTTGAAACATAAATTCTGGAGAACCAAATAAAGATCAGAACTCTTTTGTCAATAATTTTTTTGAGCAATCAGTGAACGTAAAATATTGATTCTAAAGAAGTTTAATTCTTAACTGAAGAAATGTTTTTTGCTAATAAAACCTGAACAAAGGTATCTTAGCATTTGCAGTAATAAATTAAAAAATTTAATAAAGATATATTGTAATATTAAATTTTTTTTAGGAAGGTCTCTTTGTTTAAAGCTTTCTTTAAATTTTTTTTTTAATAATCATTTCACCCCAAGCAAGGTAGGACCACCTCTGGTGTGCAGGAAGTTACAGTGAGAGAAAAAACAAGGTACAGGGGATGTCGAAGAATAGATAAGAGATGGATGGGAATCAAGTAAATAAAAGATAGTAATTGACATTGCATTTAAACTTTTGGAGATTGTAGTTATCGGGGAAATAAGCATTCACCGAAAAGGATTCCACAAACAGGAATTGCAAGAAAAGAAACTATAGTGTAGAAGAAAAGATTACAGTGAACTAATTCGGTAAAAGGGTGGGACCTTGATGCCAGTCTAGTAGCACGTGCAGATACATGTGGTTGAGAAACCTGGGGAAAAATCTCGTCAGACCAGTTGCCATGAAAATACTTGTAGAAAAGACAGAGGGAAGCCATATCATGTCAGTGAGTAAGTGAATACAAACTGCCTTTGCCAGAATCTGAAACCTGTTCACTGATTCCAAATTTTATAAATAACTGTTAGCGCATCTTTCAAAAGAGAGGTAATTTTCACACTTTCTGTAAATATATTTCTTTTGTTTACATATGGTCTTTAATACAGCCACACCTATTTAAGTAAATTTTGCAATTAAGTACACAAAGCAGCAAGACCTGATCTTTTGAGACAAGTTAGAATTTGAAGGAAAACTTCAGTGTTTGCTTATTGTTTAAAAAAAAGATTTCATTGAAACCTCCCACATAAAATTAGACATTAACCCTTTGTTGCATATTGGTTACAATTGTAAGCAATATGCAACAAAGATTAGAGAAAGGTTACAATTGTAACCAATAAGCAACAAAGGGTTATCATACAGACAGGGAAGCAAGCAAACAGTTGGGAGCTCCACAAACGGAAGTGCGAGAAAAGAAACTATTAGAGTAGAAGAGGAAATTACTAATCTAATAGCATAAGTAAATACACATGGTCAGGGCACCAGGAAGAAAAAAGTTTGTTAGAGCAGTTTCCATGAAAATACTTTTAGAAAAGATGGAGGGAAGCCACATCATATTGGTGAGAAAGTGACTGAAGTTGAGATGCCAAGTCAGGATTGATTATATTGCAGATCTTTCATTGGATTTTCTCAAGAACCTCAAGATGAATATGTTGAAGAAATAAAAAAAAAAAAATTATATAGACATAAAGATTTTTTTGTGTACTTAGAGTAGTTGGCTTGTGTGGAAAACTTCTTCCATACATTGTCCTGATGACTAGACACCAAAAATAGTTTCTCTTTTTGGTGATGCCTGGGAGTAACCTTTGTCCCATCCCGACAGATGTACTGCCAAGAGAGACAAATAGCCCAGGAACTTGACTTAGTTAATTTTATACTCCAAAGCTGAAAGTCTGAGAAATCATATAATATTAATAAGATTAAAAAGGAATTAGTAAATGAAAGAAAGAGGCAGATAGCAGGAGAAAAAGGATGTGAAGAAAGAAAAAGTTTAAAAGACAGTGATGCAAGTTTGTCAAAATGTCAATGGCATTCTTATGAAGAGAGGATTCACTAAAAAGTATTTAGGCATCCTTTATTCTTTTTTTTTTTTTTTGCAGATAAAACAAATTTATATAACTTATTTCAGTTAACCACATTACTTAGAAAAAATACTTCATTGCTTATTTCATGATTTATCTAAAACAGTGAATTGATTATTGCAATACTTAAATGAGTTTTTCAAACCTTATAAAAGTGAGTTGAAAGCATTACGTCGTTGAATTGATGCAAATTTTTTATTATTTATTATGAATTTAATTGCAAATTATTTATCAGGTATATAATGCAAATTTAGTTGACAGCAAAAAGGGGCAGCCTAAAATGCCAAATACAGGTGAGGGACACTAAAATCAAGCAGGTACAAAAATTTAAATACCTGGCAAGTATTATAACAGAAGACAGTGTGATACAGAGATTCGAAGGCTAATTGGCATGGCGAAGGAAGCCTTCCAGAAGTTGAGTAAAGTATTAAAACAAGGCAGTTTTGCTAGAAACAAAGAAGATAGTACTGGATTGCTATGTGATGTCAGTTCTTCAATATGGCAGTGAATGTTGGACAATATCTTTGAAGATGAAGGAAAAACTTGAAGCAGCTGAAATGTGGTTCTACAGAAGGATGTGGCGGATATCATGGACTGAGCATGTGAGCAATGATGAGGTTTTGGAAAGGTTGGAAATGAAAAGGAAATTAATCCTGAGCATCAGAAAGAGACAGTTAAAGTCCCTGGGACATGCAATGAGGAAGGAGGGCTTGGAGAATCTGATACTAACAGGCCAGATAGAGGGAAAAAGAGACAGGAGAAAGCAGTAGATAACATATTTGAAGAACCTAATCAGGTGGATGATGGAATGAGGGTTGCATGGTGCAACAGGAGAAAGCATGCTAAAAGCCACCAGGGACAGGGAGATGTGGAAATCCATGATTGCCTATGTCCTGATAGGACATGGCACATAAAAGAAGAAAGAATTAGAGCAAAATTTTGTCCTTTCATAGGGTATTTTCCCTCTCTGATACTCCAGTCTATCACTTTTTTTTTTAATCATCTCACCTCAGGCAAGGCATTCTACTGCCACTGTTGTGCAGGGTGTTACATAGGGGAAAGTGATGAGAAAGAGGGGTTAGTTATAGGAAATGTCAGGAGGAGGGTAATAGACAGATGAGGATGCCGATGATGGGAATGGAGTAAATGAAAAAAGAGCTTGAGAGAATGGATGTGAATTACTGTGTCAGGAGATGTTTATTGACCTTACATTTAAATTTCTGCAGATTGTAGCTGTCAGGGAAGCAAGTATATGGCAGGGACTTCCACAGGTGGGAAGTGTGTGAAAAGGAACTGTTAGAGTAGAAATTGCACTTACATTTTATTGGTTTCATGGTAAAAGAGTGGGACCTCGTTGCTAATCTAGTAGCTCATGTAAATTCATTCCTAGAGAGCACCAGCTATCTAAGTTCATTGGAGCAGAAGCCATGAAAGTATTTATAGAAGAGGCACAGGGAAGCCATGTCATGCTGGTGAGACAGCAACTGCAGCCAAGAACCTTGAGATGAATAGCAGGGTTACCCAACCAATATGGCAGCAGTATTCAATACACGGGCAGATGGTAGATTTTTATATTTGCAGGATGGACTCAGATGAGAAAAACTTCCTGGCCCTGCACAGAAAACTACATAGAAATTTTTTCCTTAAAATGACATGTTTTTTGTGGCCCTTGTGCACATCTTTTTTTAGTAGCAATTGTTCATCTGAAGATGACAGTGAATAATTCAGTTAAGAAAAATTTGCTGCTATTTATGTCTACACTAAAACAAAGTGAAATGATTTTATTACTTATCTTCAATTGATAAAAGGTTTGCAAAAATATAAAAACAGTACATGTAAAAAAATAGTCACAAATAATATAAGAGACAGATGACTATAAACAGTTAATGTTGAAATGTATTCCTAATTTGTTTAAATAATGCGATGACTAGTGTTTGCGTCACTTGGCGATAATTTTAAGTAAAATGGTGCACTAAAATTAGTAACCATGTAATCATTTTATGTTATCTGAATATCACTGCCACATAGATCTCTAAAAATATCGATGACCAACTTTGGCAGATCATAAGAAATGCAGACACATGTGATGATGGATAACCTTGCTTGTCAGTACATATAGAACTTTTATATACTTTCTATAACACTAAGACATGCACAAAATGACTATTGACTCTACATTTGAATTCTTGAAAATTGTATCTGTCTGGAAAGCAAGTAAATGGAATTCCACAGGTGGGAAGTGCAAGAGAAGATGCTGCTGGGGTAGAATTTGCATTTACAGTTTATTGGTTTCACAGTAGAAGGGTGGGACCTAGTTACTAATTTTGTGGCTCGAGCAAATTCATGTATAGGGGGTACCAGTGAGCTAAGTTCATCTGAGCAGAAGCCATGAAAATATTTGTAGAAAAGACATAGGGAAGCCACATGGTCATGAGAATATTTGTGGAAAAGACAGCGGGAATCTATTGGTGAGAAAGTAACTGAAGTTAAGGTGCCTGCTCAGGACCTTATAAGGAAGCATCTAATATTATCACAACACTCAATATCCTTGAGGTAAAACCTTAATCTCAGTTTAAAGGTCAAAGAATTCTTTTCTTTAAACAGTTTGCATATGTATTCAGTATTTAAGGAGTTTAATGCCATCAATGCTTTTAAGAAGATGTAAAATATTTGCATATAAATATAATCATGGAAAAATATTAATATCTTGTTGATTTACTTGGAGTTTTACATTATCAAGATGCCATGTTGTCAGCAGATGTCATCAGATGAAAGTAATATTGTTTTTCATTGGCTGAAATGAATCACAATAACTCTCAGCCTCTAAGGCAAATTCAGTTGCTGACTCTCCATGTGGTAATTACTGTGTCACAGTAATGTTCTGCAGTCTGAAATGTATCAAAAGACAAAAAGACCAGTGAGACACTATTTTCTTTTTCTTCATAACATATGCTACTGCACACAAATGATACACTTTTGCTGCAACAAAAAATTATATACTGTATACTATTAGAATTAGGTAAACAAGTACAGTGTAAAAAAAGTCTTTTCATCTGTTGTTTTCTTAAATATGCTAATTATAATAATGTTCAACTCAAAAGGCAAAGAAACAGAATTCAATTTGGCAACAATTTATCACCCACTTAATAAATAACTTCTTTTTAAATGTATTGAACTAATTTTTTATGGAAAGATTGTAATGCAAACTATAGATTTTCTTTTTATTAATTGTTCCCCACTAAAACAGGAAACACAGAAATAATTTTATGAAAACTATTTCATAGGATATAGTTATTAAAAAATACCTTCAATCTAAAGATTATAAATTCTTCAATTTCTTGAAAAGTTTGAAAACTCTGCACAACACCAACAGCAAAGAGGATTAGTTCAACAAATAAAGTGATAAGCATTTTCTGTGATAAAAATAAAAATTTTTTCTTCTTTTTCATTTGAGCATGATATTCATTTTGTCATTGTTATTTAGGAGATTTATTTCAATTTTTCATGTAAAAACAAAATGAATGAACTCATTAAATTGTTTTGGTCATCACTGCCATCTTAAATCTGCTTTACTAAATGTTCCTGGTAAACACTAGTCAAGCCCGAAATTTTATCCTTCAAATATCAACAGAGAGCAAGGAATTATTACTTAATGTAAATGGATTAAAAAAAATGTCAAATTTGTTTTCTTTCTATAAATATAATATGAGAATGACTTGTATCTGAAAATGTGTATTTTTGCCATTCTTTCCAGTCTGAAATGATTTCAAAGGTAACAGATGATGATTTTTTAAGATTCTCTATCAGCAGTGACAACTCTACAAAATAAAAAATTAGAAAATCCACTGATCATAAAACTATTGTACAAATTAACATCATTGTCAGATACAAAAGTAATTATCCTTTGTTGGATTCCAAGTCATGTGGGAATCCGAGGAAATGATAAGGCTGACACAGCTGCCAAAAAATGCATGAAAAGAGACCATTGACCAAACATATGAGATTCCATACACAGATTTAAAAGTAAAAATACAATCCCACTGGAACAACTGCAATCCAGATAAATTACTAACAATAAAACCGACTCTAGGTGAATGGATACAGGGTTACAGGGAATCATGAAGGGAAGAAGTTATCCTTTCTCGACTCCGTATTGGACATACTAAAATAACTCATCTATTCATACTAGAAAAAAAGAAACTGCCATGGTACACAGCTTGTTATGCCCCTTACACTGTAAGACACTTCATGATGGAGTGCTCTGACTTTTTCATCTATACGGAAAAATTATTACAACACAAAAACAATAAAAGAAAGATTTTAACACACCAAGATAAACCATTTAATGGCATATTTAAAGAAAATAGAACTATATAATAAAATTTCATTAAAATAAAAATGTATACAATCTAATGTGTACAACCACTCTAATGTGTGCAACAACTTCAAAACAAATGTGATCCCAAAATACAAAAGCTGACCCTTAAGTGACCATAATGGCTGATGGGTCATTAAACTCAAACCAAACCAAACTGATGAATTAATAAGTTTTCAATAAATGCAGGAAACATATACTTGACTTTTACCCTAAAATCTTCCTCATTTCACCATCTGAGAATGGGATCCCTATTCACCTTGTTTGTCACACTTTTACACTAATCGGTCTATCCAATGCTATAAATATGTGTATGGCACATGGGAGAACAGATAAAACAGTACCACCATTGAGGCAAAAAGAAAATAAACACTGTAAATATAAAATTCATTTGTATTTGCCAATGCAAAAGATGCTAACGAATTGTCTCTGTGTAGGCAAGGTGTGGTGATTTTGAATGTGGGTTGAGTTGGTAAGACCTGAAGTTAATGCAATTGGCTAGTTGGTTGACTGAACTCACAGTGAGTGATCACATGAGAAGCCTGGAGAGTATAGCAAAGCATGATCAAGTGGAAATGTCTGTTATTTTCAGATTCTGGTTGAATAGGAGAACAAATGAAAATAGCAATAATCAGCCTGTGAAGCAGCATGAAAGGAAACGATATATGATTCTTCAGTTGTCATTACAGTGGATGTCTAAGAAAGATGATTGAAAGGAAGGTGAGTCTTGGTAAGGCCCGAAGTTGACAGATTTGTCAGATAAGTTCATTAAGGTCATGATGAGGATGACAAGAGAGGCCTGAAGTGGATTAGTGAAGTTGCAAGTCTGACATTGTTGATACATAGGATATGAGCAGAATATCTATGTAAGAATGGTGTGGGTCTTAAAGGGATATATGTGTCAGGTTGGTTGACTGAAATCATAGTAGTGTCATTGAGAGCCTGCCAATGTCGGTTTATGACCTGTCAGCAGCATGCTGTGTCAGTCATATATGAGTAGCTTTCATTTAAATAAATCTGGTGACTCTCAGGTTCATATCTTTTCTTTGGCAGCAATGTTCATGCTTTGCTTCTTTTATATTATGTTTTAAATTTTTACGAAAATTTGATTTGTGGGCCAGATGTGATGCTTGGTGTCTCAAGCAGTTTTTTTTTATATTGGGTTTGCTTTCCTAGCACTTACATCCATCTGACATAGAGTGAATCAGATTGAAGGCTACAGCAGAGCATAATGCTGGCATAGAGTTACCTAAATTCAATTTCTTTATCATTTTAATCCAGTAATTTTTCACTTTGTTTAAGAGTTTTATGCTAAATTCTAATAGATAAAAATGAAAACAAATTGCTTTCATAAGGAAAGAGTCTGCTGTCTATCATGGAAAATATTTGTAATTTTCAAAAATAAACTCTTTATTGAATAAAATTATAACCTGTGTATTCCTTTCATCTTTTTGTTTTTAATTTAAGTTGATTTTTTGCTATTGTTTATCTAAAAAAGTAATTGAACAACTGTCTATATATCTGAAGTAGCAGAAAATTATTTAATACTTTTTGTTAAATGCTAAACCCTTCTTTATATTTGTGTTTTTATATAAAGTAATTTATTAATGATTTAAAAATATTTTCTTTATTCATTTACTAGTGTCCACTTGCTATAAAAAATGAAGGCAAAATATTTGAGAGAATTTTATATATATATATATATATAATTTTTTTAAAAAGTGGTTTCAAACAGGGCTTACATTACTTAGAACCCACCAAAAGTACCAGAACTAAAGAACCTAGAAATAGAAAAAGAAGAGTGATATGGTTTAACCCCGCTTTCTGTAAGCTATCTAATATTAATATCACCCAATACTTTCTGAAATTAGTTAAGCACTTTAAGCAGAACAACCCACTAAGGAAAATCTGCAATAGAAAGACATTAAAATTAGTTATTCCTGCACTAGCAATATTAATAGCATCATCAATTCCCATAATAATAATAATAATAATATACTAAAGAAATTTTATAACAATAAAAAGACAGATAGTACAGCCCTCTGTAACTGTAAAGAGTAAAAAAATAAATGCCCAGTTGGAGGCATATATAAGTCTGAAGAAGTGATATACCAAGCAACCATCTATCTTAGCGTAGTCAATAGCCGGAAAAAACATATATAGGAATTTCTGCCAGACCATGGAAACAACGCCTATATAATCACACTCAATCATTTTCTAAACCCCACCTAAAACATCAAACCGCTCTCTCTAAACATTTCTGGGAATTAAAAGACAGAAATCTTTCCCCTCAGATTGAATGGAAGATTATAGGGAAATCTCAAACCCCCCAATAGCTTTAGAAGCAGATGCAATTTATGCTTAGACGAAAAGATTAAAATTATCAAATTCAGAGAACCTAGCCAATTATTAAATCAGAGAAATGAAATAATTTTCAAATGCCATCATAAAAATAAATTTAAAGTGTCTAACACATAAAATCTTAGAATCACCCTGGTCTGACACACTTGCCAGCTCTCTCACATTTGTGTGGATCATTCCTTGGAGGATTTTACAGACCAAAGAAGTGAAGAAAAGGACCTACCATACAATGGATTGACATACCAATCTAAGTACACAATGACTTTATATTATTGATGTACAAAGTTTTAAAAGAAATATCCTATCTTAAACTATGTAATTGTAAATGATTTCACTATAATGACTTCAATATAAATATTTCATGTGTATAATGGTGCACCTAAGTGTGAGGTTAGATATGTTTCTCATATATATGGGTGCATCTAATTTTGTGCATGCTTCTATAGAACTTTGTGCATGTTTATATATATTATTGTATGTATTATTGTGTGTATAGGGGGCACCTAAGTATAAGTGTATTTCATGTATAAGAATGGACCTAATTATGCATATGTTTTTCCATCATGTGCGAAAACCTGATTATATGTGGGTTGTGTTAACTTTGGATGCAGTTAATTGTGCATTCTTGAACTAATTATACCTTCATGTACTGATCATTCTACCCATATGTGTACTGGTTAGTATCAACAATCTGAATGATGCATGCCGGTATATATGGATATATATGTGTAGTGTTCATTAAGACGTATGAAAAGAAAATATACCACTTCATTTGGGAGTTAAGTGTACACAGACATACATTGTCTTCATATATATATAAAAAATTGCTCATATGCTTATATAATTATATTTTTTTTTTTTTTTTTTTTTTTTTTTAATCATTTCACCCCGAGCAAGGCAGAAACGCCACTGATGTGCAGGGGGTTACATAAATGTAGAAAGATTAATTAGAAAAGAGTGAGGAGTACAAGCTAGTTAGAAAGGAACAATAGAAAACTGAGAAAGCAGGTGCAATGACAGGTACATGGGCGGAGAGAAAGGGAAGGTTATACAGGGGAGGGGAGAGAGAGCTAGAGGCCAGTGGTTAGTAGGTGAGTATTAACTTTGCTTTTAAATTTCTGGAGGTCGTAGCCGTCAGGAAAGCAAGAATACGGGAGTGAGTTCCACAGGCGGGAAGTGCGAGAGAGGAAGCTGCAGGAGTAGAATTGTCGTCTGCGTTTGGCTAACCTGACTGTGAATGGGTGGGACCCAGTTGCCAGTCTGGTTGAACGGGTAAACACCTGTTGAGGAGGCATCAGTGACTTAAGCTCATCCGAGCAGAAGCCATGAAAGTATTTATAGAAGAGACAGAGGGAGGCCACATTTCGACGATGGGAAAGTGGCTATGCGGATGTATATACATGTATGTGTGAATCCACTCTTCATAGATTTGCGAGTGTGTGAACACAATAATTGTATGTGGATATAAAGAGATAAATGTAGGTATGAATAACACATTTATGAGCATATATACGTATGCATGTGAGGATGTATGGAAATATAAAAATATGGGTGTAATTTGTAAGTATATGTGGGAATGTAAGCATATGTATATATAGATATAGGTCAATATAAATGGGTGGGTTAGTTTATGGGGGTCACACAAACACACATAACCATGGAATTAGAAGTTTCTTCAGAGGCCAACCCCTTCATGACTGGTCTGAACACTCCCTGCTGATCATATGCCAATGCCTAAGTCCTGACTTTATTTTCCTTTTTCTCTTTTCCTTCTTCTTATTTTTATTTTATTTTTATTTTATATTTTTTTATCCTTCTCTTCAGTTAAAGAAAATGCTTATTCAGGCAAAATTTTTTGTACCAAATGGAAGGAATATTGTGTGGTCTGATGAAATGAGCTAATTAAGCTCATTGAAATGAATTATAAATTATAACCAATTTAAATGACGTGTTGAGTTTTCCTTTATAAATATCATATTGCTCTGGATAACATCCATTGAGCTCTCTATATAGATAAAACACTTAATATTTTATATTAAGTTAATCTTGTTGGATTATCCTCACTGTTTACAGACTGGACATCTATACATATATATATATATATAAATACACATATACACACACAATGGTCTTTATTATAATAAAGAGGATATATGATATATTTTTCCCAACACAATGAGATAATTATTGTAAAAAATAAAATAAGGCAATGTTAAAAAGCAAACACATGGCAAGAACTTTCATAACTAAAAGTAAAGAGAATGAACTGAGCCGACATTGCCTCAACATTGTGTCGCTAATCAAGTGAGCCAATGCTGCCTGTGATTTAGAATCATCAGGTAATGTTCCTTGCCTGATGACGAGATAAAATTCTAAATTTCAAAATATAGAAATTTCTGTGTCACAATGTAAATTAATTTTAAATAAAAAACAAATTTAATTTATTTATTTATGTATATATATATATATATATATATATATATATAGTCATCTGCAGACAGATCTGTTTCACTGTATCTCAGCTCATCAGTACAGTTAGACATCCAATTGCTTTTTACCCAGGATTGAAACTCAACTGAATTGGCGTCAGTCAGCGATTCTACCTCTGAGCTACGGGCACTCGGTAGAAGGAAGCAAACTTTTTAGCATGTATATTATCATTATACTCGCCCAATAGCTGAGAGTGTTCTAATTCATTGCTGAATGAACGATGCATATATATATAGGGTAGGTAAAGATGGAATAAAATTCTGTATCCAAAAACACTATTCTTAAAAATTGGCTCAAGACAAAGTAGAAAGAATAATATTTATTTAGAATTTATAACATAAATATGTTATCATATCACTACAAAATAGTTACTTTTGCAGTGATATTATAACATATTTATGTTATGAATTTTAAATAAATATATATATATATATATATACACACACACACACACACACACACACACACACAATGGTCTTTATGATAATAAAGAGGATATATATATATAAATTCACAATAGTCTTTATTATAAGAGGGAGGATTAATTCTTTAAATGTTTATTTAAAAAATAATTGAAGTATGTTTGAAATACTAAAATGTTATATGATCTATTTTCTTGTCATATTTTCTGATGCTAATTATTACATGTTTTCATTTACAAATATTTTTCTTTGTGTAAGAAGTACATATATAAATTCTTTATCCGAACGTTCCTTGAAATATGCTGAAACAGATGATATATGGTTAAAAAAAATGTTTAAAATTTGCTGTTTAAGCCAAATGCAGACACATGTCCTGCAATATAGAGTATATGCCAGGTACATTCTTAAATATGAATTTGTTGGAAAGACCTCGCCAAGTTCCCATCTAATGTTTTTAGGTTCCACTGGACCATAACATTCTCTATTTTTACTTTTTCATTTTCTCAAGCAATTTTTCAAGGTTTTAATTACTAGACAGGATACTGTTTCTATTCTGAAAACCCAAATACTTGCCTTTACTGGAACGGTGCAGGAATGGTACCTCTTGTTATCACTTCGTACATTTTAGGGAGGGAAGGGGTTTACAGACATTTTAAGAGTTTGTAGAAATGAAGCAGTTTCTGGAAAGTTGCCAACTCAGAATCAACTACTAAGAATTACCCCATAAAACAATTTGGTCTAATTGAACACAAGAAACAGTTTTTTTTAGAAAAAATATTCTTACTATTTTGACTTCAACCTTTTCTAATTATCACTAACTTTTTCATGTTACTGGCTATATGTTAAGATCCTCAAAGAGAATGTCTACAGTGGGTTTTTATAAGGAGCTAAGTCACTGGACTGTAACAGAATGATTTCCTAAGGGAAAAGATTGTACAATTTGCCAGATTTTGCTCCAGTTAGATTTTAAATTTAGTTTGTATGTTTTTTTTTTCCTTTTCCTGTGGATGAGAAAAAAGGTGTTAGGTAAACGTAGAGTCATCCAGTTCAAGTTTATAATTTGGTGCGGAGTGTACCCAGTGAGAATTCATAAAACAACAGGCATAAAGATGCTAGTATTCAGAAGTTGAAGATCCAGAGTTGCTTTTTTTTCCTTTTCAAAGAATATAGACAAGTAACAAAAAAAAAAACTCACCTAGTTGCAAGGAAATTTAGTTCACTGTGTCTTGCTAGACAATTTTCCTCACCAGAATCTATCTTACACATTTGTAAGTTTATAATTCAATCATGCACTGAATGTTGCTGCTGTATCTGGTCAGGATCTTTTGAAGTGTAATTAGAAATTCTTCATAAAAAGTTCCTTGTGCTTTTTTTTATTTTTTTAAATATTTTAATGGTAATTGTTCTGGTAAGCTTTCCTTTTTAGTAACCTGACTTTGAAAATTCAAGCACAATACTAGATCATCATTTTAAATTTAAAATGGCTCGATGTAACCATAAGTTCTATGCTAACAGTTTATTCTTCTGCACTTTTTGCTTGTGAAACTCTCTTCTGGTTTTTTTGCTTTCCAGTCAACTTAGATTTTCAAAAATGCCATAACAACCATTATCATTCTGTTCTTATACTGTTCTCTTCTAAATAACGTTTTACATTTTTTTATGTTCTTTCACACAGACCCTCACTCCTTGCTGGGTATTGGCTTTATTGCCTTGCTTTCAGCAAAATTATTAACAAAAAAAAAAAAAAGTTTGGAAATTTTCTTTTGTTTTCATTTATTATTAAGGCAGCATCTTTTTTATATTTCATCAACAATATCTGCTCATTCTCTGTTTTTTTTTGTTTTTTGTTTTTATGGTCTGTTTCCATAAATGTACATTAAGAAAATGTGTACAGGCTTTTTGAAGTAATCCGAATGTCCCAAGAGACTAAAACATAATCATCTGTTTTTCTTTTATAGTAGGTTTTTTTCATATACATAAGCATAAGCTCCTCGGTACTTAGTTACCAGCTCATAGGTACAATAGGAAATTTGCAAACAATTGTATATGAAGCATGCTAGTAAGAAACCCTTTTAGCTTTATTATCTGTGTATTGCTTCAGATTCAATTTCTACAGATTTTATTTCTCTAACAATAAATTTTTCAGTTTTACTATTTTTACCTTGATGAATAGAGTTTGTATAAAAAAACACTATGACACACATGCATCACCTGACACAAAGGAGAATAAAACAAAACCAAGACCAAAATAAACGTCATTTTTCATAATTTAACAAATTTAATTTCCTTCACCAAAATAAAGTACAAGCAATCTTGTATAGAAAAATGATACATTTATACTTAGAATCACACATAGGCTTGAAATTTTTAGGGTACATAATGAGGAAAAAAGGGTTTGGAGAATTTGACACTCACAAGACCTATTGACAGCAAGAGAGACAGAGGAAAACTGCAAATTTATCTACCTAACAAGTTTGTGTAAATAGCAGAACATATATTAACAGATACAGCAAAAGGACAAATCTTAAGACCTACAAAGGACAGGAAGTTGTGAAGAGTCATGATCACCCTGAAGGGACATAGCACATAGAAGAAGATGAATCTTATATAGCAATTAATGGTAACTTTAACAAAAGTACAGACAGCATTATTTGAAATTTCAAATATCTTTCATAACAGTGAACATACTTACACTTTTAAATTGCAAATTTTCAGAATAAAATACTTAATTTATATAATTAAATTTATTTGCAATTTAAATTCATCTTCATGAGAAACTTCTTTCATCTGTCATTCTCTTTATCATCTATGTTTCTTTTTTGAGGATCTATTTTTAAATCATTGCCAGTGTTTTTTTTTTCATACATCTCTGTTCATTCTCCCTTCACTTTCTTTCTTTGTTAATATTTTCTAAGCTAAGCTTAAATCAGGAAAATTATTCCTGATTTCTTTCTTTGTTAATATTTTCTAAGCTAAGCTTAAATCAGGAAAATTATTCTTAGGAGATTTAAGTTGAACCAGTGTTTGAATTTTTAATGAAGTCTACTGCTTTGAAGATCAACACTGAAATATTGCCTTTTACATAGGCTTGAACACAAACTTTTAACACAATAGAGAAATTTACAGCTATCTTAGCAACAAGGCAAACTTTTTCTTTTTTTTTCTTTGTTTACTTCTTTTATTTGAAACTTTTTTCGTTTTCTTTTTTTTATTATTTTCTTCTTTGTTGACATTTTTTTTTTACATTTTACCTTTTCATTTTTTATCATCTTGACTTTTTCTATTTTGCTTTCATCATTCTATTAGCAGTATAGCCCGGCATTGTTTGGGTATAATGAAAGCTTTAAAACTAATCCATTGTCCTGGAGCTCAGACTCTTTGGATGTTAACATGAAAAACTAAAAAGCAATAGTTGTTTCCAGTTAAAGCGAAACCGTAGACTGAAAGAAAAATGAATGAATGGAAGTCAAATTTTGATTTCCTGGTATCAATATCAAATAAGTTTTTTCGTCGTAAACTGAATTTTGAAGGCTAAATAAGCCATCTGAGTAAATGGTATCATGGCTGAAACTAAGAACTACAAATATACCTACTTAGAGCCAAATCCAAAGCAAAAACTGAAATAAAAGGGTTGAAAAAATAGACATACAGGCAGATAAACAGACACACACAAACATCTTGCCTTTTATATATATTATCGATTTTCTGCACTATTGTAAGAACTGCAACCTTGAAACTTCTGAATATCGTTTCTTATGTCTTTGTCTATGAGTGTATCAAATTTGATTAAAATCGGACCACTCCTTCTATCACCCAATTTTTTCGATTATCGATTTTCAATATTTTTCGGGAGTACCTCGACACAAAACCTAGCTAAGAACACTTGCAGATGCTTATAGTACAACTGTGTAAATTTTCGAGAAAATCGGTTCAGCCGTTTTGGAGTCTATAGGTCACAGACACACACACACACACAGAGACAAAGTTCCATTTATAAATAAGTTTAGATTATTTGGGTCCTTTATCCATTGAATACTTTTGAAAACTTAGCTAATGCATTTTGTCCTCTGAGGTAAATGCAAGGATTTTATTTTGTAATAAGTATTTATAAACAAGGGCAAAAATGATGTTCATTTTCCTTTTTACACTTTTTTTTCACTTCTTTTATTGATTTTTGTATTATTTTCCTTTTCTTTTTTAACTTTACATTATTCTTTGTTTTTCTTTTTCCTTAATTATTTTTCTCTAGTTTCATTTTTTTTTCCCGTCTTTTAATTTTTATCTTTCTTTTTCTTGTTTATTTTTTCTTTATTTTTTACTGTTTTGGTTTCTTTTTCTCTAGCCTCAGTTATTAAATACAATTTATTTTACTTTTTCTTGCTTTTTGCTTTCATTTATTTTCCTCCTCTTTCATCTTCATTCTCTACATTCTCACTTCTCTTCAACTTCCTGTTCATTTTCAATTCCTGTTTGGCATCCATATGAAAAGAGGTGTAAAAACAAACAATTCTCACCTCAGCAAAAAAACTCCCCCATTTAAAAAGAAGAACAGGAAATTAAACAATGCTGCCAAAAATAAAAGGAAGGGGCTTTCCATTTTTTTTGTAACTTTTTTGAATGCATGCCAGCCTGTATGCATTTTCATTGCATCAGTATCTTTTAAGCACTATCACTACAATTTCAATCAAGTTTACGTGCAAGGTATTAATCCGTCTATTCCTTCCAGTTATGGGTTAAATAACAGGACAGATTGGGTTTTATAGCCTTGGTTGGCAACCAGTCTACTGCAGGAAGCAATGGTAACCTACTGCAGGATAATCTTCTGCCCAGTCAGTCATGTCTCTTTCGAGACATGATCGCCTAAGCATGTATCACGTATGGCACTTACCTGACTGACTGACTGACTATGTTTTCATTTAAGCATATCTCTCACAGCTGTATACAGTTGTCTCCTCTTATCCATTAGGGATATTTCCAAGATTTCCAACAGATGCCTGAAACCATAGATAGTACCAAACCCTATTTTAATATGAACATTAACAAAGTTTTAACTAACCTAAAGGTTTAAAGTGGAAAAGCTTTTGAATGCTTAGCATGCACTCGCCAAGTTGCCAAAATGCACTTGCCAAATAGGCCTTATTGAGTTGAAACTTTCAGCTACATGGAGTTGGATCAATATATAGCAACAAGTTTATTTATTTACATATATAATTTTATTTTTAACAATTTACACAGTTGGAAAAAGAGAAATATAACGTTAAAGCTTATTTTTTAATGTTTCTTTTTTCTGTATATGTATAAGAAATATATATTTTTGTACGAAATTAACTTTTATTAAATTCCATGAAATAAGATACTTTTTTATTTTTTTGGAGTTGATTTGAAAGAAGTATAAAGAAGTAGTGTATGAATGAAAGTTGAATTGAAAAGGTTCTTTCTTACTATTATCAGCTATCAATTATGGCAGTTTTCTTTTATGCTGTTTCAGGTTTCTTCTTGCTATCATGGTAAAGGTAGCACTTCTTAGTTTCAGTGAAATTGAATCACTGCTGGCTTTTGTAGTCTTGATCACTAGTATCTACTTATGCTGTCACAGGTCTTTTAAAAATTTTCAGCCTACAGAAAAAACAATTAGATAGACATGTTACTTTAATTTCCTCTCAAAGGTATTCATTGGCTGAAAAATAATTTTATTTTAGTATTTAACTGGTTTTGAATATTATATGTAGAGTTGAAAATTAAATTCTCTCTTTTCAAAATCATATTGTTGCTAATTTTTGTGGTGTAAGCGAATTATAATTTCTGACTGAATTTCTCAAGCAAGGCTTTATTGATTTTTAATCTTTAGTGGCTTATAAGCTGCCAAAGTGACAATTTTCACTCATATATTTTTTTAAGTTTTTTTTTTTCTCAAATAGGCTTCTCTCAGTATCCGTGGGTAATTGCTCCCAAGATCACCCATCGATTTGAATCTGTGGATGGTCAAATTCTTTGTAGAAAAAGGCATAGTATTTGTATATGAACTATGCTCATTTTCCTGTATATATGGAAATCATCTGTAGATGATTTAAAATATCTACCACAGTGTAAATCTAAACTTATTTATAAATGGAACTTTGTCTGTGTGTGTGTGTGTGTGTGTGTGTATCCATTACCTATAGACTCCAAAATGGCTGAACCAATTTTCTTGAAAATTTACACAGTTGTACTATAAGCATCTGCAAGTGTTCTTAGCTAGGTTTTGTGTCAAGGTATCCCCCGATAAATATTGAAAAAATCGGGTTATAGAAGAAGTGGTCCGATTTTAATCAAATTTGATACTCATAGACAAAGACATAATAAACGATATTTAGAAGTTTCAAGGTTGCAGTTCTTACAATAGTGCAGAAAATCAGTAATATATAAAAGGCAAGATGTTTGTGTGTGTGTGTCTGTTTATCTGCCTGTATGTCTGTACTTTTTCAGCCCTTTTATTTTAGTTTTTGCTTCAGGTTTGACTCTAAGTAGGTATAATTGTAGTTTTTAGTCTCAACCAGGATACCATTTACTCAGAGGACTTATTTAGCCTTGAAAATTCAGTTTACGACAAAAAAACTTATTTGATATTGATACCAGGAAATCAAAATTTGACTTACATCCATTCATTTTTCATTCAGTCTACAGTTTTGCTTTAACTGGAAAAAACTATTGCTTTTTAGTCTTTTGTGCCAATGTCCAAAGAGTCTGAGCTCCAGGACCATGGATTAGTCTTAAAGCTTTCATTACATCCGAGCAATGCCGGGCTATACTGCTAGTACAATATAAATAGTTTCTGTATTATTGCAATGCCTGTATATATATATCTATAGACTTTTATAAAATTTTTATCTCTTATACTATACAGCCTGATACAAAATATGGTGATTAATAATAAACTGTTTCTGTCTAAGCCATGATTGACAGATGGAATATGTGTCTGACTGATAAAAGAGAACCAATGTTAACTGAAATGAACATGCATACCAAAATGATATATGGAAATTAGAAATAAGGTTTTAAATTCTCTCTTTTTAAAATTATACTGTTGCTAATATTTTGTGGTGTAGGAAAATCATAACTTCTGAGTGAATAATTATAAATCTCCTAACATTTGTGTTATTTTTCATTATTTGGACTATTATCCTCATCTTTACTGCTATGTTTACGATGTTTCAGTCATAAACAGGGAACAATGGATAAACCACTACTCCTGTTCAAAAACCAGGTAGTTATGTGAAACAGACAACAGTTTAAATTAACTATTCTGACTGAGAAGAAAATAAACAAAATAAATAAATAGTAAATAAAATTTCAGAGGTCAGGCAGAGTTGTTAAAAGTATAGACTTGAAGTAGACTTTAGAAGGAACTGGAAACCCAATCCTAAACAGTAAACAAAGGATAAACTTCTACTTCTGTTCAAAAGACCAAGGAGAAGTGTGAACAGGACAATAGGCAAATCTATTTACTCTAATTAAAATGTGTACAAAATGATCACACGTGAATGTATTTACTGTCTTTCGTTAATTTGTTTCTGAACTAACTTTATAAATTTGGAGGCAAAGCAGTGTTATTTGTTCAGTCAGTTAATTACCATACAAGATACATGCTTGAGTAATCTCTTTTAAGACATGGCTGATTCCTACAGTAGGCTGCCGTTGCTTTCTGTGGTAGACTGGCTGCCAATCAAGGCTATAGAACTCAGTCTGTTCTGCTATTCAGCTCGTAGTTGGATGGAGAACAGATGGGTTAATACTTTTCCTGAGGGTATTTTTGTGTAAGTGAAAGAAACAAATTTGATTGAAATTTGAACTCTGCTCTCCAATTTTTCATTCTGAGCCAATATCCATTACACCACAACACACATACTATTTAATTAAATAGTAGAATTGGTAGTCTACTATTGGGAGTGGGAGGTTGGGAGGGGGGCTCAGACAATATTTTAGTGGGAAAATATGAGCTGCTGCTGCTATTGTTGGCTTGCAGTACATTCATGTTTGTGTAAAGATTTTTAATTTTTTAAAGTCCTGTAAGAACCAAAATCCAGACTGATGTTTATTTAAGTGACATAGATTTCAGTGGGGGATTAAAGGATAATTGTTATTGTTTATAAAGAAAGTGTAAATCATATCTTATAAGTGGATTTCATTTTACTTTATGTATACAAACTGATTAGCAGCACAAAACCTACTTGATAGGTCTTAGCAAATTGAAGGTGAAACGGGGTTTGGAAGAAATACCAAGAGAAAAAATATTGAGAGCAACAGGAAACAGAGCCAAGTGGAAGTCGATGATCACCTACATCCTGAAGTGATATGCACGTGAAGAAGAAGACTGATTGGTTGAAAATTGTGATCACATAACATCCTTTCTCCTCCATCTGAACTCTGATTTTTCATGTATAATCTCTAATTTGGGAGTTACTTTCATTATTCCATCTAGTCTTATTACGGTTTGATCCACTTTTTTAGCACTGATCCTACTTGAATATCATTGTTTCTTTTGAATGTGCCTCTATAAGTACCTTCCAGAGTGATAGATGTAATAAATCAATATATGTTTTGTCTGCACAAAGTATCACTATCGAATGTATATTTCAAAGTGTTCTGGTCAATGTATTGTTCTGCCTGAGTTGTACCAATCTATTTTGGTTTGTGTGTTTATACCCAGATCAATTCATCATCATAAAAAAATAAGTATCATCACAATGTGTGTACATTTTTTTATAATAAAAGAAGAAAAAAATGCTCATTCAGTTTTCAAAACTTTACAAAAATTCAGGAAATTATTCAATTTAAATCAAATTTTTAGTACATATTTATTAATGATACCCCCATTTCAATATATTGTGTGTACTTTTAAATTTGGTGTGTTCATAAAATTTTTTACAGTTATCTAAAAAAAAAAAAAGATCCCTGAAGATGTTATTTCAGTAAAAGAATTATACAAAATTAACTGTTAAAAGATTGCAATCACATGCTGTTGCTGACCTGTGACCTTGATATCAGCTCATGGTCTACTATGTGCAAATAAACATTATTTTTGCTATGTTTTAAGCAAAATACAAAATACAATTAATCTTTAAATTTACTAATTTACTTTGAAATAAATCTCCAGGAAAAATATTGATCTTTAAGAGCTTTTGAAATTTGTTGTTTTCATTTTTCATTGTTGGTAGGCTGACCTAAAATTTACTGAAACAAAGAAGGGCTTGTCAATTTAATTAACTTTAAAACAAAACTGCTTTCTATTAATCATCTAAGCTACCTTTTTCTGCCTTTCATCAGAATGGGTGATACTCACTGTAATTGCCATTGCCATATGAAACGTGCATGAGAGAACTGACAAACTGCGGGTATATATTGTAAAAGGTTTTATTTCCTTTACAGTACTTGTGCAGCTGTGAAAACTGCAATTAAAACAAACAAATAACATGAGCACATGGAGGAAGAATGTAGACAAAGATAGAAAATTACGAAATTTGAAAAAATAAGAAAATAAACAATTAAATTTACATAAATAGTTGTAACAATACAGGGAACTTATAACAAGTATTTAAATCAGCAAGAATCAGTTGAATCGCCAAAGCAATACTTCTTAACAAATTAAGGAAGGGTCTAAAAGCAATAAAAACTTTAGAAGAATTAAATTCATTAACTATAAAATTGGTCTAGGGTTTGCTGATAATTGAATGGAAAAAATGTTAATTACCTCGTTGGCACCTTGTGTGGTCTATGGCAATTGAGTTACTCCCTAACAGTACTGAAAACGAATCTGCTGCCACTGGAGATAACAAATTTACGTCTGACCTCTTAGAAGGTCTCAATCCAAAAGACTGTTAAGAGGGTTTCTATTTCTTACGCAGAGACCAAAAATCTTATATTTTAGAAAAGGTTGCCGTAAAAACAGCTTATTTGTTATATTTTTATTTACTTATTCTAACTTTACTGTTTTGTCTCATACTTCTCATTTAGACCTCATTATTGTTTTACGTTATCCTAAAATATAGGGAACTATATTTTCTGGCCACATTGTCACAAGGGGTGACAAGGCCGCCGGTCAAGAATACAGGGCTGGTTTCAGCAAGAAAACAAACCTGCTGATTTTTACATTAAGGTTTGGTAGCAAATAGTGCCTGGCGGCAGCTACACTCACCTTCTCAGACTAATGTTCTCTGCTGGCATGATAGACAGATATCAAAATTTCAAAAGTCTGTCATCATCTTTCCTCCCAAAATTGGCCTCGAACTTACAATTTTACTCAGTATTACTGTCACTCATTTCTCCAACACCACAGAACAACCACATATAATAAATAATATTTTGTTGTTTCCATGTTTTGCTGTTTCTCATTTTTATGGGTCTTTTTGTATATATAAATGTTAAGGGAGTTTGTAATTATTTATTCAGAGTTATAACTCCGCTGCAATATGCCTGTCTTTTGGTTGGTGAAGTTTCATGTGTAACCTTTTTTGGCATGAACCAAAATTCAGACATTCTGTCTTTTAGTTTGTTTTTGTTTTTTTATTTTCAAAATACTCAAAAAGGTCAATGAAACCAGAATATTAACTTGACTTGTGTGGAACAGTCTATATCTTAAATGACTTTCTGGATTGAAAGCAAGCAGTGGGTTATTAGCCTAACTATATTTGAACGTGTTTCTAGCTCACAATGTTTTCAGTTACCTGTGAAATCACTCTACCAGTCGATTGGTGCATAAGTGGTCAAAATATAGATTTCACACTGGCTCACAAATTTGCAAACAGTGAAGAAAAGAGTCATTTTTTTTCCAAAAATCTACTTCAAATAGTATAATAAAAAATGCAATAAAACTATGTCATTATTTAATTAGTTAAGCTTTTAATTGCTTATATATAAAGGATATTATAGTCTGAAAAAGAAATTCAATGAATAATGAATTTTTACAAGAATTGTCTTCATTTTTATTTTCTTATTACAATAATCTATGAATTTTTGAATTTTTAAAAAATTTGTTTTAATATGCTTCACTCCAAGAAGTTCACTGAATTCCTTGAATAAGTTCAACAGGAATTGTGTCCCTTTGTTTTTATTGAGAGAACACCAAAGTTAGCAATCCATTCTCCTCAAACGACTCTGGTCACTATTCCTGTAGAAATGTTCGTGATGGGCATAGGCAAGAAATAACGCTTCCAGTTTGTAATTCCCCATTCTAGGCATTATTATATCCATAATATAAGAATGCCTACACATAGACAAAACAGAGTAGCTGAAAGAAAACAATGATAAACATACTCTATTCTCAAATATATTTTATGTACTGCTATGTCATACAAGAAATTCTATACAAATATATACTTGTTACTAGTTTGTCCCATAAAGAGAAATTGTAACATATAAATAAGGTAAGAATTAAGAGTGTCTTAATTAAAATATTTCCTAAAAGGGAAAATTGCCAAGTTGATGGTATGTCCTACAAACTTCAAGGTACCATGTGGGCTCTTTTGTTCTCACTGTAGGCTTTAGGTGCCATCTAGAACCTTAGTGGTCTATCATCAGCAACTGGCATGGACAGACATGTCTTGTCTGTATGTGTGCTAAATGACAACTTCAAATTTTACGCCCCATGAAATCATGTCGATTAGTGATTGCTGCATGAACCTCATGATTCACCTTAACCAAGTGGAGATAATCATCCTCCACATTTTTTACTTGAATATGGAATAATTGCAACAACATTACTATGTACATTCAAAAAGCAAATATTTGAAACTTTGACTAAAAAGATTTAGTAATTATGTATTTGTGTGAAAAAGAATACATTGTTGACTGGCTCTTTGGACATTGGCACGAAAGACTAAAAAGCAATAGTTGTTTCCAGTTAAAGCGAAACCGTAGATTGAAAGAAAAATGAATGGATGTAAGTCAAATATTGATTTCCTGGTATCGATATCAAATATTTTTTTTTCATCGTAAACTGATTTTTAAAGGCTAAATAAGTCCTCTGAGTAAATGGTATCATGGTTGAGACTAAAAACTACAATTATACCTACTTAGACCCAAACCTGAAGCAAAAACTAAAATAAAAGTGCTGAAAAAAATACAGACATACAGGCAGATAAACAGACACACACACAAACATCTTGCCTTTTATATATATATATATATATATATAATTGATTTTCTGCACTATTGTAAGAACTGCAACCTTGAAACTTCTGAATATTGTTTATTATGTCTTTGTCTATGAGTGTATCAAATTTGATTAAAATCGGACCACTCCTTTTATAACCCAAATTTTTTGATTATCGATTTTCATCGGGGGTACCTTGATACAAAACCAAGCTAAGAATACTCACAGACACTTATATGCAACTGTGTAAACTTTCAAGAAAATCGGTTCAGCCGTTTCAGAGTCTAGAGGTAACAGACACACACACACAAAGTTCCATTTATAAATAAGTTTAGATTTAGATTAGAAAGAGAATTTTGTTTCATACAAATACATTTAGAAGGAAAGGAAATGGTTAATTAGCATTTGGTGTCACTAGTCTGTAGCTAGCATTTTGTGAGTGCTTATAAGTGAGATTTATTTCAAGTTGTCACAGTAACAAGTCAATTCTTTTGACATGTGGATATTTTCTACTTCTTTTTTTATATAATCATATCACCCCAAGCAAGGCATTTTACTGCCACTGTTTTGCAGGAGGTTACATAGAAGGACAGTTATGAGAAAGAATGACAGGCTATAGGGGGTGTCGGGAAGTGGGTAAGAAAAGGATGAGAATACTGATGAGAGTGGAGTGGACAGAGAAAGGAGCATGAAAGAGAGGATGCAGGTTAGTGAGATACCTCCTGACGTTTTTCAGTTTTCTGGTTCACTTTTAATTTTCAGGTTAACTATTGACTCTCAGGTTTAGCAGTTTTTAAAATTTAGATAAAACTAAAATTTAGATAAAACTAAAATTTAGATAAAACTATTTCCTTGTTTAATTATTCTACTGGAAGGAAAAAATAGTGCAATCTTTCTTATGTCCATCAAAATGACACTTATAAAAGTTAAAATAAATTTTCTTTTTCTTCAAGAAAGCAGGGAGGGCAATATTTTTTTTTAGAGCTCTTTGGTTAGTTACAAATTGTTTGTGGTGATTTCTGCCATTAATCAATTGTTATGTTGACATACACTACTAACCATAAGTTCGGGACCACTTAGATTTATTCTCTAAGAGAAAGAAATAACAAATTTTTTGTCTTAGAAGAATAAATATAGATATATTTCATTGTTGCTCACAATTGTACAATAATTAAAACCGAAATTAACATAGAGTAATTTCAAATTTAATTAAAGTTAATTCATTTTTTTTTTTTTTCATCAAAGAAACCACCACAAGCCTTTATTACTGCAGAGCAAATCCTTGGAATTCTTTCTAATAACTTATAAAAATAAGTTGGTGAAAGTGATTTGCAAGCATCCTGCAAGTATTTAAACAACATTTGTTCATTTTTAGAAAGTTCATTTTGAACTGTATAATCAATTTCATCCCTTATTCACCTTCTTTAATAGTGGTTCCTTAACTGCTACACAGCCTTTAAGCCTAGCAGCATGAAGTCATCTCTTAACAGTAGTAACAAATACTGAATGTTGCCAAGTAGAATTCATTTCAATTGTTAATTCCGGAGCAGTTTTTCTTCTATTCTTCTTGCTAGATATGATCAAGTGCCTTTCCTCTACAATAGATGTTACTCTGGGCCTACCAGATCTTTTTCTGTCAGTATTTAACTCAATTTCACGAAGTCGTTGAAGGCAATAATGCGCGCCATTTTTTGATAGGCTTAATTTTTTTAGTGATAACACATTCATAATATCCTTCTTTCAAAAGAATTTCAACCTGAGCTCTTTTTTCAAGACTAATCTGTTTCTTCCTTGCCATTTATACCATAGTAATGTGGTTTACAAAAATAAATTATACTGTAATTATAATATATGAATAAATCTGAATTTTCAGCAAAACTTGATCCCAATAAGAGCAGTCAAGTAGCAAACTGAGTCAATGTTTACTTTAAAGCTGAAACTTTTTTTTACTTGACATCTGCATAAGAATAACAAAAAATACAAATTCAGCAAATTTGTTTCTGCTAAAAATGAAATTTTATAAACTTTATGAAAAAAATTTGGGTGGTCCCAAACTTATGATCGGTAGTGTACTTGTGTGTTTAGCCTGTAAAGATCATATACAACATTTTTCTTTCAAGCTGTCCAAAATATGTTTAAATATGTACTCCAGATGGAGAACATCTCTTGACGTGTACCAAGCAGCATGTGTGACTAGCAAATAAGTGAAAAGTTTGTGATCAGTAAATACTGTGAATTCTCTGCCTTCCAAGAGGTGGCAATTTGCCAGCTCAAGTGAAAATGCACTACAATTTCATTTGTTTAGCATGCAACTTCACAAAGGTTGCATGATGTAGGTGTTACGCTTTTGTTGTCAGTGTGTCACATCACCAACAGCATGGTCTGAGACATCGGTAGTTAATATTAGCTTGGCGTTTGAATCATCACTAATAAGAGTGAAATTTGTGAGGTTTGCCTAAACACATTTGGCTTGTTCAAATGTTGTTGCACTCTTTCTTTTTACACTGAGGTTCACTCTGTATAAGACCTGGGAGCCATTAGAGGTAGTGGGGTAACAGAATAAAAGCACATTTTATACAGATAGGTAGGGAAGTTAATGGATGACACTAGTCTTGAACAGATTAAGAGTGTAGTAATCAGGAAAACATCCTCTTGGGAGTCAGTTTCACAGAGCAATGGTTCATGGGAAGATGCTTCTCACCAGTGGAATACGACGGGAATGAGGGTTGTTTGCTACAACGTGCATGACATCACGAGTTCTAGCCGTGAATATTAGGAAGGGTTGAAGTAAGGAATATAGTTCGTCTGTGCACTTTCTATAGAAATAGCAATAGAGTAATGAGGTCTGCTGCATCTCAATTCCGAGAGGGGGGCTGCAGGGTGGAAAATAATTATTCACCCACAAGGGTGCAGAGACACTATTTGTATACTGTCGAAACTAGAAAGTGCCTAAATATGAGAGCATCGCTCCATTTTAGACCTGATTTAGCTCTTATAAAGCCATTGTGGTACAGTGGATATCAGCTCAGAATGAGAAACCAGGGAGCTGAGTTCGAATTCCAGCCGAATTCATTGCATTCACTTACGTGCAAATACCCTTGGGAAAGGTATTAATCCGTCTCTTCCTTCCAGTTATGGGTTAAATAGCAAGACAGATTGGGTTCTATAGCCTTGGTCAGCAACCAGTCTACTGCAGAAAACAATGGCAACCTACTGCGGGATAATCTTTTGCCCAATCAGTCATGTCTCTTTCGAGACATGATCGCCCAAGCGTGTATCACGTATGGCACTTAACTGACTGAAAGGTGGAGGATAACACAAAGAGTCAGATACCTGCTAGAGCAGCACAGGAAAGTGATTATTTTTTTTCATCTTTAGCGATGCATCATATGATTATCTAGATTGTTGCTCTTGATTTTTGTTTTTACCATATGGTGCAGTGGTTATTGGCTCAAAACAAGAAATCAGAGAGCTGAGTTCAAATTCCAGTTGAATTCCTTGCATTTCTTCTTCTTCTATGTGCCCTATCCTTTCAAGGCACAGACAATCATGACTTTCCACATATCCCTGGTGGCTTTTAGCACGCTTTCTCCTGTTACACCATGCAACCCTCGTTCCATCATCCACCTGATTAAGTCCTTCAAATATGTTATCCACTGCTTTCTCCTGTCTCTTTTCCCCTCTATCTGGCCTGTTAGTATCAGGTTCCCCAAGCCCTCTTTCCTCATTGCATGTCCCAAGAACTTGAGCTGTCTCTTCCTGATGCTCAGCATTAATTTCCTTTTCGTTTCCATAATATCGAAAACCTCATCATTGCCCACATGCTCAATCCATGATATTCGCAGCATCATTCTGTAGAATCATATTTCAGTTGCTTCAATTTTTTCTTCATCTTTGATGATATTGTCCAGTATTCACTGCCATATAGACGAACTGACATCACATAGCAATCCAGTACCCACTTCAAAAGCAAAAACTAAAATAAAAGGGCTGAAAAAAATACATACATAGAGGCAGATAAACAGACACACACACAAACATCTTGCCTCTTATATATATATATATATATATATATATATATATATATAGTCGATTTTCTGCACTATTGTAAGAACTGCAACCTTGAAACTTCTGAATATCAATTCTTATGTCTTTGTCTATGAGGGTATCAAATTTGATTAAAATCGGACCACTCCTTCTATAACCCAATTTTTTCGATTATCGATTTTTGATATTTATCAGGGGGTACCTCAACACAAAACCTAGCTAAGAACACTCGCAGACACTTATAGTACAACTGTGTAAATTTTCAAGAAAATCGGTTCAGCCGTTTTGGAGTCTATAGGTATTGGAGACACACACATATACAAGGCTCCATTTATAAATAAGTTTAGATTTCGATTAGATTAGATATTTACTCTTTAGTATATGAAGCTATATTTACCAAAATTACACAAAAATATCTGTTAAAATGAGATGTAAATGTTATTTTCATTTTTGCATAATTTAGATGACAATTAATTCATCACATCCTGTAGACACGCTTCCCTAAATTCCCTAAAAGTTTTTTTTATCCATTTTCTCTCTCTCTCTCTCTCTTTTTTTGTTGTTCCTATTTAGTATTAAAAAAGCCAATGTTATGGATATTTTTTACATAAGTTCTGACATTAGCTACTAATACTCAGTGAAATGACCAAGTGCCTTCCGACTCTTTGCGGACAATCTAGTGGTATTCTTAGTGACAGTTTTTGGCATGCTGGATACCGCTAATTTATCTTCAGAAATGACTTTAGTCGATGGAGTGGCACTTTGGCCTCTGCAAATGAAGCAGTTGATTGTTTGTCCACTGGTTCATGTTCTATGGGAACATATTCACAACCTGTTACTCCAATATTTCTATTTCCTCTCCAACAGTTTCCTTTCTTGTAACTCAGCAAATTATCATGAAGTGTAGAGAGCTGGTTAATGTTTCTTTGATTCAGCCTTGTGTCTTTCTTAACCAAACTCCCTACAGCTTACAGGTTTTATGTAGAGTTTTTGTCATCAGAATTATTATCAGAAGGTTTTCATCAGAAGGTTGGTTGTTGGCAGTTGAAATGTGTAGAATTAGTGCAGAAGAGTGGAATGATAAAATATACACTTTGAATGCTAAAATAGAAATTTATTAAAAGAAAAGATTAACATAAGTTGTAGAAATTAATGCTCACTGAGAAAGTTATGAGTAGAGTTCATATTCAATGATGAGATTGAGGAATTAAGAGCTCGTACAAAATGTTCGTAACAGTAATTGTCGAGATAGATAAGGAGAAAGAGAGAGAGAGAACAATGTCTGGGTCACTTGAAATTGAGAGTTACATCTTTGAAGTATGTCAGCAAACTGCCTCCTCTGAAATGACTGCTGCGACCAGTCAGAGACCATCCTTAAATATTCAATCCAGTCACAGTGGGTGGCTCACAAAATGATTTTTATCTTTTGCTGTGGAAAAACCATTTCTCTGATGTATTTTAAATTTAGCAAATTGATGACCAATCAGGATACAGAGTTCCGCGAGAGGTCCATGAAAGGAATTTGATATTTATTTATTTATTTTTGGTTTACCACCGGATTTTCTGCATGGAGCCCAGATGCGCAAAGACCAGTTTTAGTCATTTGCTTTCTGGACATCTGAGGGCAAACATCCAGTCCTTCACTTGTTTGGTATCACCACAATCAATATATTCACCTTCAGGCTATTCTTCCAAAATATTCTGAACTAATTATCTTCTTTCATTTTTAGAATTTCTTTCATTTTCTTCTTTCATTTTCAGATCTTCTTCCATTTTTCTTGCTTCTTTCATGGCTGTTGTGAAACACTTTCTAAATATATATCATTATTACATTTGTTGTTTGTGAAAATTATTACTATATCAGTATTTTCATTCAACTGATGAGATTTATATTCTAGTTTATACTCGTGTGCTAATAAAATCAAACTCTATCTCTGAATATATGATTCTGCCAAACTCACTTTTTAGACCTCAACAAAGTTATGTTCATTTTGTGGTCTGCAGCGGTGATGAACTTTGAACCCCATAATTACTACTGAAATTTAGATTACTTAAATATTTTCTTCTTGAGATAGCTCTTATCTTCCTCTGTATGTGAGACATAATAGGTTTTTCTGAACCATTTGGCATAATATATGTCTGCAATGGCCCCATATCATATAGTGTTACATGAAAACCTTGATTGGAAGGCCTGCATAATAAGAGATTAGCAAACCAGCAATTTTAAGTCTCTTCCTGTCCCACTTCTCATATTATGTCCTTACATAATAACGTATAAAGTAACTTGGAAGTTGTTAATAAATTTGGCAAAGCATGTTATAGTAATTAACTGTACCTAAAAATGTTCTTGGGTGAGTAATGTTTATTACAGCTGGTGCATAGCGAGTGATCTCCTCCTTTTTTTGGCAGAACAGTGACTCCAGATTTCCTTACAAAGACCCTAAGTTATCCATCTTGTATTCCAGGAAATGAATAGTTTTTTGTTTTTTTAAACCTGCAATTTGGTTTCTTTAAAACTCTTTCCAGAGTTGGTCTTGATCATTTTTACCATTTCTTGAGTAGGATTTAATTATCTTCATTAAGTATTTTTCAAGTCATTCAAGGCTTGTCAGTAAACATCCTTGAATGCAAAATAATGATGAGGAAACACACTTGTTATTTTTAGTGAAACAAGATAAGGAATTTATTTACAATTTTATCCATTTGAAGTTTCAGGACAAGTAATCAAACACTAAAGGTTCATAGTTTCAATGAATTGTCTAGAAGAAAAAATGTTTATATTAAGTCATTGGACATGGAGTAATATTTAAAAAGGATTAAAACAAATTGAGAGCGTTTGTTTCTCACATAAAAAGTTATTGTATTCAACATGAATCAAAAGATATATTTTAAGGTACTTAGCTTAGGTGTTGAATAGAGTTTTTTGAAATTTGCCTGTTCTTATTAGAGGCTGATAATGTAGCAGCATATAGTTTGATTCTGGAGTTATTCAGACACATGGGACTATTTTCTCTCTCTCTCTCTCTTCTGCTTGGTTCAACTTTCTGTTTATTTATATCAAAAAGTGATTTGACATCAGCTCGTTACTTTTTCTTAGTTTATAAACCTCTCCCTTTCTTTTCATTGGTCAAAGTAAATTTTCACAATTTGCCTTGGTCTTTTCTTCAGCCCAGAGCCAATTTTTTCTATTGGTTAAAATAAATTTTCGCACCAACTCGCAAATTTGAAAATAGTAAAGAAAAGAGAGTTATTTTTATTTCATATTCACCACAGATGCATTAAATTTTTCAATATAATGTTTCTGAACCTAAATTTATTAGAAATTATGCACACTTTTTGCTATACTGCTATACAACTAATGAAGTGCATCAAAAGAGAAGAAGACTATATTGGTCTTCTTTAGTCTTCAAGGTCCATTATAGCCATTAGTATATCTGTGATATGCTGGCAGAAAGAAGGAGAGGAATAACACAAAGATAATATCAAGAAATAAGTTAAATATAAAAATGTATATGCAAACATATATGTCATACTAAACCCATATTATTTATCTCTCTCTCTTTATATATATATATATATATATATCCAAATCTGACAAGGTGAATAGAATCAGTAAAGAGCAGGTAGGACAAAGTGTCTTTAATCTAACATGTTTCACTTTAACAAGGTCTTTCATGGATTTTTAAAGATTATATATATATTTCGATCCTGGCTAGAAGCAAGTGGATATGTCTAGCCACACTGATGAGCTGTGATACAGCGAAACGGGCTTGTATGTGGATGACTAATATATATATATATTTTAGTCATCCACATACAAGCCTGTTTTGCTGTATCAGCGAAACGGGCTTGTATGTATAATACAAGTATGGATGACTAATATATATATTATGGATGACTAATATATATATTATATATATATTTTAGTCATCCACATACAAGCCTGTTTGCTGTGATACAGCGAAACGGGCTTGTATGTGGATGACTAATATATATATATATTTATATATATTTTAGTCATCCACATACAAGCCTGTTTCGCTGTATCACAGCCCATCAATTTGGCAAGACATCCACTTGCTTCCAGTCGGGATCGAAACTCAACCAGTTTAGCATCAATTGGAGTGCCTATGCCCTAAGCTATCGGTGCATGGCTGAGAGAGGAGGAAATTTTAGCATGTTATATATATATATATGGTGTAAACACACGCCAGCCACCAGGAGAACTCAATTATTGAAGAGTAATTCATAAATCGCAGAAGTAGTAACTGTTTTTTAAATTTTCCTCTCTAGAGAGCTCAATCATAATGAGAGCATAATTTATTAGTCATCCACATACAAGCCTGTTTTGCTGTATCACAGCTCATCAGTGTGGCTAGATATCCACTTGCTTCCAGCTGGGATCGAAATTTGACTGATTTGGTGTCAGTTGCCATGCCTGCTCCCTATGCTATTAGCACATGGCTGAGAGAGGAAGAAATTATCTATATAATATAATCATATATATTTATATATAAATAATCATCCGTAGACACTTCTGTTTTGCTGTATCACAGCTCATTAGTACAGTTAGGCATCCAATTGCTTCCAGCCAGGATTGAAACTCAACCAATTTGACATTAGTCAAAAAATTTTACCACTAAGATAAGTGCAGATTTTAGTGTGTTATATACACCATGTAAACACATGCCAGTAGCCAAAAGCGTTCAATTCATTCCTGGAAAACAATGTGTAAATAGCGGTGAGTAGCAAAAACAGTGAATCTCTGTATAGCTTCTTATTGTCCGATAAGCTCTGAAAAAAAACCAAAAATATACCGCAGGGCTATACTGTGTGCAGCACTCATGAGAAGCTTACATGTAAATCCTTGTTTTTATCTGTCTTCTCCATATACTGCTTATACATACATAGATACATACATGTACATATATATGCACATATATACTAGCAGTATAGCCCAGTGTTGCTCGGGTGTAATGAAAGCTTTAAAACTAATCCATGGTCCTGGAGCTCAGACTCTTTAGACGTTGGCATGAAAGACTAAAAAGCAATAGTTGATTCCAGTTAAAGCGAAACTGTAGACTGAAAGAAAAATGAATGGATGTAAGTCAAATTTGATTTCCTGGTATCGATATCAAATAAGTTTTTCATTGTAAGCTGAATTTTGAAGGCTAAATAAGTCCTCTGAGTAAATGGTATCATGGCTGAGACTAAGAACTACAATTGTACCTACTTAGAGCCAAACCCGAAGCAAAAACTAAAATAAAAGGGCTGAAAAAAATACAGGCATACAGGCAGATAAACAGACACACACACAAACATCTTGCCTTTTATACATATATATATATATATAATCAATTTTCTGCACTATTGTAAGAACTGCAATCTTGAAACTTCTGAATATTGCTTCTTATGTCTTTGTCTATGAGTGTATGAAATTTGATTAAAATCGAACCACTCCTTCTATAACCCAATTTTTTCGATTATCGATTTTCGCTTTTTATCGGGGATACCTTGACACAAAACCTAGCTAAGAACACTCGCAGACGCTTATAGTACAACTGTGTAAATTTTCAAGAAAATTGGTTCAGTTGTTTCGGAGTCTATAGGTAATGGATACACACACACACACAGACAAAGTTCCATTTATAAATAAGTTTAGATATACACACACACACACACACATATATATATATATATATAATAATTATAATAATAATCATAGAATATATAAGCCAACTTGCCCTGACAATCCGTTAGGTGAAACCTAGGTAGGTTCGTTGGCTCTATGTTTTAAGATTTATTCTTATATATATATATATATATATATACGCACATGCATACATATATATATATATATATATATATATATATATACGCACATGCATACAGACATATATATATACATACGCACATGCATACAGACATATATATATATATATATATATACGCACATGCCTACAGACATATATATATATATATATATATATATATATATATATGTGTGTGTGTGTGTGTGTATATGTATTTATTATAAATTATATTTTAGAACATGTCCAGAATTTTTTTTTTTTTGTTATATATCCACTACAAATAGTACATTTGTTTTGACATTGAAACTACAATGTCTCATCAGACAGTGTGGACAGGAATGGAAAGTCTCTTCTTATATTTGGTCAGTTGTGTGTAGGAGATATGAGATATAAAAAGAAAAAAAATTTAAAAAATTATTTAAAAATTCTGTGCATGTTCTAAAATATAATTTATATTAAATATTTACATCTCTATATATTATATATCGAGCACTGTCTTAAATTAATGTTTTGGACATTGTAAAAAATTTTTTCTTCGTTCTGTATTCACTCATATATATATATATATATATATCATCAAAAACAAAAATATGATATTACCTATGGATTTATAAATATATCCAATCTTTGTTCTTGATTATAATACTCTGTTAAATTTAACAATAAATTTTAACACTGAGTTCTCTGTGTATTTAATCTCCTGTGGAATTTACCTTGCCAAGTATCAAGGATTTTTCTCTCCCTCTCATATATATATATAAGTTTTATTAAAAATGACTGACAAGGTACTGTGATTAAGTTTTCTAAATCATTTTTCATGTGTTCTTATAATTATTTTCTTTACTGGATACAAATTATATAAAAATTGTTCAAATGTTTTATATGCTCATGCGCTTTCACCTGTATGTCTAGAAACTTAAGAAAATGTAAGAACACATCAAAAATAATATAAAAAATTAAGCCCAGTAATTTATCAGTCATTTTTAATGACATTTGCATAAAAGATGGATTTCTTCCAAATACACAATTAATATTTTTTAGTAAATGAAAAAAAATTATAGAAGATTGAAATTCACTTTTGAGTAGGTACCATCACTCATTTGCTGAAAAAACAGTATAGCATGATCTTAAAAGGGCCCAAACTTCAGAAAAACAATGTTTTATGTTAAGAAAAAAGATCAAAGTTTGTTGTTAATAATTTTTAAATTTCTTAATTCTTTCTAACACTTTTGAAATTGTGGTTAAATTTTTTGTTAGCGGTTCGCCCAAAGTTTACTAGAGGTTACTACTATAACAGATGTAATATTACACAATTCATTTTTTTTGTGTTAAAAGACCCATGAATTTGAAAATTCTTGCAAAAATAAAATAATTGTCTGCTCTTAACTAAACTTTCAGGACTTATTTACAAACGAACAAAGTTATTTATGCAATTATTATTTTTATAAAATTTTGGAAAGAAAAAGTTATTTTTTTCATTTTTTATATTTGTTACCCCACCACCACCAATTAATTTCATGAAATTTCTAGAAATTCAATATTAATCACAAATCTTGTTTTATTAGTTAATTGCAAGATTCCTTGGGGGATGTAAATCATATAATTTTTTTTCTATGACGTCACTTTTCCAAAAATCTCCTTTGAATAGTAAAATAAAAAATGCATTAAAACTATGCCATTTTTAATTTAGATAAACTTTTAAATGATTTTATCAATAACATATATTAAGAATATCATACTCTGAATAATTTTTTTTAATGAATAATGAATTTTTATAAGAATTGTTTTCATTTTTTTTTTGCTAATTATGATGAGTTATAAAGTTATAAAGTTTCAAACATCTTTTAAATTTTTTCTGCTCACTCAGTGTCTTCAGTTATTAATTTATTGAGTAAAGACTATATTTACAAATCAAAAATTGAAAAGCCTAATACAAATCATTTAGCATTTAGATTTTTAAAATAATTTTTAATTTTCATGCTAAACTGCAGATTTTTTTAACAAAGGAAAGTTGTGAGAGACTTATTATCAAAAAGTCAGGTTTTTTTAAGGATTGTTGCCCTTAGAAAAATGTTCATTTTAGTTTCATAAATTTGTGTCAACCATACTTTCCAGTATGTAAACTGATTGATGATGAGCTGTCATGACATACTTCAAAGGTCAGAAAGATCAGAGACCCATGATTAAGAAATACTTTTATCCTAAATTCCATACCATAAACAAGTAATATTTGTTTCAAAGCAGATTAATTTCATTTTAAATTTTTTAATTTTCCAAAAATAACATATCAGTGAAGTAATTTTATTTTTGCAAGATTTTTAAACCAAGAATTAACTTTTTCTTACTGATGTGTTAATCATGCAAAAATGGCTAAAAAATTGGAAAATTTGGAAACATTTTAAAATTTTAGATTCCATTTAATATGTCTGTTTGAAACACACCACAGTATTTTACTTGCTGGAAAAAGTAAATTTAATCATTTAGCTTTCAATTCAGCTAAAATTAAAGCTTCAAGAAAATTTATTTTTAAACAATTTAATTTCATTCTTAGGTATCAAAAATGAGTGGAGGTACTTACTTTTAGGAGTACCACAGTATAAACAAGGCATTCCCATTGTCCGCTTGTAGCCCTTAATACCTTTAGGAGTACCACAGTATAAACAAGGCATTCCCATTGTCCGCTTGTAGCCCTTAATACCTTTAGGAGTACCACAGTATAAACAAGGCATTCCCATTGTCCGCTTGTAGCCCTTAATACCTTTAGGAGTACCACAGTATAAACAAGGCATTCCCATTGTCCGCTTGTAGCCCTTAATACCTTTAGGAGTACCACAGTATAAACAAGGCATTCCCATTGTCCGCTTGTAGCCCTTAATACCTTTAGGAGTACCACAGTATAAACAAGGCATTCCCATTGTCCGCTTGTAGCCCTTAATACCTTTCATGATGACACACAACCAAAGCATCCCAACATATAATGACAAACACCACATCGGCTAGTTCATCTCTGAGTATACCGTCCATCATTAATGTGTTCACATTTTTTTCCTTTCACCCTATCATTTTTCCTTTCACCCTAACATTTTTCCTTTCACCCTATCATTTTTCCTTTCACCCTATCATTTTTCCTTTCACCCTAACATTTTTCCAATTCATGACTCTATTACATCATCTCCCCATATTTCTTTTCTATTTTTATATCCCCTGAAAAAAAACTTTTTTACCCATTTTGAAAAATTTTGTATCCTTTTTATAATCCAATCTTATTCTTTTGTGATTTGGTAATAACTTGTCAAGTTAGATTTGTGGTGATACCGAGCAAAAGCGAGGGACCGGATGTTTGCTCTATAACGACCAGAAGGCAAATGACCAAAAGTCGTCGGTGCGCATCTGGGCTTGTACAGATGTTCCGGCTGAAAAAAAAAAATTAATCAAATATTATATTTCCATTTCGCGAGCCTATGCGAATTTTATTTATCAGCCAATGGGAAGCCCAGAATCAAATACAAGTGTGAAATTCCAAACGAGCTGCTGTGATCCAAAACGCTGATATAAAAAGCAGATGCAGACAGACCCCAGCATGCAGAACTTGAGGAGAAGAGTGTAATCAATATCCTCTTGACCTAAGTCAAGTGGCTACTATGCTTGCCTCTTTCCTTCCCCCCTGTCTCAAAACTACTTACTGACCGAAGGAGCAACTACTTCAAAGACATTCCTCACTCACAATGCTCCCCACATTCCTAAGCCTTAAATCTCTTTCAGCATATTATTTTCCATGAACATTTTAACCTCCGTTGGACCTATAATTCATGTATTACTTCAATTGTAAAAACATCGCCTGGTTCACACTCCACCCACATCTATTGAACAGGTGAAGAGGCTCATCCCTTGTCCCTGTTTAGGATGTGGTTTCCGGCTTTCTCTTTTCCAATCTTTTCACTCTTACGTAGCCCCCTGCACATCAGTGGCATTACCGCCTTACTAGGGGTGATATGATTAAAAAAAAAAACAGAAAAAATTAATTGATATGTGTATATATAAAAATGTTATTTTCAACTCAATTTGCTTTTCTTGATTTTATAATCATTTTATGACTGATAGTGGGCTATCTACAACAAGGCCAAATTCCGTAAATTTGCAACAGTATACAACTACCCTTCACTAGAACGGACTCCCACTACAACCAGAAAAAGAATTGATAAGCAACCTACTATAGATTAAATGTGGCCACAGTAGTGTCAAAATGAATCACTGAGAAGGTTTTACTTTCAACAGAAGAGTGGACACATATACAGTGTTTTAATAGGGACTAAATACTGTTGATACACACTTATTGAATGCAATTTCCTTACAGATTAAGATTTTTTTTTTTTTAATCGTATATGCCACTGATGTGCAGGAGGCTACATAAGTGTAAGAAGATTAATTAGAAGAGAGTGAAGAGGAAAACGGACCAGTTAGAAAGGAGCAATAGAAGGATGAGAATGCAGGTGTGATGACAGTTTCAAAGGTGGAGAGAAAGGAAAGGATATACGGGGTGGGGAAAGAACTAGAGTCAAGTGGTTAATAGATAAGTATTGACATTGCATTTAAATTCCTGGAGATTGTAGCCATCAGGAAAGCAAGAATATGCGAGTGAGTTCCACAGGCAGGAAGTGTGAGAGAAGAAGCTGCATGAGTAGAATTGTCGTCTGCATTTGGCTAACCTAACTGTGAATGGGTGACTTAAGTTCGATACAATTGAAGTAAGAGAAATGTGTCTCAACAGACAAATATTGAGAATACCATGGGTAGAATATATGCACAATGTGGAAGTTCTAAAGATAATGGAAACAAGAAAGATACACGTGCTTAAAAGCAGAAAGAGTCGGTTAGAATTTCTGGGTGCATTATGGGGAAAGACAGTTTGGAAAATTTAATACTCACAGAATGTACTGAGAGAAGGAGGGATAAAAGGAAACAGCAAATTACTTACCTGACAAGTTGATGTGAAGGGACGACAAAGCAGGAACAAGGAAAGATGATGGAACATCAAACATTGCTTAGAGTTGTAAAAAAGTTGTGAAGAGCCAAAGATTGATGTCCTGAATTGACACAGCACATTAATGATGATAATTTATTAAACTATTTTTAATTTTCTGATTTCAAAAAATGCTACTTGTGTGATTTTCTTGTTAATGTTTAAATTTTTTCTCAAATTTTAAAATTATACCCTTTTGAAAAGTAACCTTTTTACTGATAGGTTTTTAATTTTTATTACTTGTACTAATCTGTTAGAAATTTTCATAGAATAGATGCAACATTTTTATGAATAAAGTTTGTGTCTGCTGTTTTTGCAGATTTCTTTCCTTTTCTGAAAATTTTCTTCTCTCACTGTTACGAGGATGCATTTATATACAAAAATAATAATAATGCTTAAAAAGTTGTAGTAAAGGACTCTATTGAGTCCTACTTGTTGTTACAAAAAGTTTTAATTCAGAAAGTAGTGGTAAAAATAAGGAAATTAGAAATAGAACATTTGGAAGATTGTAGAATGTTCCAGAGATTTCGAAAGATTCTAGAAGTATGCAAATTAGGTGTTAGCCCCTATAAAAATAGGTTTTGGGCACGGAGCCCATCAGTTGATAGCAGGATGGGTTGACCTCTACAACTCCAGTTAAGATTCAGGATGTATATCCAGCCAAAAGAATCCCTAAGCCGACGACAAAAAAACTAAAACTTGAAACAGTTGATAAAAGGATGTGCTGACCTCATCAGCACCGGTTTCAATTCAAGGAAATATTCCAGCCAAAAGAATCTTTCTAGTCTAGACAAACAAAACCTTGAAAGAGTTGTTAAAAGGATTTTGCTGTCATATCAATTCTGGTAAAAATTCTAGGATCGAGATCCAACCAAAAGAATTTCGCAGACAAAATCCGAACAACTAAAACCTGAAAGAAAATCTCGTGGAACTATCTGGGTAAATACATACATTGACGAAGCAAATAATTAGTCTTTATATATGCATTTAAGGATTTCAAAAAAGTATAGCACTTAATTCCCCTCCCGCCCCCCGCTAACTTAATGGAAAAGATATCTGATAACTCACATCCCCTCCTCTCCTTGTAACACTTTGCCTTACCTTTTCTTTCTCTCCTCGTAACACTTTGCTGGGCAGTAAAAAACTATACATTTTCTATGTCTCTTGATTTGAATGCCAAACTGTATATTTGTAAATATTTTGTCTAATGTTTTGTGAATTAAATATTTGTCTGTATTTTAACTCTGAATTACGGTCAATCATTTTTTTTTTCCTTTTGTTACACCTAACCCGTAACATCACAAAATGAAATTGAAAATAATACAAATATTTTGATTTAAAGAATTTCCAATGTTAAAACAAGCAAAAGTATTTTCTTTCAATCTCTAGGTGACCCTTGTCATATAATGTTGTATTATAATGATCTGAATTCAACAATGTTTTTGTAATCAGATATTTTGTTACCAAAAATATATAAAAATTACCTAACTCGACAGATAAAGCATATTCCAGTTCAATATGCAACCTAATAATTAATTTGGGTTCAGCATTCACATAACAATGAACTAATTTCACAAGAAGGATAATTGCAGGTATATAAAAGGCTAATTAGAAAGTAATTTCTTTTATTTACTTATTTATTTATTCACAAATAATTAACTCATTATGAACCAATTTTTCTACACTTGTTTTAAAAATAAAACAGCACACTATGGCAAGACATTTTCTAGCACAATACAGTTAAATGAACTCAAAGAATAAAACACTTTTTTCCATCCAATTTGTAACTTGATAATATGGGATTTTCATTCATACTCCCTCTGAATTATACTATTTCTCAAGGAAGATAACTTTAGGGACATTAAATGTTATTTATAGAGTACTTTCCCTTATTTATTTGCAAATAATTTTGATGTAAATTCTATGAGGACATTATTTGGCATCAGGCTTATTTGTTACCAATGATAGCCAGTAATTATGAAAATTTTTATTAATTCCGGCATCAAAATAAAGAAGAATTGTTTCTCAGCTTCCAAATTTTTTTTATATTTGGAAAAATTATTTGTTATTTTGTTCATAATACTTGGAGAATTTTAAAGGTAAAATCAAAAAGAAAATTTATTTGCTGAGATTTTTTTTTAAACAAATTTAATAATTTTTTATGATGATTACAAATGCAATATTTTTCTCAGTGCTCAAAAATAGCACTCATTTTTTACTTATGATAAAATACTATTATAATATTCTTGACAAATTTGGCTGAAAGTGAAGAGAAGTTATCATTGTTTACACTATTTACACTCAGGCTATTATCTTTTTTGTTGTTGTTAACCAAATGTTTCAGCCATTGTCTTCCCCAGACTTCAATAGGTCTGTATCAATCTGGGTAACCTACGTGGAATTCCAAACTGAACCCTGTATTTAATCTACAATTATAGACTGTTCTCATTCCACTGACCATATCTAGGAATATATCATCTAGTTTTTATTTTTAGTATGTCTCAGCTATTACTCATCCATTTTCACTGAGTCCAAGTACACACTGCCCAACCCAGGAATTGAACTCACAATTAATGTTACCAAATTCACTTATTAAATCAGTGCTTGAATTGACTAGGTTATTTAATTAAAGCATTGGTTCATGAATTTTGTGAATTGTTATAACAGCAAAGATGAAGACAACAGTCTGACTATTTAGTGTAAATTATCATTGGCATGTAATATCTGTAGTTATATATTCATTTATAAGAATGAAGTCTAAGAAACTAATTTATGCATATATATACATATATATATATATATATATATAACACATGAAGTGTCATAATTCAAAATCTGAAAATGAATATTGTTTGGATTAGATTGTTATGCAATTGACATTTGTACTGTTTGTCTTCAATGGCTGAAGTGATGGATTTAACCATTTTATTTTTATTTTTATTTTTGAACATATTCGTTGTTGAGTATGTTGGCTTGGAAAAATAGTAATTCTTCCAGTAAAGGTGAGATTAGGATTATAGAAAAACCGTAGTGTTATATTTTGATGATATTCAATGACGACATTGTCAAGAATTTTCCTTCTGAGTAAATTACTTTCTCTTCCAATGAGTGTAGCATTTTTTTAGATTAAGATTTTGGTCAAACATATTTCTGTGTGTGACTAGTGTATTTGTTAAATTGTTAAGTATGAGGTCTCTTTTGTGTTCATAGATATGTTTTGTTAGATTTCCATAATGTATTGTGAGGAAAAGTTGTGGCAATTTTTGTTTATATAGGTCTGCTTCTGAATTATTATTGTTATAGGTGTTTTGATCATATCCATAACAGTTCTGGAACTGGTTGTGACTAATTGGATGTTGGTTAGATGTGATAAGTTGTTTTAGATGGTGGATGTTACAGAGTTTGAAGGTAGTGTTATGTATCTGTTTTTGTTTAGCTAATTATTATCGATAAAAAAATTGAATATAACTCAGTTATTTTACTTTTTATCTGACTTTGAATTATGACACTTTGTGTCCTTCACCTGCCTGCACTGACTTTTCAGCCACCTGATGAGCATCAAATTTATGAGACTTGATAGCTTGCATTTGTATACAAACATGTGCAACATAATAAATCCTACATTACCTTGACAAAGTCCTCTAGAGAACAAAATGCTTTGGCTAAGTACAGTTTTTTCATCTTGTCTTTTTATATTCATATATATATATATATATATATAAACTGTATTGTTAATTTTGATTTTTCACGTTTATTTTTACACACACACACACACACACACATATATATATATATATATATATATATATATAAAATCAGCAATTAAAAAATTAACATAAAAATCTAACAATTCTGTTTACCTATATAAAATATGGCCCCTAGATTTACAGTCTTGTTTTTGAAAATTTTCAATCCAAGGTCACTTTTTTTTCTTAAATTCAATTTTGTAACAATAACATACTTTTTTAATTTTGACATTGTAAATCTTACTCCCTCTTTCAACAACAAAATGTTTTCCTTCTTCTTCCTCCCACTATTCCTTCTGTCTGGATAAATTAAACCAATTCATTTTTGTAAAAAAATTCAGTCTGATGAGTTGAATATTTCTAATATTCATGAAATAAATTATCACTGATGAATTTTTAAATTTGTTCAATTTATTTTATTTTTTTATTTTTATTACAATACACTGTTAATTTCTAACATAGAATTGTCATCAGATCAAGATCCTCCGTGGAACTGGCTTTACCAATTACCAAGGATACTGCTTAATTATATATATATATATGTATTCTTTATTGAAAAGAATTATCTATATCTTCATGGTTCCATGTTGAAAAAGCAAGACATTTAAAATGATTTTCTTTTTCTTGCAGGTAAGTCACTTAAGAGCTTGATGTTAAAGATGATGAAATTAACCACAGGTATTTATCTGTATTTTATTTTGAAATTTTTGAGGATATATATTTTCCTTTTGCATGATGATAAAAAAAATAAATCAATGTAGACAATGGAATTCAGTATAAAAGATTGAACAGGATTAAACAGTTTTTAAACACATTTGAGTATAAAGTCATCCTTGTCATCTTGCTAATTGCAGATTTGCTTGAAGAACATGTAACTACATCCGTTTTTCTTGATTCTGTTCGAGACACTAACTGATTTACAAAGGTTTAGGGAAGTTGATGAGTTTTTAATCTGTTTTTGTTTATTGATCAATATTGTTTCTCGTGTTTCATTGGATAGTTTGCATATCTGTCGAAATCACCCTATAAGGAAATAAAGGATCTCATTTTTATATCATTTTTTTTTTTTTTTACCTTTGAACAAAACATTTTACAAACCTTCAAGTAGCACTTGTTCATATTGGTGTGTGTTTGTGTGTTCAGAGGTGTTAACATTAAGGGAAATAACTCTTTTGTCTATACCTTATCACTAGTGATGTCCCTTGTTAATTGATTCTTCTGGTAATTGATTTTTTCTTAATTTACAAAGATAATTTCTGTACTCTTGCACTCTTCATAAAAATGCATTACCTGAACTGAAGTTCATTGATCATCATTATATATTAAAGGGTAAAGTCTGTCTATATTTCTGAGATGAGGTATTTTAAGTATTTACACTATTTACATTGTTTGGACTGTTGTCATAATCTTTATTGCCATATTCACAACATTTCGGTCATTGTACACGCTGGCCTTCTTCAGGTGATATACATTGGAATTTTGAACTGAATCCTTTATTTAGTCCATGAATGAAAGCATTGATGGAACAATCTAAAAAAAATGACTTGAACCAAAGAGTTGTAAGTTCAATACCTGACCACAGCAGAGGGTACAAAAACCTGCAGAGTTGAGTAACTAAAGAGTATTATACTGAGATAATCAAAAAAGGCATGGCACATGGAATTAGAACAACATACCTCTGTGGATTAAATAAAGGGTTTGGTTCAAAATTCCAAATTATCAATAAAGATGAGTATCACATTCTGGAACAATATAAAAACAATGTAAATGTATAAAGGGTAAATTTTTGCAATTTTTTCTTAGAATAAATGTTTGTGGATAGGCATTAAAATAGACGTGCAGGATTGCAGCAGATTACTGAAGTACAATACAGTATTAGCTTGTGAAGATTTTTGCAACAAGTCAAAAAGTTATTTGAAATGTGAATTAAACAACAGGCTCAATAAAAAACAAATAAAATAAAATAAAACACCAACAATAAAATCTAACATTGGATTATAAATTTATAGTCAAAAATACATCATAAGGCATGAAAGAAGAGAAGTCAGTGAAAAGTAAACTTCTCAATCCTGATTGGATTAAAAACAGCAAATTTATATATAACGTATGTTCACACCTAGATGCAAAAAGGCTTGCTAGAGCCAGCATCATGAAAAGTTTCACAATTTAAACCATGTTGCTAACCTGTCAATAGCAGTCCGACCGACCCAGACACAGAGCACATCACAGTTTCATTCGACCTCTTCTTCCAATTTTCTTTTCTTCTTTTCACTCCATGCCACCAGAGAGAAAAAATGGACATGTTAAGTACAACTTCTTTATTTGTTTTGCCCTCTCTCTCTCTCTCTCTCTCTCAACCTGTCGTGACCTACCAAAAAGAGGAAGGAACAAAGACTTTACATTCTGCTACTACACAACCATAAACTCTAAACTACTGTGGACATTTTAAATACCTACATTACTACTATGAACATTTCCTATAACTCTTGATACCATAAACTTTCTAACTGAATATTAATTCCTATGAATTTTTGCTATTCAGTTCTTCTAATAAATTTCTACTTTAACACTTAATATGTATATTTTATTCTTACACTATTCCAAACTATTGCAGACATTCCAACCTGCTGATAAAAATCTTCTAGTAATTTTGATGATAATTCTGCAAAAAACTTGTAAGCTGTAGGGAGTTTGGTTATGTCTGACACAAGGCCGAACCAAAGAAACATTAATCAGCTCCCTATGGATACAAATTCAGAAACTTATCCGCTTAAAAATGATAAATTTGAGACTTTGCAACTTTTCTCAGCCAACACAGAAACGTTAGCCAATCTACACAAATTTATGCCAAGCAAATCCTTTTACCCAAAGAGATAAAAAGTAACTAGAACTGAAAAAAACTTCCCAACAGCTTCAATCACATACCACCTTCTCTGTTATTATGCTTGTTTTTATTTTCCTCTGTAAACTACTAATAATGACAATTATGTAAAATATGAAACATTCTATCAGACACTTGTCCATTTCTATGAACATTTCAAATAAAAAGTTTGTTTACTATAAACATATACATTCACAGACATCAATCAGCATGAACTATAACAAACCAATTTTTGTTGTAAACATTTAAGTAATTGCAATTTAAATAAAACCACAATTATTGGAATATTATTTACAATAACGGAGACTATGAATAATTTCTAATTTCTTTATATATTCAACCCTGCCATCAGCACAATCAGTTTTACACACCAGGATGGAAAGTTCCACATAAACAAATGCATCTGGACATCATCTTTATGTGCAGTGTCTCCCCCCAGGACATTAGCAACCATAGTCTGCCACATTTTCCTGCCCCTTGTAGCTCTTAATACATTTTCTCTCTTTGTTATTTCTTCTAAACCTTGTTCTGTCTTTCATTTACTCAATCTCATCAAGTAAGATATATGCTGTTTTCCTTTAGTTCTCAATTTTTACTGTGAGTATCAGATTTTCTAAGCCCACCTTCCTCCTTATGTGACCCAGAAATTTCAACTATCTCTTTCTGATAAGTTTCCTTTTCGTTTCCATTTTCTCTAAAACCTCACCGTTGCTCAACATATTCAGTCCATGGTATCTTCAGCATTCTTCTGTAGAATATCCTAATTATTATAAAGTGCTCACATTGAGGTAAAATTTGTAAAATACTAGTTTTAAAAATCTTAAATATGTAAAACCTTGTTTCAAATCATGTCGTTGATCCTATAAACATTGCATCTCATCTTATCTAAACTTATTTATAAATGAAACTTTGTCTGTGTGTGTGTGTCTGTCCGTTACCTATAGACTCTGAAACGGCTGAACTGATTTTCTTGATAATTTACACAGTTGTACTAGAAGCATCTGCGAGTGTTCTTAGCTAGGTTTTGTGTACAACCGATAAATATCAAAAATCGATAATCGAAAAAATTGGGTTAAAGAAGGAGTGGTCCGATTTTTAAACAAATTTGATACATTCATAGACAAAGACATAAGAAACGATATTCAGAGGTTTCAAGATTGTAGTTCTTACAATAGTACAGAAAATCGATTATATATATATATATATATATATATATAAGGCAAGATGTTTGTGTATGTTTGTTTATCTGTCTGTATATCCTTTATACAAATCCACAATTTTTATCTGATTCTCACCAAACTTCACACAAATATTCTTTAGGCTGAGTCTAAGCTCCAAGACCATGGATTAGTTTTAAAGCTTTCATTACACCCGAGCAACACCGAGCTATACTGCTAGTTTAGCAGAAGCCTAAAAACAAGTCTCTCTCTCTCTCTCGTGCATAAAATACCAAAATTTTAGGAACTCCTCTAACCTAGAAATACACAATAATTAGATGTGATATCAGTAGTTCTACAAGTGGTTGAAAGACATCTGGATCTCTGGGGAGATGTTAAGCTGTGCTATTTGATGACCATTCACAATTTTGTGATATTTGTTAGTAAAGGATATTCCTGACAAATATACCCTTTTATCAGATCTCATAAATGCTTGCTTAGTCTCAGGTTTGGTGAATATGTGGTTACACAATTTATTAAAATTGTCCAGAATGCTTCTTAACTTGGGCTAGATAATTTTTTGCAACAATTCATCATTGTTTGAATATACTGAGTGCATAAATGGATGCAAATAGTTATTAAGCATTGCATTGTAATAGTCAGAGGTTGATAACATTTTTAAGCAGACCAGTGAACCTAATTCAGGCTATTAGGAAGCCACAATCAGCCTGCTCACTTTCTTGTTGATAAATGGGATCTACGGTTTTGTAATATTGTACCACACCTGAATCCTGACATTAGCTCAAAACAACTGAAACTGTGAATCACTGAATAATGTCACATTTTGCCAGTTCCTAGTAGCCAATTAGTAACATTACTAGCAGTATAGCTGGGCGTTGCTTGGGTGTAATGAAAGCTTTAAAGCTAATCTATGGTTCTGGAGCTCAGACTCTTTGGATGTTAACATGAAAGACTAAAAAGCAATAGTTGTTTCCAGTTAAAGCGAAACCGTAGACTGAAAGAAGAATGAATGGATGTAAGTCAAATTTTGATTTCCTGGTATCGATATCAAATAAGTTTTATTCGTCATAAACTGAATCTTGAAGGCTAAATAAGTCCTCTGAGTAAATAGTATCATGGCTGAGACTAAGAACTACAATTATACCTACTTAGAGCCAAACCTGAAGCAAAAACTAAAATAAAAGAGCTGAAAAAATACAGACATACAGGCAGATAAACAGACACACACACAAACATCTTGCCTTTCATATATATATATATATATATATATATATTATCGATTTTCTGCACTATTGTAAGAACTGCAACCTTGAAACTTCTGAATATCGTTTCTTATGTCTCATGTGCATTGCACTCATTAAGCAGAAATTGCCCCACACTTGAAACTTTGAGTGAAGAAGATCAACAATATAAATCTTTTCATTCTATATCTAAGTATTGTCATTTTACATCATGCACTGTTTTAACTTTCAGCACTTACTGTGCACTATATATATAATCTGTCACTTTCTGCGTCACGTGATGTAAACAATCTCTCTCCACGAACACTCTCGCAAAATACGTTTCTAATTTAAATTTTAAAATCATTTGTTTCTGATGAAGGACCAAGGACGGTCTGAAATATCAAATATAATAATAGAAATAAACAAATACTGTCAAAAAATACATTTTTAATCTTACAACGTTTTAGCAGTTTTTCCTATATATATATATATATATATATATATATATATACACAGAAACACAATATTTGTTTGACAGCATTTAAGACCCTCTCCCACATTTATATTTAATATGACTATTATGGAGTTAGATGAAGTACAATTACCAGTTGTTTGTGCCATCTGGGTAAACATTAGCTTAGAAGATTTGCGTATAAGACCCAGGGAATATTTTTGATTTTTTTTTTTTAGTTGCAGGGTGGGGGTCAAAGGACGGTCATATAAGCCATCAAATTGGCAGCTAGATGACATGTTGTTTATATAAGAACCAAAATTGTTTACTGTTATGACTGCTGCAACTGAATTGCACCTCTTGGGAAGCTGTCCAAATGTTATCAGATTTCCATTGTTATCAGAATGTCTTTGTCAGTCACATTCAATCAAGCATTATGAACATATATAAATGTGTACATAAAATCCATATACATGTTTGTAAATAGAAAAATAACTTGCTTAAATCAAAAAGACTGAAGCAAAACCAGGTCCAGTATTTTGAGCAGAAACTAATTTAAGGACAAATCCTATTCAATTGAATGCAGATTTGGGCTTTTCTCCAGGTCTTCCGACGAGCATCTTCATATCTTTGAATTTCACTGCTTTCTGTTTCTAATTTTCTGTATAACATTGTAAGACATGAATTACTGCTTTACACTTTTTTATGACTTGGAACCATGTGCAGTTAATCTTAATAACAGATGATGAAACTGGATGTCAAACAGTGATAGTGTAACAAAAGAAAAAAGTAGACATGAGGGAATAGCTTCATATTTTAGGTTAACAACTGTACAATATGCAGATAAGTTTCTGAACAAATTGAGTTCAGAAAATAAAATGCTTTGTTTTGATACAAATATTGTACCTGCATGAATTGTAACATTTTAATCAACACACACATCATTGGTAAAAACTAATAACTTACTGAATTTTCATTATCTCACCCACAGCGATATCTTTGATGATGTACACTCTCCCCCAGTTTCTCACAGCTGCTGTAGAATTAGTGTTTATTATTGCATTTATACATATTTCTAAAAGTAGTGTTCATGTTTTGTTGGACACATACAGAAATTACAAAACATTATTTGTACATGAAATCTTAACTTTACTTATCTGTATGTACACCAAATTTATAAAATTTTACATAAAACTACTTTCAGGGGATATGTTATTTATATAAAACAACCTTCAGTCTGTGAAGTATAAGCTGTGTTATGAAAATTAAAGAGATATTGTGTTTATACTTTGGTTACATTCCCAAGCTGCCTCATTTGATAGATGTTATATACGCATTAAATAGTCTGTATTCCATAATCATAGAAAGTCTGAAAACCTAAGAATTTCAGATAAAAGCTTCTAAACATGTTGTAAGAATTAAATAAAAGATATTTAAAGAATAAACATGGAGTACAGGGTTTTGTTTATTCTTTTTCTATGTATTAAGTCCCATCAGAACTTAAGCAATCATAGCTCTTTACAATTTCCTTAATTTTATCTTTTAACTATCTCTCCTAATCCCACTTTTGCCAATTATTTACACAATCTTTTTTGGTTGGTTATATACTGCTTTTCCTCTTGCCTTTAATGTATCCTGTGAGTGTCAAATTTTCTAAGCCTGCTTTCCTCATTATGTACCTGATGAATTTTAACTGACACTCTTTGATGCTAAGTCAGTCAGTTAAGTGCCATACATGATACACACTTTGGGCGATCATATCTCGAAAGAGACATGACTGACTGGTTAGAAGATTATCCCACAGTAGGTTACCATTACTTTCTTCAGTAGACTGGTTGCCATCCAAGGCTATAGAACCCAATCTGTCCTATTATTTACCTTATAACTGGAGGGAAGAGATTGATTAATACCTTTCCTAAGGGTATTTGTGCATAAGTGAATGCAAGAAATTCAACTGGAATTTGAACTCAGCACCCCGATCTCTTGTTTCGAGTTGATATCCACTGCACCACAATGCACATACTAAGTATGGTTCCTTTTTGTTTCAACTTTTTCTAAAACCTTACATGTTCAGTCCATGATATTCTCAACATTTTTCTGTAGAATTCTGTTACTTTGTCTCTTCTTCTGTTGCCTTCTCTTTCCTTCATCTAAATATATCTAAACTTATTTATAAATGGAACTTTGTGTGTCTCTGTTTGTGTGTGTGTGTGTCCGTTACCTATAGACTCCGAGATGGGTGAACCGATTTTCTTGAAAATTTACACAGTTGCTAGGTTTTGTGTCGAGGTACCCCCGATAAATATTGATAATCGAAAAAATCGGGTTATAGAAGGAGTGGTCTGATTTTTTTTTTTTTTATAAGTGTTTCACCCCGAGCAAGGCATGTCACTGCCACTACTGCGCAGGGGGCTACGTAGAGTGGAGAAAGGATGATTAAATATAGGAAATGTCAGAGGGTGGGTGATAAGCGGGTAAGGATACCGAGAATGTGGGTTGGGTAGATGAGAGTGTTCTGAGAATAATTGGGAGTTAGTGTGATAGGAGGTGTCTATTGACTCTACATTTAAACACCTGGAGATTGTAACTGTCGGGAAAGCAGACTTGTGGAAGGGAGTTCCACAGGCGGGAAGCGCGAAAAAAGAAGTTGTTGGAGTAGAATTTACGGTTACATCTTATTTGTTTAACTGTAAAAGGGTGGGACCTAGTTGCTAATCTAGTATCTTGTGTAAATTCGTGCTTACGCGGCACCAGTGATCTAAGCTCATTGGAGCAGTAGCCATGAAAGTACTTGTAGAAGAGGCACAGGGGAGCCACATCGCGCCAGTGAGAGAGCGGCTGCAGCCGGTTTGCCAAGTCAGTATCAACCACGTTACAGATCCTCCTTTGTATTTTGTCAAGAAGCCCAAGGAGAGCAGCAGGGGCACCCGACCAGATATGGCAGCAATATTCAATACACGGGCGGATGGTAGATTTGTAATCAAATTTCATATACTCATAGACAAAGACATAAGAAACGATATTCAGGAGTTCCAAGTTGCAGTTCTTACAATTGTGCAGAAAATCGAAAATATATATATATATATATATATATAAAAGGCAGGATGTTTGTGTGTGTGTGTTTATTTGTCTGTATGTCCTTTATACAAATTCACAATTTTTATCTGATTCTCACCAAACTTCACACAAATATTCTTTAGGCTGAGTCTGAGCTCCAGGACCATGTATTAGTTTTAAAGCTTTCATTACACCCGAGCAACGCCGGGCTACACTGCTAGTTTCACAATAAAACATGGGGATGCATCCCTTTTGCATCTGTCAAAAATTTACAGTCAATAGCAGTTACAATGTGAAATATTATTTTGCAGCTGAAATCTATATCGTGTTTAATTGCGATAATGTTTTGCAGCAAGGTTGTTTTTTCAGTGGTTTTACTGATCAAATGTATTTTGGTAAGCAGGGTCTTCATTATAAAGTGCTTGATATTGAGATGGACATAGTGTTGGTAAGCACAAAGAGTTTGAGGAAAACTAGCCCCATCAAGTAAGAACATCATGATGGTGTCCTCACAAAACTCAAAAGTCAGCATGAACCTGCTCAGGTAAAGTAACAATTTCTTTGTCTCTCTCTCTCTCTCTATATATATATATATATATGGTAATGATAATATTAGCTGTTTCCTTGAAAGAAAACATTAGGCATTTATTGACCAAACAGACAATGTTACTTTTGGATGAAATTTATAAAATCCTTCTCATAAAACAATATTTCTTGAAAATAGATATCTCAAGTCTAGTAACTGTTATCACTCTTTCCAGTAGATAGATTGATTTGGTTTTTTAGTTTACTTTTGCAGGTTATTTAAAGTCACAAAATATTTTAAGTTGTAAGAATTTTTGATATTCCCGAGCAGTCACTGAGCACAGCATTGCTTAACTTCAGAGATTGTACAAGAATCTGTGATTTTTTTTTTAACATGATATGGTTGTAAGCCCTCTATCCAGTGTTTATATATATATGTATATAGATGAAAAAATGTGAGAAGCTATTAACATGTAGATTTATTGTTATTATTAATATTACTTGCCTTTTTATAGACTACATTAAGTGTCCATAATGGTATTTGCATCATACACGTTTCAAGTCCAAAGTTGTCTCTCTTCAGGCAAGTAAATTTGTGACCTTACATATCAAGATCTGTTTGTCTTTTGAATATATATACATATAAATATATATATATATATATATATGGTGGACTGCTACCACGGATGACAAATGAGGGCTTGTTAAAATATCATATATATTTTAGATTTGAGCAAAAAAAAAAAATCACATTCACACAAATTTTTCGAATTACGCCAAACTTCACATAAATACAAAAAAATTGAGAAGTAGCAACAGAGAAAACCAAATAACCCTGAAGAGTGAAAATATTACAACATTGCTCTCATAAAACTTCGAAAGCAACATGACTGAAATAACATCTCTCCGCTAAGTCAGAAGTTTCTCCAAATTAATTCTATTAATGCCCTTTCCTTTATTAATGCCCTTTCCTTTATTTTGATATTGAGAACTTTGATAAAAAATGTTTGCCAAAAATGTCCTAAACACTATTACAATTTAACACACACACACACACACACTGTGTAGACATAGGAAAAAGTTTATATGTACACATATATAGATCTAGGCAGTGTGGACAGAGGAATCATTTTCATGCCTCAAACATCAGAGAATCTCCATGCAGTTTTGAGTTCTACATTTACTATGTCAAAATCTATGAAAGCTCTGTCTCCAATATGAAACTTTATATATATATATATATATATATATATATAATGAACAGCTGCCACTCACTCCAAGCACACTTGGAAGTTTAAACTGCAACTATGCTGAGTAAACATTTGCTATATTTTTTATCAATTCACCCTAAGCAAGGCAGTTTACTGCCACTTTTGTGCAGGTGGTTGCATCGGGGAAAGTGATGAGAAAGAGGGGTAAGTTATAGGGGTGTCAGGAGGAGGGTAATAGAAGGATGAGAATACCAGTGTGATGGGAGTGGTGTGAATGGAGAAAAGAGCTTGAGAGAAAGGATGTGAGATAGGAGATGACTATTGATCTTACATTTAAATTCCTGCAGATTGTAGCTGTCGAGGAAGCAAGTATATGGAAAGGAATTCCACAGGTGGCAAATGCGAGAAAAGAAACTGTTAGAGTAGAAATTGCGCTTAAATTTTATTGGTTTCACTGTAAAAGGGTGGGACCTAGTTGGTAGTCTAGTAGCTTATGTAAATTCATACATAGGGGACTCCAGTGAGCTAAGTTCATTGGAGCAGAAGCCGTAAAAGTATTTGTAGAAAAGGCACAGGGAAGCCACATCACACCAGTGAGAGAGTGACTGCAGCCAAGCTGCCATTGATCACATTACAGATTCTCCGTTGAAATTTGTCAAGAACCCCAAGATGACTAGCAGGGGCACCCGACCAGATGTGGCGGCAGTATTCAATACGCAGGCAGATGGTAGATTTATATTTGTGCAAGATGGATTCAGACGAGAAAAACTTCCTGGCCCTGCACAGTGAACCGACCTTCTTAGCAGCAGATTTAGCTATGGATTCGATATACCATTCCACTTGAGGTCTGCTGTAAGTATTAGGTCAAGGAGGCATAGCGTTTCCCTAAAATTGTACAAAAGAGCACACTGGGAACACATATATGCATTCATACTCATGCACCAATATCTCCATCAGTATTTCATATGTATATATGATTTGTATGTAGTGTATGTGTGTGTATACACATGCTAACCTTGAATGCCTGCTGGTAAACATTTTTTATCAACAATGATAAATATCTGACCTCATAACACTGTTGCTTGTTTTATATGCTTAACTAAGAACTCACAATGTAAGGTTGAATGACAAATATTGTCTGCAATTGATTATCATCATCTGTTTCATATCCTAACAAGCTGTTACCTGAACTACTGCAGGCAAAATTCCAATTATAAGAACATTAAATTTAGATGATGAATGTAACAGTCTGGAAGAATAGAATACCAGTTTCAATAATTATTAATCAAAACTTTTGTCCTCAACTTAACATGAAATAATTCTGTTTCTGCCAACTTTCCACAAGTCTTTAAAGACATCCACTATCACCAGATATAACAGATGTTCACCAGTTAAAAAGTAATGATATCAAAATATTTCATAACTGTTTCATTTTCATTATGAATAAAGAATTCATTGAAAACTTAATTTTAAGAAAAGAACTTTTTTATATCCAAGAAATTTGTGAAATTCAGGCATTATTTGATCACAGATATTATTACACTTTTTTTCTTAAAATGTACTAAAATTTTGTCTTTCATTTTTTAAACACAGGTAAAGTCATTGTGGTGCAGTTGATATCAGCTCAGAATAGTTAATTGGAGCTGTGTTCAAATTCTAGTTGAAGTCATTGCTTTCACTTACACGCAAAGGAAAAGGTATTAATTCAACTCTTCTTCCTCTAGCTATGTGTTAAAATAGCAGGACAGATTGGGTTCTACAGAAAATCTTCTACCCAGTCATCCATGTCTCTTTTAAGACATGATTGGTCAAGTGTGTATCATATATGGCACTTAACTGACTGACAAAAACTCCTGTTCTTCAGTCATTATTTAGTTTAGACCTTTTTTTACTGACAGAATACAAGGCTCAAGTTTGATCCTTGCTGACTATCCAACTGATGTGGCAGATAAGGCTGAACTTAGTAAATAAACATAAAATTGCTTTTATTTATTCACTTAGTAAATTCAAGTTAGACAATGTTGGTGGTCTAATGATTAGCAACATAAAAAATGGAATCATGAAGCTGATATTCATATTTACTTTGACCCTAATGCCAAATATCAGAGACAACTGAGCTCTCCAGCCTTGGTTGGCAACTGTTCTAGGTGAAAGATAAAGACAACTGATGAAAATAGGGTTAGTAATCCAAACCCTTATTATTTGTTTATATTTCTGAGATGAGACAGTATTTACAGTATTTTATTAAGGACACAAAGCCCAGTGGATATAGAGGTTGGTTAGTTCCTGACTTGACTCTTAGAGTTGTGAGTTCAATACCAGGCTACAGCAGTGGTGAACAAGTAACTTGCAGGGTTAAAGAGAGATAACTCATGACTTCCAATCATAGCATTACTACTACACAAGGATTTAGAATGATATACCCCAGTGATTGTAATAAAGGGTTTGGTTTGAAATTCCTGGGCTTACAGCCTATCACGTTGAATACACCAGTTCTCGCTCGATCACCGAGGTTAAGCAACGTCGAGCCTGGTCAGTACTTAGATGGGTGACCGCATGTTGTAAGCGTATAGTGACGGATGTGCATTGTGGTGCAGTGGATATCGGCTCGGAAAGAGAAATCGGTGAGCCAAGTTCAAATTCCAGTTGAATACCCTGCATTCACTTAAGTACTGGTACCCTTGGGAAAGGTATTAATCTGTCCCTTCCCTCCAGTTATGGGTTAAATAACAAGGGTAGGACTTGGGGACCATTCCCTTAAAAACAAATCCCAATGAGTCTTGATACGCAAAAAGAAAAAAGTATTACTAGACACAAAACTTGTATGAAAACAACAATAAATTGTTGAAAGAAAAAGGTATTACCAGCAATAAATAAATAAAGTTTAGTTGGCAATAAATGACCCGCTGAGGTTGATTTACCATAAAAACAAAAGCAACCAACCAAACAATTGAAATTCCTTGCACCTGAAGAAGGCCAGAGTGTACAACAGCTGAAACGTCGCACAAATGGCAATAAAGATGAGAATATTAGTCCGAATAATGTAAATACTGTAATCCAAACCCATTAAAACATTTTTTCTTCCTAAACCACAACAACAATAATATTGTTGTGGCCTGATACTGAACAAAGTATTTGCAAGAATAAACAAAATTAAGTATATCTCTGAGAGTTTGTCTGAATTTTTAGATAAAGAATCATTATTATTGTTATTATTACTTTTATTCACTGATTTGTTTAAACTAGTATTCTCATTACACTTGCCATCATTCTTTAAATTTAGTAACCCTCTGAATTAAGAAATAAAAAAGCTAGAATAATTAGCTAAAATGATATATTTACTCACAGGGACAATACATGAGAACACTCTTCTTCAGTTGACTGAATAAAGGGTTTGGTCTGAAATTCCTGAAATGTTACTATGACAGATGTCTAAAGAAGACTTAAGATTACAACCACCAAAACATAACAATAAGAACCAGTATGAGAACACTAGTCTAAGCAAATAAGCCTAAAATGTTATTAATATATAATTCATAGTGTCCATAATTAAGAAATTATATATATATATATATAGGAAAAATTAAGGCAGACATGTTATTTCATGGTGAATCAGAAGCATAGGCTTATTTCAGGCAAACCATCATCAGCTTAATGATGATGGTTTGCCTGAAATAGGCCTATACTTCCGATTCACCATGAAATAATGTGTCTGTCTTAATTTTTCTTATATTTGCTCTTTATGTATTTCTATGCATATATATTTAGAGTTCTCTTAGAGAGTTATCCTACCACTGTATGTACACGACACTCCTTTGTATTCTTCTATACCCACACTGCATGCTGAGACATATATATATATATATATATATATATATATGTATAAAAACTCTTAAAAAGCTTAGAAAAAAATGAAAGTTTAAATTCACTGAATATTCAGATAAAAATAAGAATAATTTAAACAAGTAATCCTTGTGTTATAACAGTATTATGACAACCAACACTTATGACCCTTGGAAATGGCCAAATCTATATTTACAAAGGAGTTTATATTCATTGTGGGACACCATGGTGATAGATGCTCAGTCACTTTGCATGTATTTCCTGCCTTATCTCAACTTATTGCACATAACAACCACTTAATAGCAATATCCTGTGAACAAGCCTGTAGTTAGTTGTTAGAATTGGACACCTGGCAGGTATTAAAACAGAAAGAACATTAGTATACACTACTGTGCAACTTTTGAGAGCAAGACAACATCAGTTGAGAACCTTTTTTTTTTTATTGCTAATTTACTTTAAGATTCTCATGTTAAATGACTCCACTGTTACAACTTTTTAGAGTAGGCATTTTTACTCACATCAGAACCAACACAGGGAATCAGAATGACATCCTGTTATAACTTTGTTTCTTGGATTTTTATTGTGTAAATTACAATTCTCTGAATGTGATAATGTTACATTTTTTGTTTTGGTCATTTTTTTTTCCTCTTTATTTGGTAAAATCTTTCTTTTTACTGATTTTTTGCAAAATTTTCTCTAATAAAATACATTAGTCTATTCTTTGCTAAAAGTTTTGATTATTTTCTTTGGTAAAATAATTTCTATTTCACAATTCTTTTTATTTTATAAAATCATTTCAATATGCCCATAACTGTGCTGTACATCTGCAAATTAATAACTTCTATATATATTAAGCTTCATTTAGTCTGGTATGAGGTCATCAAAATGAGGTACACTGTGAAGATGATATCCACTACGCTAACAAGTAACATACTGAGACTAACTTGTTAATTAAGGACATAATAGCAAGAACATCACAAAAATTCCAAAATTAAGTTTGTGGTGTAGTGCATATCAGCTCAGAAATAGAAATCAGAGAACTGAGTTCAAATTTCAGTTGAGTTTGTTGCATTCACTTATGCACAAATACCCTGTCTCTTATTCCTCCAGCTATGGGTTAAATAGCAGGACAGATTGGGTTCTATATCCTTGGTTGGCAACCAGTCTATCACAGAAAGTAATGGCAACCTACTGTGGAAAAATCTTCTGCCCACTAAGTCATGTCTCTTTTGAGACATGATCACCATGCATGTATCAGGTATGGCACTTATTTAACTGACTGGTACAAGGCCATAATAATAGAACAACCATTGAGTTTACTACATTTACATATGAGCCTGCAAGATGAGCATTGTTGTTCATCAGGCTAGGGTAGAAGTTAAGTGCAAACCATAACACTGGTAGGCACCAAACTAATCTATTTATAATATACCAAATTTCTCTTGTTGTAGGTTGTGGATATCACCCGCCCATTCATAATATCTCTAATGAGAAATATTTGTTATTTACAGCACACCAGAGAGGAGGTTGTTCACCATTATACTGTGGTAGTCACCCAGATTCTCTATTTATAAGAACATGGCAAGTGAATCTTAGATTTAAGAAATCATAAAATACCCATGGGTCATAAGTATTGTATTATCTGTTTTCAGGCTTAATATTTCTAAATGGGGTTTGTCTTGGATTTGCAAAGAAATCATATTCATTTCAAAGGAAAAACTAGAGAAGATTACACTATATATTTCATAGTATATAAGATCCACTTTTTTCTTTAAATATTTGAATTTCATAAAACTGTAATAAAGGTCTCAAAAGAAAGTTGTTTTGAACAGATCCAAACAGAGGGTATAAATTAAGGTCCATTAACATTCAATGAAACGTCCAAATTTTATTCTTAATAATCCTTGCTGAAATAGGGTTATGCAGATGATACATTGCTCATCGCAGATACAGGAAAAGAAAGTACAAGACCTATAGAAAGTAGTTAAAGAAAGCGGAAAGAAAGGACTACATACAAACTATAAAAAAACTGAATGCATGGTAATCAGTAAAAAGATGAGCTCAAAATGCCAGTTACATGTTGGGGATACTAAAATCAGACAGGTGCAGAAATTCAAATGCCTGACAAGTGTTTTAACAGAGGACAGAAAGTGCAATACAGAGATCCAAAGGCATATTGGCATGGCCAAAGTTGCATTCCAGAAGCTGAGTAAAGTATTAAGAGACAGGAAAATTTTGCTGGGAACAAAGAAGAGAGATATTTATGTAATACTAGCAGCATGGCCCAGCATTGCTTGGGTGTAATGAAAGCTTTAAAACTAATCCATGATCCTGGAGCTCAGACTATTTGGACATTGGCATGAAAGACTAAAAAGCAATAGTTGATTCCAGTTAAAGCGAATCCGTAGACTGAAAGAAAAATGAATGGATTAAGTCAAATTTTGATTTCCTGGTATTGATATCAAATAAGGTTTTTCGTCATAAACTGAATTTTGAAGGCTAAATAAGTCCTCTGAGTAAATAGTATCATGGCTGAGACTAAGAACTACAATTATACCTACTTAGAGCCAAACCCAAAGCAAAAACTAAAATAAAATGGCTGAAAAAAATACAGACATACAGGCAAATAAACAGACACACACACAAACATCTTGCCTTTTATATATATATATATATATATTATTATTGATTTTCTGCACTATTGTAAGAACTGCAACCTTGAAACTTCTGAATATCTTTTCTTATGTCTTTGAGTGTATCAAATTTGATTAAAATCGGATCACTCCTTCTATAACCCGATTTTTTCGATTATCGATATTTATTGGGGGTACCTCGACCCAAAACCAAGCTAAGGACACTCACAGACACTTATAGTACAACTGTGTAAATTTTTAAGAAAATCGGTTCAGCCATTTTGGAGTCTATAGGTAATGAACACACACACACACACAGACAAAGTTCCATTTATAAATAAGTTTAGATAGATCTGTCTTGCAATATAACAGTCTCATCAAAGATGAAGCAACTGAAATGTGGTTCTACTGGAAGATGCTGAGGATACCATGGACAGAGCACATGAGCAACAATGAGGTTTTGGAAAGAATAAACCCAAGGAAGAAACTGATCTTTAACATCAGAAAAAAACAACTGAAATCATTGAGACATGTAATGAGAAAGGAGGAGTTGGAGAACCTAATGCTCATGGGATGGATAGAGTGGGAGAGAGACAAGGCATGACATACTTGATGGGCTTGAGCAAAGAAATGGTGAAGCCATGATTGAGAGGGATAACAGAAGAAGAAGTGGCATGATTACTTTATAAGAATTTCGGGTAAATGTATATCTAAATTTTGCAATAATTCACTGTCAGTATTTTATGAATTATTTAAACTCTTCGTCTTTGATGTTTATACCTAATTTTTTCAATCACTGTGTTCGCTGAGAATACGATGGACTGAACATGTGAGAAGTGATGAATTTTTAGAGAAAATAAAAACAAATATAACATCAGAAAGAAACAAAATTTCTTGGTTATATAATGATGAAAGAGGGCTTAAAAAATTAGACACTCACAGTAAGCATGTCAATATATCCTGTGAATATAAAATTTTCAAGCAAGAGAGATGGAGCAAAATAGTGCATCACATGCCTAACGAGTTTATGTAAATGGCTAGCAAAATCGGTTTTAGGAGAGATAGCAAAAAGACAAAATTTAGTAAAGGCTACAAAATACAGGAAATTGTAGAGAGTCATGATTGCCAATGTCCTGAAGGGACATGGCACATAAAAGAAATATAGAACCTGGTTTCAAGGCTTATGACAGTATGATAAATAGGTAAATAATGTTTTTTTTTTCTTTTTAATTATTTCACCCCAAGCAAGGTGTGACTGCCACTAATGTGCAATAGGTTACAGTGAGAGAAAAGACTGGGTACAGTGGGTATTGAAGAAAGGATAAAAGATGAATGGCATTCAAGAAAACAGAAGATGGCAATTAATGTTGAATTTAATCTTTTGGAGATTGCAGCTATCAGGGAAGCAAGTAAATGGAAGGTGGAAAGTGTGAGGAAAGAAACTGTTGGAGTAGAAGCGGCAGTTACATTTAACTGTTTCAATGATAAAAAAAGTGGGGCCTAGATGCCAATCTAGTGGCACACTTAAACTCATGTAGTCAAGGTCTTCGGGCCAAAAAGCTTGTCAGAAGAGTTGCCATGAAAATATCTGAAGAAAAGACATAGCGAAGCTACATAACATCAGTGAGAAAGTGACTGAAGGCAAGATGCCAGGTCAGGATCCATTACAATGTAGATATATAAATTTACTCGAGCCACAAGATTAGCAACTAGGTCCCACCCTTCTACTGTGAAACCAATAAAATGTAAACGCATATTCTACTCCATCAGCTTCTTTTCTCGCACTTCCCGCCTGTGGAATTCCCTTCCGTTTACTTGCTTCCCCGACAGCTACAATCTCCAAGAATTTAAATCTAAAGTCAATAGTCATCTCCTATCTCACTGACTTGCATCCTCTCTCTCATGCTCCTTTCTCCGTCCAGTCCACTCTCATCAGTATTCTCATCCTTCTCTTATCCACTTCTCGACACCCCCTATAATCTGTCACTCTTTCCCATAGCTTTCCTCTTATGTAACCCCCTGCAAAACAGTGGCAGTAAAATGCCTTGGTTGGGGCAATATGACTGTAAAAAAAAAAAAAAAAAAAAAAAAAAAAGGTTTTTCTTTAGATTTTGTTGAGAACCTCTAGATGACTAGCAGGAGCACCCAACTAGATATGGGAACAAGTTTTAATGCACAAATTATTTAATTTAAATGAAATTATATATATATATATATGAAAAACAAACATATTTGATGATAGAATTTGAATTCAGTGCACTGATTCCACTTTCTGTGCTAATAACCACTATCATATACACACAGCCATGACTACCATATGAAATGATTTGTTTGAACATTATTCTTGATTGATACTCATATTTAAGTTGATATTCTGTTTTTAATTAAACAGTATTATATATTTATATCTACTGTCCTGATTATTTATGATAAATTTTTATTATAAAAATGTGTGTTATTCGGCAGGATTTGAACCTGCGACCCCTATCCACATATCTATATCCAGTAGTCTTTATTATAATAGAAAGGATATATATATATTCTTCACTACTTGACAATATAATTATTGCAAAATAATAAGACACTGTTAAAGAGCAAACATGCGGCAAGAGCATTTATAACTGGTAATAAAGTTTAATAGCTGGAAGTAAAGAGAATGAACTGACCCAATACTGCCTTGATATTGTCTCTATGTGACGATTTTCTGGATGATTTTAAACATTAACTGTTGAATGGTTTTGGATCTGCGGAGCAGCTGCTTAGCTGTGAAATATTTATTACCCATGAATTTGTAGAATATCCTAAAGTTTTTTCAAAATTATATTACTCTGTTAAATTAAATAAAAGATTTAACATTGAGTTCTTTTGAGATTGTCTCTGTTGGAATTTACCTGACAAAAATACCAAATATTCTACATTTTATATATATATATATATATAGACACACACACAAATACATAACAGTCTTTATTATATTAGAGAGGATATTTGTGTGTGTGTACATGCACACACTCCTATTTTTGTTCATTTACTGATTTTTTTTATCTCAGTTAATTTGCTGCAGTTATGCATTTTACATTTTCAATAATTTACATCTGTCTTGGATTTAAGCTTAGGCATTTTCTTCAAATATAACAGAAATACTATTATTCCCAATGTTCTTGTAATCTGCACCACACCACAGTGAAATATTCTAAACTTCATATCCACATCTTTGTCACTTCTTTCAACTGCTGGCATCTTCATCAGAATATTTAGCATTCCAAGCTTCCACACCTCCTACTTTGGTGACACAGCTTTACCTGTCATCACTGGCACCATTCTTATGTAATCCTGTAAATTTAGACAGACATTTTTTTCCTTATCTCATATATCATTCCACAATTGTAAAGTTAAAAAAAAAATGTTTTCTTTGACTTCTCAAAAATTGGCAGAAATTTATAGAAATGTTATTTCGTATTTTTCTTTTGTTTTATCTCGTCAGACTGCTTAGGTCCCTCTGATTTGTATTTGTCTAATCCCACAAGACAGGAAATATTCCTTTTCATTATTTCTCTTGTAAGTTTTGTTTGTTAACTGAATCTTCTATGTGCCATGTCCTTTCACAACATGGACAATCATGGCACTCCACAACTTCCTATTTCTTGTGGCCCTTAGTAGTAGTTGTCCTTTTGCCAAGCCTCCTGCCCACTGTTTCACAATCCATTCATGCAATCTCGTCAGGTAAGTGTCTCCGTGCCTTTTTCAATCCTTTTGCTTTTAATATGAGGCTCTATGAATGTTAAGTTTCCTTGCCCTTTTTTTTGTTACAATTTTCTATAAATTTTTTGGCTGAATATTTGCTCAATCCATGAAATTCTCAGTATCCTTCTGTATAACTACATTTCAGTTAAAATTTTCTCTGTAGTGAGATTGTCCAGCATTTGCTGCCAAAGAAGACAATTGGTATTGCATGCCAATTCAACACTCTTATCTTTGTTCCTAACAAATTGTTCCTCTTTCTTAGTCAGTCAGTTAAGTGCCATACGCGATACACGCTTGGGCGATCATGTCTCGAAAGAGACATGACTGACTGGGCAGAAGATTATCCCACAGTAGGTTGCCATTGCTTTCTGCGGTAGACTGGTTGCCGACCAAGGCTATAGAACCCAATCTGTCCTGCTATTTAACCCATAACTGGAAGGAAGAGATGGATTAATACCTTTCCCAAGGGTATTTGCACGTAAGTGAATACAGTGGATTCAACTGAAATTCGAACTCGGCTCCCCGGATTCTCGTTCCGAGTCGATATCCACTGGACCACAACGCACATTTCTTAGTACTTTGTACAAATTCAGGTGGGCTTACGGCCTATCACATTGAATACACCGGTTCTCGCTCAATCACCAAAGTTAAGCAATGTTAAGCCTGGTCAGTACTTAGATGGGTGACTGCTTGGGAATACCAGGTGCTGTAAGCGTTTAGTGACGGATGTGCGTTGTGGTGCAGTGGATATTGGCTCGGAAAGAGAAATCGGTGAGCTGAGTTCGAATTCCAGTTGAATTCCCTGCATTCACTTAAACACTGGTACCCTTGGGAAAGGTATTAATCCATCACTCCCCTCCAGTTATGGGTTAAATAACAAGGGTGGGACTTGGGGACCCGGTCCTTAAAAACAAATCCCAATGAATCTTGATACTCGAAAAAAAAAAAAGATTACTAGACACAAAACTTATATAAAAAATCAATAATAAATTGTTGAAAGAAAAAGGTATTACTATAAATAAATAAAAAGTTAGTTGGCAATAAATGACCCACCAAGTTTGATATGCCATAAAAACAAAACAACCAACCTACCAACAAATTCAGGTGAAAAATATCCTCTTTTAGACCCCCACCCCGAAAAAAAAACCCCAAAGCTTTATGAAAAGTGACCAATATTTAGCTCCCAGAAAACATATACCTTGATCTTTGGATAAGATATGTACAATTTGTTGGTAAGTATATTGTATACATATTATTTTTATGCAGTAGTCCAGTTCTAGGGACGGCAGATTAGTTGTCCAAAATTTGAAGAATTTTGCCATCTTTCAGGAGGTAAACCCACCAATGTGCCTTTAATTTTTTCTTAATTAAGAGTCGGTGGTGCATCAAGACTCAATTTTCATGCTTAAAATTTTAGCCAATTACAGCCAAATAACTTAAGATATAGGGGGTGTCAAATTGCTGCACTATTATTTAATTGGTCAATTATAGATTGAATTTCTTAGCACAATTCATTCTGATCTAGCTCCACTGGCCATCATTTCTAATGCTTGTCCAAATTGTTTTGATGAGTTCTCCTCTTTGGTGCCTTAACTTCATGAATTTAGGTATAGTACAAGATAGGCAGCTAGATCTTATCTTTTTACTGTTAAAATTCTTAGGTGTAACTGTATGTTCTATTCTAATAGTTTCTTCTATTTTTCTTTTCCCATGTGGAAATCTCTTCCAACTTTTGCTTTCCTGTAAACTACAATCTTCAAAAATTTAAGTACATCAATTATCATCTTCTGTCTTTTTGAATCCAGTTCTTTCTATTGTCCTTTCTTCTCAATAATGTTTTCTTAGTTTCCCTCACTCTCAGTAACCCCCCCACATCTTAGTGGGTTTATCACCTTACTTTAAGGTGAAATGATTAAATATTAATGAAAAGAAATCTTTATCTCATATTTGGAAAATCTTCTCATTTATCAGATTTGATGGTAAATAAAACAGACTTTTTCTTTCAATATTTTTCAACCTGTTATAGATACATGAAAAAACTTCCTTTTGAACTGAGTCAAATAGGGATAATGAATGAAGCGTTCCATCCAAAACCTTTTTCTTAATATTTCCTAGTGGCATAGAAAAGAAGACCTTACATGCCATCAAATATGGTGCCTACTAATTGGAATGCTGGTAAGTTTTTACAAATTCCTTTTACAGAGTATAGGTTTTATCAAAAAACAACTGGACATAACATACACTTTAAAAAAGATGAAGAACGAACCATTCAAACCATAGTGATTAAACAAACTTGAAAAATTTAAAGAATTCATAGTTCTGCTAAACATTTAACATGGCTGAATATCAAACGCTTTGACAACCCTCAAATTAGGTATTTTTAATACAATAACTTTGTGTCATTATCAACAAATACTTGATGACAGAACAGCAAGACTTGGGAGCAAAATTATTTTCAGCACACAGCATGTTAGTGTTTTCTTTCATCTTACCTCACCTGTCACACCTGAATGCATTTGCAAGTCACAGTTATTAATGATGGGGTAGTATGTCACCAGCATGCCAGAGGTGACATTGGGGATATTTGCGTCATGCTTTCATAGCCACCCTTGACACTTCTAAAAACACTATTAGTGCAAATATAACTGAACAGAAGCCAGTCAAATATCAACATAGTTGTCTTTTACCAGTTAATTTTCTTGTACTATTGTTGCTACAAGTTTTTTAAGAGTATGACCTGAATCTTTTGGAGAAACTGGAGCTTTGAATTTAATTACAATGGAACCTCTGCTTATGAAATCAATTTGTTCTGAAAGTCATCCAAGCCTCAAAATCTCATGAGGCAACAGCATCGGGCCACAGCTTTTTCCAAGCTACATTAAGGATACATCTGGTCACCTCTTGCCAAGCCATGTTGATTATCTTGAGGCAAATAACAATATCGAAGTGCTGCTTCCAAAACTCACGAAGGGTGAGCTAGGTGTTTTCAGTGATGTCGAAACACCTCTTGAACTGGTGTTTCGTGTAAAGTTTCTTGAAGTTTGAAATGACTTGTTGGTCCATGGGCTAGAGGATAGAGGTAGCATTAGGTGCAAGGTACAGTACCTTAATAAATGAGAACTCCTCCAGCATATCATCTTCGAGGCTGGGCAGGTAGGCAAGGGCATTAGTGAAAATAAGGAGGCACTTGAGGATACAATGACGTGGGCTCTGGAAGCTGCGAGTAGCAGAGCGTATTTTGAAATTTTTGCCTTTCATATCCTGAAATTTCTTTCATAACAAGTCGCAACATTTTTCTGAAGACGCATTTCGTAACCTGAAAATTTTGTATGTATAGCCTTTCGTAAGTAGAGGTTTCACTGTATTATTTAAATGTTTGCACCTGATTTCTTCAAATTCTTGCGATTCATTTTTAAAGTTCCATTTTGCATGGTGAAAGATATTTTTATTTAACCTATTAATGCCAAACCAAAAATCTAGTAATAATTATAAAAATAATAAAAATCTTATATTAATACTAAAATATCTGGTATTATACATTTATAAAAATCAAATATGTACACTTCTACTTATATCCCATTAATGTGTTAATATGTTATTTCTTGTGTATAATAAGATCTTATGAGCTTTTATTTACAATTTGTGCTGTCTGTTATTTTTGGTATATATTTACTTATATCTTGTTAATCATTGCATTTTGGTTGTTTTTGATGTGATGAATCAATATGTGCATGAATTGCATTAAGTTTTGACAAGTGACAAGTTAACCCACAAGAGAGTGTGGCGCTAGTGTAACCAATATAAAAATTTTAAGTTGTTTTGTGATTATTAATATTATCATGATCATCAAACTGGACAGTTTATATTCAAAATTTTCCAGAAACAAAAAAATTATTCAAACATAAGAAAAAAAAATTAACTAAAATCCTTAAACAAAGAAACTCTTTGTTAGTAGTCTTCAACTAAACATGTATAAAAAAAAATGCTACCCAAAAAACACCCATATCTCTCTCTTTCAATAGATACAGAATATGGCAGAAATATTTCCCACCTAATGGTAAAACATTAGTGGCAATTGTCTTCATCTTATTATTATATGGGAGGTATTTCAACTAACCCTTATGTGTGTGTATGTGTGTGTTTGTGTATGTATATATATATATATAATTTAAACATTATTTTTAATGGATACTCATATTTGATTAGATACTCAGTTTTTTTTTAATTATTAAACAATATATTTTACATCTACTAGCTTGAATAATCAAGAAATCTTGTTAGTGTTATAGGGAAACACCTATTCCTCAGATAATGGACTCTCCCTCCTATATTATTAAGAGTTAACAGGAAGTTCTTGGAAGGTTTTAGACTTCTATTTGAGTTCAGTAGAATTACTAGGCAGTTGATATTAGTCGGCAGTTAGCCAAATACTAAGGAGTCAGCTTTCAGTGGTAGATGACCAAGTTCCTAACATTTTGGGTATGTTAAGTTGATTAGCAACCAATATAGCACAATTATAACCTTAAGTGCGAAAACTACACCACAACAGTTAGAAAAATAGGCATCGTTTGGTAGGAATCAAACTTGTTTCCCTTAGGAGAAACTAACATTAGATCTAACATGTCTTAAACTGCTCAACCATGTGGGACCTCTCAGTTAGACAAAGCTTGAACAGTGCCAGGGGATGCATATTTTTATAACAAAATTTCTCGATTATTGATGCCAACAGATGTAAAATAAATATACTGTTTAATAATAAAAAGAAATCAAAGCAGCTACTCAAATATGAGCATCCATTAAAAATAATGTTTAAACAAACAAATCAAAGATATGTCCGATTTTGTAATCCATTTTGTAATGAACTTCATAAATTTTGTATATATATATATATATATATATATATATAGTGTATTGAGGTAGCAGATAATTTTCTAAACATATACTGTTAAATATAAGAGACAATGCATGTCTATTATGTTTAATCATGAGCTGTTCTAAACATTAATTTAATAAAACCACTACCTATATTGGTTTCACTACAACCATGCTCTCTTGTAGACTTACCTGTCACCTTTCTAATCAGAGTACAATTAAACAACATTTCTTAGAAAAACATAACCATGTAGGTAATATCAAACAGATTTTAGTCAACAATACAATAATCCTCACTCATACACACAGTAAAAAGAACCTTCAAATATTGGAGGCCATCTACATTAAATCCAAACAACCCACACTTAATAAAATCATGTTTAAATCTGATCATCGCACATTACATTGCTTTTAAATATATGGTTCTGTTATCATTTCGAGCTCTCACACAGTGTGACATGATAGAACCGCATTACAAATTTTGAACTGCATTTGCTATTCTTGGTAACTGTTATCATTGCTTAACAAAGTTTTATGTCAACACAAGATAAAATCGTCACTGATGGTGGATGTCTTTATGTTAACATCCTTATAACCTCTCTGAAGATGGCTCATATGAGCTAAAAGCTTAGAACCAACTTAATAAAAAGTTATCCGAATGTTGGAGAATTTTTGTCTTTATTTTCACCTGAAATTAAAGCCAAAATACAATGTTTAGAACGGCTCATGATTAAACATAATAGACATTCATTGTCTCTTATATTTAACAGTATATGTTTATAAACTATATATAAACTTATTTATAAATGGAACTTTGCATGTGTGTCTGTTACCTATAGACACAAATGGCTGAACTGATTTTCTTGAAAATTGACACAGTTGTACTATAAGTGTCTGCGAGTGTTCTTTGCTAGGTTTTGTGTCGCGGTATCCCCGATAAATATTAAAAATCGATAATCAAAAAAATCAGGTTATAGAAGGAGTGGTCCGATTTTAATCAAATTTGATACACTCATAGACAAAGATATAAGAAACAATATTCAGAAGTTTCAAGGTTGCAGTTCTTACAATATTGCAGAAAATCAATTATATATATATATATATATATATATATATATATATATATATATTGCAACTAAGTTGTTGAACTCATAGGTTTTTTAACCTTTTGTTTATGCATTTACTTGTATAAAGAGTGCTCGATACAAATGTAGAGCATTATACTGTAATATCCTCTCAAGATAAATAGATTAACCTATCCTGAACTCAGACACAAACAAACACTTAACCCTAAGACCTTAAAAAGGTCAACAGAACTCAAAATACAGACCAACCCCTCTAACATCCAAAAAAACAAATCCAACACAAATAAACGGGCTTTTCAACTAGATAATTCTCATTTCTAAAAAACCACCTGAAGATGAAGCCAACAACATAATGGGCTGGCTTCAAAACACGAAAATTTTTGTGTAGTGATACTATGAATTTATAAAAACATTGTAACAACCATTACAGTATATATATATATATATATATATATATATATATATATATAAAAGGCAAGATGTTTGTGTGTGTGTCTGTTTATCTGCCTGTATATCTGTATTTTTTTCAGCCCTTTTATTTTAGTTTTTGCTTCGGGTTTTGCTCTAAGTAGATATAATTGTAGTTCTTAGTCTCAGCCATGATACCATTTACTCAGAGGACTTATTTAGCCTTCAAAATTCAGTTTACGGCGAAAAAACTTATTTGATATCAATACCAGGAAATCAAAATTTGACTTAAATTCATTCATTTTTCTTTCAGTCTACGGTTTCGCTTTAACTGGAAACAACTATTGCTTTTTAGTCTTTCGTGCCAACGTCCAAAGAGTCTGAGCTCCAGAACCATGGATTAGTTTTAAAGCTTTCATTACACCCAAGCAATGCCGGGCTATAATGCTAGTATATATATATATATATATATATATATATATATATATAAGGTGCAGACCTATCAAAATTCAATTAATACTGAAACCACAATTGCATCACTGATTGTGCTTATGTCCTTATATGCCACATTTATCTACTGTCTTGTTTATTCTTTTCTCTTTCTGCTCACTATTAATGTTTTTGTTTCTAATTCTTCGACATATCTGGTAACCTTGTGTTTTAGTGGCTTCATTGTCTTGCTTGAGGTGTTATCAATTAAGAAACATATAATTACGTATGTGGGTGCTGGACTCATACTGGAAAATATTTACCATATAGAACTATGATGGTGAAAGCATTCAGATATTACCTGATTTGATCACTGTCATGTATTTATCTTTCATTATAACTGACATGTCAACTCATGAAGACCAAATTCAGGAGCATAAATTGATGTCTTAACAGATCTAGTCCAGTTTTTTTATGTAACTATTTTCTATTATTACGTTTTTGCTGTTTTATCTTTCATCTTCTTTTTGTTGCTTTTTATCACAACTCTCAGATTGATAATAAAGAACATAGATTGAAAATTCAAATATTACTATAACTATTATTATGTCCCTTCAGAATGTGAGCAATCATAGCTTTCCACAATTTTCATATCCTTTGTTGCTCTAAGTGATGTTTGTTCTCTCCAAGTATACATTCTACCATTCATTTATATAAGCTCATTAAGTAGGTTGCTCTATTTTACCTGTCAAATTATCCAAAGCCTGTGTCCTTATTATATATGCTAGAAACATCAACTTGCTTTTTCTAATTCTCAGTATAATTGTTTTTTCTTAAAACATTCTTATAGTTTACATGTTGTATATCTACCTAAATACAGTAATGGTATGTTCTTATCTTCTTAAATATGTGGGCACTATTGAAGAGAAGAGTAAAGTGATTATCTACTTCATGCAAGATGCAAGTCTTGTACTTGTTGATATACTATTATTCCCAATCTCTATTTTGCTGATTACTCACATGATAATCTTTTAGTGTTACATGTAGCATCCATGATATTCACAGTATCTTTCTATAGAACAATATATCTGTTGTCTCAGGTCCCTTCTTCATCTGAGAAGAAATTGTTCGAAATTCACTAACCTTACAGAAGGACTTAATATTACACAACAGTTCAGGACTTTTGCATTTGCTTCTTAATTAAATTTTCCCATTTCTTAACACTTAGTTTAGCTTTTGGAAGTTATCTTTCACTATTCCATTGTGCCTTCAGATTTCTGTGTAGCATTTTCTGTTCTCTGTTATTACACTTCCCAGATATTTAAATTTATGTATTTACATGAAAACTCTAATCATGTTCTTAGTCTGATTAGATCAAGATTGTCACGCATGATGCCAAATCCATTTAGAAGTATCTAAATTGTCAGCAATATACAACCACTTTTTAAGATCAGTGACAAAAAAGGTTTTGGGTGAGTAAAAGCTGTAGGTCTTGGCAAAGATCATCCTTCTTTGAACATTGTTAACTGAAACTACGGAATCACAAAGAACTGTACCAAATAACAGAAATCGTATCACTAGTGGACTACCAACAGCAACAACAACTAAAATGGATAACACATGTAACTCAAAGAGAAAATAATGACATCATCAAGATGTTGACATTACACAACAGTTAAAATGTTAGGATGGAAACCCCCATCAATACTGGAACAAACTTTAACAGCTACTAGACATGAGAAAACTGCTTTCCTAAAAACGTGTTTTAAGAGAAAGATTTTATAAATTTTAGCAGGAAAAAAGTCCTGGCTCCTTGGTCAGTAAATGTCAAATGTTTCCTTGTCAGGAAATGGTTAATATTACCATTAATATTCATTCTGACATCTCCATTTCATAGCTTGAATGTTGGGCTGTGCTTCTTGTTAATAACAATACATTCTATTTTCTTATCATTGTAAAAAAATGTATTTGACTAATAGTTCTTGCCATTTTCTTTCTGTGTCTGCCATCAACATGGTGCCATCTGCTTATATGAAGGTAATGTATCAGCTATTCTAGGAAAAGTAAGGAATAAGGTTCTTGGCATTAAGAAGAGACAGCTGAGGTTTCTGGGACATGTAATGAGAAAGAAGGGCTTGGAGAATCTGATACTCAAAGGATGGATAGAGAGACAGGGCAAAGCATGGGCTTGAGCAAGTGGATGGCGGATTTGGGAGAGATATCAAGAGGAAGAATACTAAGAGCAACAAGGGATAGGGGCAAGTGGAAATCTGTGATCGTCTATGTTCAGAAAGGTCAGGGCACATAGAGAAGAAAGAAGTTTCATTAGAATTACCGTTACTAGTTTTGATCCTCATAGTCTAATCAGTCAGGCTGCTGCCACAGAAAAGCAGGCTACAAGGATGCAAGTTCAAGTCTCACCAGAGGTTTATTTTTAAAAATTTCATCTCTCAAAAGGAAACTTGATAAAATTACTTTGCCCAACTGATTCAACATGTTCTTCATTAAAAAATATATAGAAATGATGAAGAAAGTGCTTTCTTTAGATCACCATAAATTGCATTTATACAATTCTCTAAGCATGAAATAAATGCCTAATTTATTGAAGATATCGTTATCTTACTTATATTTCTAAGTATACCAAAATAGAAATGAAAGCCTTACCCTCAAGGATTAATGATTTGTTTTCTCCTGTCATGTGAACAATGTAATTTATTTTCTTAACTGACTGTTACAGGTGCAGTTGCGTTATTTTGTTTCATACTAAAAGATTAGGATCTGCGTTTTGGTGCAATGGATATAAGCTCAGAACAAGAAATTGAAGAGCCAGGTTCAAATTCCAGGAAAAGATATTTGTTGTGGACCCAGAATAGGTCCTGAAGAAAACTTGAACTCGGGAATTAGTGAAACATATATATTAAACAGAAAACAAATACAAGAGTGTTACACGTCAGTCTAACTGCCAAGTATTAGACTGGGGTGACTCAAGCCAACTCAACTCCACCCTGAGAGGCATATTCTCCCGGTATTCATAATAGTAGGATGAGTTCATTATAGTCCAAAAAGGGTAGGCCCCATAACACCCACCTCCCAAGCCTTTACCTCCGCCAGGTCTCAATATCGTTTCTTTTTATGATTGATAATGATAGGATCCATGAACTTCCATTTTCTTTTAGATTGTCGCGGATCTGGGGCTGCTTGGGGTATCCTGCATGAGTTCAAATCTCATCTTCGTTGTGTTGTGGAACCAGAAAACTTGAATTCAGAAACATACATATTAAATGGAAAACAAATACAAGAGTGTTACATGTCAGTCTGATTGCCAAGTATTAGACCAGAGTGACTTAACCCAACTCAACTCCACCCTGAGAGGCATATTCTCCCAGTATTCATAATAACAGGAAGAATTCATTATAGTCCAAAAAGAGTAGGTCCCATAACAGTATTAACGCATCACTTCTGCCTCCAGCTAGGGGTTAAATAACAGGACAGATTGGGTTCTATTGCCTAGTTTGGCAACCAGCCTATGGCAGAAAATTATAGCAACCTACTGCAGGAAAACTGAATGCATGGTCATCAGTAAAAAGAGGAGTCCAAAATGCCAACTACAAGCTGAGGATACTAAAATTAAGCGGGTACAATAAATTAAATATTTGGAACATGTTCTCACAGAGAATGGATAGAACAACAATGAGATCTAAGGGCATATTGGCATGGCCAAGGATGCATTCCAGAAGCTGAGTAGAGTATTGAGAGACAGGAAAATTTTGCTGGAAACAAAGAAGAGAGTACTGGTTTGTTATGTGATATCTGTCCTTCAATGTGGCAGTGAATGCTGGACAATCTCACCAAAGATGAAGGGAAGACTTGAAGCAGCCAAAATGTGGTTCTACAGAAGGATGCTGAGGATACCATAGACAGAACATGTGAGCAACAACAATGTTTTGGAGAGGATAGAAACAAAGAGGAAACTAAGGAACTAACACTTTACATCAAGAAAAGACAGCTGAAGTTCCTGGGACACATCTAATGAAGAAGGAGGGCTTGGAGAATCTGATATTCACAGGTCAGATAGAAAGGGAAAGAAAGACAGGAAAGCAACACATAACATAATTGATAGACTTAAGCAAATGGATGTCAGAGCAGGGTTTGGAAGAGGTAACAGGAGAAAGCATTGTAAGAGCTACTAGAGATGGGAATAGAGAGATGTGGAGGGCTTTGATCTCCTATGTTCTGGAGGGACATGGCATGTAGAGGAAGAAGAAGAAAAATGATAAAATCATTTTGTAGAGTTTCACTATGATGCATACTAATAACACACTATCCAACAATTTTTTGGATGTTCTGGAGATAAAGATATTTTTACCAGTATACGCAGGTTCATTGAAATTGTTGTTTTGGCTGTTATGATAACAATAATTTAGCCATTTGCTTTCCAAAAGCAAAAAAATGTTTTAAGAAATAGAAATATTTCATTAGAAACAAAGAAAATTATGCTAAAATGTTATGTAATATCAGTCCTCCTCTATGACAATGATACAGCTATATTGTGTTAAATACACCGGTTCCCATCCAATCACTGAAGTTAAGCAACATCGAGCCTGGTCAGTACTTAAATGGGTGACCATTTGGGAACACCAGGTATTGCTGTAAATGTAAGGACCACAAATGGTCCACCGGTCCTCCAGGTTAGGGGGTTGGGTGCAGGGCTAACAACCCTGACCCGTAAAAAACAGTTTGTTACAGAAACAGCAACAAAAAGTTGCTGCCCTATGCACCATCTGGGTGTGATGGATAAATGATGATGATGATATGACAATGAATGCTGGACAGTTTTTTCACAGATGAAGGGGATACCTGAGGCAACACAGTTGTGGGTTCTACAGAAGGATACTGAGAATACTATGGACAGGATATGTGAGCAATTATGAGGTTTTAAAGAAAATGGGAACAAAAAGAACATATTTGCTTAAATTCAGAAAGACAGTTTAAATTTCTGGGATGCATAATGAGGATAATGTGTCTGAAGAATTTGATACCCACAAGACATATTGAAGGCTAGAGGTGGAGAGGGAAACAGTAATTAAAATACCTAGTAAGCATGTTTAAATGGATAGCAAAATACTCCTAGTAACACAAACAAATAAGACAATATGTCTTGAATAAAGAACTCAGAATTCATGGTCAGAGTTACAATAGAATGTTCATTAGAATATCGTTGAAGTCTATTGAGATATAATATTACACTCATTAATAGCAAATTATAACATTAATGATCTGTAATCAAAATTTATACAGATTGGGGAAAAAATACCTTTTTTTGCAACAGCAAACATAATGGCAGTGATGACAAGAAATTAAAACCATGTTGGTGTAATGTTTTTTTTCTTTTTGCTGTCTCTTGTATTTTTGAGGTAGATATGATACAGAGAAAATGTGCTTTTATTCAGCACAATATCTGGTGCTAAACAGATACACACGGAACAGTACAATAATTACCATAACAGACTAGACAGAACTTACAACACAGAGGAAGGATTTAGATCTCAATAGTCACTAAGGTAAGCAGTCCAAATATTAATAAAATATTAATCCTCAAATGCTGCTATTCTTTACTTAAATAGACCATTTCAGGTCATACGCCATTCCATCACTGAGAGTGTTGCAGGGGTGTCAGCCACTATACAACACCTCCCTTTGAAATGTTACATCACTCGGACGGTATATTTCCTTTTCAGGTCCATTTCTGTCACTCATTGGTCTTCTTTCACACTGTCCCGTATGATTTTGTTGCCCTGGTTAAAGCATTGATACATAAAATATGTTATAGATCACTGACATGGGGTCTTCCCTTTGATACTCTACATTAGACGTATAACACTTTTTTAATTTGGTTAACATGCCTCTTAATTACCCCTCTTGGGTGTTTGATTAGGTACAACATATGACCAATCCTTTTGTTGATGGTACCTTCCTACCATGATGATTTTTCTAAATGTAATTTTTTAAATAAATTTTGTCACCTGGTTTTAAATATTTACCATTGAATTTTGTTCTGTTGTTTCAAGAAATTTTGCAGTTCTTCATTCATGGTTTCTATCCCGCTCACCTTTCTTATCGCTCTCTTCAATACATCAATAAATCTTTCTACTTATCCATTTGATCTTGGTTGGTATGACAGGGATGTTAGATGAGTAACTGAAAGAAGTTTACAGAAATCTGCAAATTCTTTTGACAAAATTTGAGTCTTGTTATCAGACATAATAGTGTCTGGTATTCCAAATTTCTCAAATAACTCATGCAAAATGTCTAATGTGACTTTTGTAGTTGGTGTCTTGCACCTGAAAATTTCAGGCCACTTTGAGAAACTGTCTACTACAATAAAGTAATAAATCCCCTTTTATTGGTCCAGCATAGTCAATATGAAGTCTCGACCATGGTTTGTCAGTTTTAGATCAGGTATTAAATTTCACAGATGGTGCCTTTGCAGCCAACGTGCAATGTTTGCATGTTTTATCCAGATTTTCTATATCCTTGTCCATACCAAGCCAGTAGACATAGTTTCTCATGAGCACTTTCATATGCAATATACCTGGGTGTCCAGTATAAAAATTTATTTCTTTGATAAAACTGCTGAGATGACTACCTGGTCTCTGTATAATAGTATGCCATTGCTTATTGAAAAAAATTTTTATGTTCCATTAACTCTTTCTTTTTCTGAGTTATAAATTTGTTGAATGTAGCTTTGGCCCTGATTTCATTCAATGTGACAGGTAATTTCTTTACCATATTATACAGGATGTGTTTTATTTCAAATTCGCAACTTAACGAAGCAATCACTGTCTCTTCGAATGGTTTGCTTATTCTTGGGACTAACCTCGACAAATCCATCAGTGTGGCCTATCTTTTTGATGTTAAGAACATTTTAGATGAGTAGCTCAACAATATAATTGCCCATCTCTGAAGATGATTTGGTGAATGCCTCAGCATTTCTTTTTTTAGTACCAAATATTAACAGTAATGGACGAGGATTAGTTTTAAAAGTAAACTGTCTTCTATGAATATATTTATGGAATTTTTTAATCACAAATATCATGGCTAACCTTTCCTTTTCATTCTGAGAATACTTCATTTCTGCAGGAAGCAGTCCTTGAAACATGACAGCCTTCAACTGACCATCCTTTTCCTTATTGTGGAAGTACAACCCCTAAACCTAGATTACTTGCATCACTTGCCACATAGATCTCCTTGTTAGGGTTACAATGCATAGGTGATGTTAATGCCATTTTTAATTTTTGAAAAGCTTCTTCACAATCCACCGACCAATTCTCTTTTGTCTCTTTTTTTAAGCAGTTTATTTAGTGATGCTCTCAGTCTATGCATGTTTGGAATATAGATGCTATAATAGTTTGCCAATCCTAAAAATGCTTAGTAAGACCATATGTTTGTAGGGGCTGGCATGTTCCTTATTGCGCTTACATGGCTCGGATCAAACCTCCTATCTATAATTTTGTCCCAAATATTTAATTTTGGGCAAAAAAAATAAAAGAGAGAAAAAAATTCATATTTTTCAATGCAGAGCTTGAATCCAAATTCTTTATTTCTTTAAAACACTTTTTGCATGCTTTCATGTTCTTAAGAATTTTCACTTTTTATCAATAAATTGTCCAGATATGATGTAGCAAAATCTAGACCACTGAGCCTAGTGTCCATTACCTGTTGAAATATTGCCAGTGCTACCTTCACTCCAAAAGGTAATCTATTAAATTTGTAAAAACCTTTGTGCGTATTAATTGTTAGAATTTTTGCACATTTCACATCTATTGGTATCTGCAAATATGCCTCAGATGAAATCCAATTTAAAAAATATTCATTCTCCATTAAAAGTTTTGTCTGCTGACAGTAGAGGGCAGTTGACTTGTTTTAAACAGCCATTCAGACCTGTAGAATAGTCAACACAAATCCTGATTTTTTTTTTTTTGTTTTCATGTAAACTTTCAGGCTTGCTCAAGGACTATAATTATTTTTTTTCAATTACACCCAGTTTCTCTCATCTTTCCAGTTCTTCATCTGTATCTTCCAATCCAGCAAAAAGTACTAGTCTTTTCGGATGAAAAACTGGAGTAGTATTTTCTTTCAGTTCAAGTTTTGCTTTTCCTTCAGAACAAAAACCTAAGCCATCTAAAAAGATTTCAGTAAATTTTACTTTTAGATCCCTTTTCAATTTTTCAGTGATGTTTGATGACCCAATTATGTTACTGCAAAATGTGTCAATCAGAGTGTTAAGTAAATCGAATGCTGCCATCCATTCCATACCAAAATGATTTTGGGTTCACTACATTATGAACACTTTTAGTTTTTCTTTTCCTGAGAAAACAACATCTATGCAAATTTCATCCAGAAATTTTAGTCTTTTGCCTGTTACATCTTTGGCAATTTTTTTTAGAACTGTCTGTTTATTTTCTTCCAGTTATCAGAATTTATTATCGTTAAATCTGATCTTGTGTCTATTTACCATTTAATTTTCTTGTTATTTATTTGGACATTTATATATTTTCTCTTCTCAACAACTTTTTCACCAATGGTAGAATGGACCGTATTTTTCATTTTTCTTTTGAATTTCTTTTTACATCATTTGTGTTTGTATGATCACATTTAAAGTCAGCATACCACCTCTTAACTATTGCTTCCAATGGAGCAGAGCCCAAATAACACTTATGAAGCCATTGCTTTGCTTGAACAGTATTTTTTGCCAGCAGAAATAAATGCTTTATCAACACATTAAATTTAAATTTTTTCATTGTTTTTAAAATTTGCAGCAGTAGCTTCAATTAAATAACTGTAATTTATAAACTAATAATCTGACTGGGGCCAAATTTTGTTACATGCCATTTGAAGGTTAGTACTTCATAAAAATCATATGGATTTTTTATTAGTGGGAACATCTGTATGTTAGGTTTGAGGCTTATTGAGTGATGTGTTAAGCTTTTTTTGAATTCCAGCCAAGTTCATTGCATTCACTTTTGCACATATACTCTTGGGAAAAGTATAATTGCATTCTTCTCCTCCAGCTCTGAATTAAATAATAGTCTAGGCTTCTTACATATTGTTGGCAACCAGTCTTGGAGAAGGACAATTCTGAATTCAAAACATCAGTAAAGTGACAGGTACCAGACTAGTAATTTATGAAAATAATTTAATGCTGAATAAATCGGATTATATTAGGTAGTAAATCAGACCAAAAAAACTTTAAAAAAAAATTTTGTCTGTAGTTCATTTTGTAAGGATTCCAACTATCAGGAAGAGCAGATATTATTTGGCAGCAATATTTATGGATTGTGCTATTGTTATCTATGAGAATAAAGAATGGTAAATGTTGGAATATTACCCAAGAACTTGATTCCCACTCGAGAACGTACAATTGATATTGATTAAGCAAACAGACATAAATGAAAGCGATATATAAAAAATGGCCATAAATGTAGCTCGGAATAAAATCTTATGTTGTTCTCTTCTGATTGTTAAACAACGGCCATTGGGAATAAGACATAATGATTAGTGTAACTTTCGAAGTGATCAGTTCCTAATCTAGTCAAGCTAGCAGCTGTCAAAGAAGACAAAACAAGATATTCAAAGTTAAGATTACAGAATAATTTATTAAGAGGATGAAGAACAAGGGAGTTGGAGTTGCAAATATGAACAGACTGAGAGACCAAGATCAAGAACAAGAGATGAATAGACCGGCAGAATTTGTGCAAATGAGGAAAGTGGGGATACATATTGTATACAACATCGTTAACATTCCAAATTGTCTTCAGGCAATTGATTCCCGTCTTCAACATTCTTGATATTGTTAACACAAAGTTTCAGATAATCCATTTTTCAGCTTTTTTCAGGTGAACAAATGAACTGATTTGCTTGTTATATTCATAACCACTTTTTCTTGTTGCTGTTCTCTGAGAGAAATGAGTTTATTTTTCACTTGTTTTATGAATTGCACTCCTGGTGATGGCTTGATAAATCAGCTGAAACATTATGGTAACAATACCAAGAAAACAAAAGTTTGTAATTATCCAAACATCATTTAGAAGATAGGATAAAAATTTGTAATTAAAATAAATATTAAGAGCAATTAATAAAAATGAATATATGAATAGTATATTTAATTTAACAGAAAATAATCTTTTTTTGGTCAGAAAATATCAGCTTCATTATCTGTTTATGGAAAAAGTAAATATTAATTTAATTAACAAAGTTTCAATTTTTTTTTAATCATATCACCCTGAGCAAGGCGATAACGCCACTGATGCGCAGAGGGCTACGTAAGAGTAAAAAGATTGGAAAAGAGAAAGCCGGAAACCACATCCTAAACAGGGAACAAGGGATGAGCCTCTTCACCTGTTCAATAGACGTGGGTGGAGTGTGAACCGGGCGATAATTTAGTCTATCTACTCCAACTGAAAAAATAAAATAAAGAAAAGAGTGAAAAGATTGGAAAAGAGAAAACCGGAATCCACATCCTAAACAGGAAACAAGGGATGAGCCTCTTCACCTGCTCAATAGACATGGGTGGAGTGTGAACCGGGCGATAGTTTAGTCTATCTACTCCAATGTCTAGGATTAACTTTAAAATTATGATTTTGCAAACAATAATTATTTATCATAGCTAAAAGAGAAATGTCATTTCACTGGAATGCTATAAATAAGGCTGATTTAATTTTTGGAATTTTTTTTTTTTTTAGTTTTTATAGGAACAATTTTCTTCACATCTTATTTTAGCATTGATAATAAAACTTTGGAATTTTAACAGAAATTGTTTGTTTTCAATATAAAAAAATGTAAATACAAAGAAACCAGTTTATTATAATCATGGTTATTGTCATTACTCTGTCCACAAAACTTAACTTAAATTGATTTAAAAAATAATTTCAAGTCAGTCCTATATTGTATCATGTAAATTTGTCTATAACAGTGGATTTAAATTATCATAATTTTTGTTCCTTTGCTTAATGTTATCAATCAGCTATTGTTATCTGAAAGACCCTGTCCAAAAATGATCATAACAGGTGGTTGTACTATCAATAATAATAATAATAATAATGAATAAAATAGTACCAATTATAATAAAGTTTCAGGTAAGGGTAAAGTAGTGTAATGTCAGTTGTTCAAAGCACTTTCAGCCACTTCTTTAGCCATTTTCAATAAGATTAACAACAAATGTTGTTAATTTGTTTTTCACAGTTATCTTTTCAAATTACATCTTAATTGAAAGAAATTAATAACAGTTAACCACAAATCCTTTGAAAATGGCTAAAGAAATGATTGAAAACACTTGGGATGATGGATACTTTCTTATCCCACCAAACAAAAAAACTTAATAATACTAGAATAATTCAATAAAAAAATCAATCAAATTTTCCTTGTCTGTCATATTCAATTAAACATATTGCGTTCCAGAAGCTGAGTAAAATACTAACAAACAGGAAAATTTCACTAGAAACAAAAAAGAGTGCTGGATTGCTATGTGATGTCAGTTCTTCAATATGGCAGTGAATGCTGGACAATATCATCGAAAATAAGGACAAAATTTGAAGCAGTGGAAATGTGGTTCTACAGAAGGATACTGTGGATATCGTGGACTGAGCATGCAAGCAATGATGAGGTGTTCAAAAGAATGGCAACAAAAAAGAAATTAATACTGAGCATCAGGAAGAGACAACTGAAGTTCCTGAGCCATGCAATAAGGAAGGAGAGCTTGGAGAACCTGATACTGACTGGCCAGATAGAAGGAAAAAGAGACAGAGGAAGGCAGCGGATAACATATTTGCAGATGGATGATGGAACGGGGGTTGTGAGGTGTAACAGGAGCAAACATACTAAGAGCCATAAGGGATAGGGAGACATGGAGAACCATGATTGCCTACGTCCTGAAGGGACAGGGCACATAGAAGAGAGAAGAAAGATATGGCAACTACTCTGATGAACTTTTTTCTCTAGCTCCTCAACTACATGAATTTACACATGCTTCTAGATTGGTATCATGGTCGCACCTTTGTACCATTGAAAAGGCTAACTGTAGCTACCTCTTTTTCTCACACTTCCCATCTATGAAACTTCTGTTTATTTGCTTCCCTGATAAGTACAATTTCTAAAAGATGCAATGTCAATTGCCATCTTCTATCTCCTTGATTTCCATCTATTTCTTATCCTTTCTTCAACATCCCCTGTACCTTGTTTTTTCTTTCGCTCTAACCCCCTGTGTACCAGTAGCAGTCCTGTCTTGCTTGAGGTGAAATTATTAAAAAAAAATATGTATAAAAATATGTATTTTGTGTGTGTTGTAATAATTTTCTATATAATAAATTCTCCTCATTATTTTTTTTTAGAGATGTAAAATCTCAATGATTCAATGCTGAATAGAACATTATTTTAATATTGAAGAAATATTGAACATAAAAAAGAAAATGCAAAAAAATTTTGATATTTTGTTACAACTTTTAAAATTGACATTTTAAAAAGTATATATTCAAACAATATTTACAAATAAAACGAGAGAAAAAGCACAAAGAAAAGAAAGAATTATGACTCACCTTAAAGTCGACAATAAACATGTCAAAACATCAAATGATTAATAATTTTTTTCTTTTCCTTACTTTAATATACACCCATACCTCAGTATGAACAAATATCAGAAGTGACAAACAAAATTTGGAGCAACCAACTCAGTTTGTAAGTCCTGTGCACTACAGACAGAGTAATGGCAACACTTTGATACAAAGTTACTGCTTCACAAGTTGAAATTAGCAAGCCATCAGTTTATTTGTAGCATAGGGGGCTGGTTAATGTTTCTTGGATTCAGCCTTGTGTCAGACTTAACCGAACTCCCTACAGCTTACAGTATTTTATGCAGATTTATGATCAAGTTTTAATCATCAGAAGGTTGGTAGTCAGTTGGAATGTGTGGATTAGTGTAGAAGAGTGAAATAATAAAATATACATTTTGAATCTTAAACAGAAATTTATTAAAAGGAGGAATAACATAAGTTGTAGAAGTTAATGTTCAATTAGAAACATTATTTAGAGGTTAAGGGTAGAGTTCATAGAAAATGTTCTCATCGTAATTGTTGAAATAGATAAAGAGAACAAGGTGCGACCTGACTTTATCTCCGGGTCGATTTGAAGTTGGTTACATTTTAGTTCTTTCTTCTCTCAGCTCCCATCTGTCTTGACTTTTTCCAAGTCATTTATATAGTCCTTTTGAATTTCACACTGGATCAACAAGTCCTTCCAAGTCTTACAAGTTGCTCCCATTGGTCAAAAATCATTTTAACAGCTACTTACAAAATTTGGTTTCCACTGACTTTTTATTAAGCACATGGTCAATCCTTTTTCTATTTGGGAAAACAAGGATTTCACACGTCATTGTGAATTTTTATAAAAGTGAAGAAGAAGGTTGATTTAATTAATTTATTATCTGATACATATTTACATAAGTTTGACCACACATGTAAATTACTGCTCTATAGACCTGCAGAATTTGTGCAAATGAGGAAAGTGGGGATACATATAGTATACAACATCGTTAACATTCCAAATTGTCTTCAGGCAAATGATTCCTGTCTTCACATTCTTGATGTTGTTAACACAAAGTTTCAGATAATCCGTTTTTTTCAGGTGAACAAATGAACTGATTTGCTTGTTATATTCATAACCACCTTTTCTTGTTGCTATTCTTTGAGAGAAAGGAGTTTATTTTTCACTTGTTTTATGAATTGCACTCCTGCTGATGACTTCATGGATCAGCTGAAACATTATGGTAACAATACCAAGAAAACAAAAGTTTGTAATTATCCAAACATCATTTAGAAGATAGGATAAAAATTTGTAATTAAAATAAATATTAAGAGCAATTAATAAAAATGAATATATGAATAGTATATTTAATTTAACAGAAAATAATCTTTTTTTCGGTCAGAAAATATCAGCTTCATTATCTTAATTGCTTATTGAAAAAGTAAATATTAATTTAATTAACAAAGTTTTGAGTTAGGATTAACTTCAAAATTATGATTTTGCAAACAATAATTATTTACCATGGCTAAAAGAGAAAGGTTATTTTGTGGTGATCCGTTAACCTGCAACAGTATAAACTACCCTTCACTAGAATGGAATCTCCACTACTAACAGAAAAGAATAGATAAGCAACCCACTATAAATTGGTCAAGGGAGATAGTAATTACTCTCTTCTCCACGAGTCGGTCTGCCTTTCAATGCTTTCTGTATTCGCATTTTATATCTTCTTTTTGGATCACAGCAGATCATTTAGGGGTTCACACTTGTATTTGATACTGGGCTTCCCATTGGCCAATAAATAAAATTTGCGTAGGCTCGCGAACTGGAAATTTAATATTTAATTAATTTTTAGATTTCAACCAGAACATCTGCATGGAGCTGGCAGTACATGGACGCCTTTTGGTCATTTTTGGTCGTGAAAGCGCAAACATCCGGTCCATCACTTTTGCTCGGTATCACCACAATTTCACTGGAATGCTAAAAATGAGGCTGATTTAATTTTTGGAATAGTTTTTCCTATGGGTTTCTCTTTTTTTTTTATATGCCAATGTGTTTAAGTAGTTCATCGTTTTCTATAAACATATTTTTTCTGGAGAAAGTGTAGAAAAACAGAAGGGTGAATTTAATAATAGCACAAAAGCTTGAGTTGAGCAGACTTACTATTTATAATCAGCATTATTGGACCAATGTTTTCCCAATTTTATCCATTAAAACAGCATATGAGTATATTTGTATATGAATATCAGTCAGTTAAGTGCCATATGTGAAACACGCTTGGGCGATCATGTCTCAAAAGAGACATGACTGACTGGGCAGAAGATTATTTCGCAGTAGGTTGCCATTGCATTCTGCGTTAGACTGGTTGCCAGCCAAGTCTATAGAACCCAATCTGTCCTGCTATTTACCCATAACTGAAGGGAAGAGACAGATTAATACCTTTCCCAAGGGTATTTGTGCGTAAGTAAATGCAATGGATTCAGCTGGAATTCAAACTCGGCTCCCCGATTTCTCGTTCTGGGCCGATATCCACTGCACCACAATGCACAACGCATATGAATATATACTTTGTAAAATAACTGTTTTTAAAGCCATGATAAATTTTTGTATCCTCAAGAAATTATTTTTTATATTTTATAAGTAAAATGCAATTGGAAAATTACTTGGTATCATTTGGCTTTTGACAGCACAGGTAAACTTGAGAGAACTCAGTTTTTAAACAGATCTTTTGAAGATTTCCCTCATTGTCTATGAGTCTTCTGATACTTGTTATAAATTTAAAATCAACAAAGATCTTATTTCAGATAAAAGCAACACAGGCATTTGTTGTTATGGCTGATGTAACAGTTTTAAAAAGCCTGTGCTACACACACACACACACACACACAGTACAATTATCAAACTTTGCAGTCAAAAATCCCCTTCCCCAATTCCAATGCCTGGTTAATGAAATGAGAATGGAAGAAATTTTCTTTACCTCAGCATGGAACAAATGTGAAAGAGATAACCTTGCGATAACACAAGTAAAGAGGTTTATCTTGCATCAACATTGGAAGGAGAACAGCAAGTCTGGAGCAGCACTTTCAAGCACAATCAATTGAAACTGTAAAGCTGTTAACACTAAAGATAACGCTCGATAACAGAGAAGTGGTACTTCATTTAGTGACTGACATACTGTAGGCACCTGGCACTCAGATCTATGTTTCTTTTTTACAGAAATGTTCAGTTTTCATTCACATCATTTGCTGTATTCAGTAGATTGTAACACAAACCTAAATGGACAGAGATATTATATATATATATACTACCAGCCATAATTATTAGGTCACCCCAGTTTTAAAAAAAAATTATGTATTTCATACTATTTTTAGTATTTATTGACAAGTGGATAATTCTAAATGAAAATAGAATGGTTTGGTTTGGAAGCCTTTGGTTTGGCCAGACAATAAGAAGAAGAGACTAGCATGGGGAAGAGAGCACAAAAACTGGACACCAGAACAGTGGTTGAAAGTGTTGTGGACTGATGAGTCTAAGTTTGAACTGCTTGGGAGTAAAAGGAGGGTGTACATGCGGAGGAGGGTTAGAGAGTGAGTGAAAGATGAGTGTGTACAGTCATTGATAAAACATTGTGGTGGACCCTGTATGGTTTGGGGTTTTTTGAAGGTACGAGTTCAGGTGACTTGGTTGAAGTAAAGGAGACTCTGAAGAAAGAACAGTACCATTCAATTTTACAGAGATATCCGATTCTATCTGGAATGTGTATTGTCGGTCAAAATTTCATCCTCCAGCAGGATAACAACCCAAAATATACTTCTAAATTGCGCCAAAATTATTTAAAATTAAAAGAAACAGCTGGAGTGTTAAAAGTTATGTACTGGCCACCTCGGTCACCAGACCTCTTGCCAATTGAACTTGCATGGGATGAGTTGGACAGCAGAAGTAAGAAGAAACAGCTTAGTAATGTTCAGGATTTAGTTAGGTGTCTGAAGGATATTTGGAGTGAGTTGTTGGAGGATTATTTTAAAAAACTTGTGGCAAGAATGCCCAGAGTGTGTGAAGGTAAAAGAAGGTTATTTTGATGAAACTGCAATATGGGTAATTATTAAGTATTTATAAACTCACTAGCAGTATAGCCCGGTGTTGCTCGAGTGTAATGAAAGTTTTAAAACTAATCCATGGTCCTGGAGCTCAGACTCTTTGGATGTTGACACGAAAGACTAAAAAGCAATAGTTGTTTCCAGTTTTTAAGAATATCTGTTTTAAAAGAAAACATTTAAGCTTAGTTCCTGAAGATCCCTCTCAGACTGCAATTTGCATTGAATTAAAGGTTTAGGCTTAAAGATATACCCTCAAAACTGTAGCAACATGCAAAAAAAAATGTAATTTTTAAATGTCATCTCTGTTGAGTAGCTTTCTATACATTGTAAGAGGTATTATTTTTTTATCATATTTGTCATGATCTTAGGTATTTAGATTGTTCAAAAGCTTAATGTTTATTGGTATACAAGCTATTATCTAAAATTTTGAAAGCTCCAAAAACCTATTTCATCAATTTTCCATTGATGTATATACAAAAGTATGCGTTCAGTGCCAAAAACTTTCTAATATAACTTGTGGTTCAAAGTTCATTTACTATTCATTTTCCCAGTCCTTGTAAAGCAAAATGGAAGTTATTTAAAGATGGCCTTGACTCAATGCATACTTATATCTCAGTGTTTGTTTTTAGTTTGACATGGCTGTGATACTCAGAGATGTTTTGTTTCTTTCAGATGGTTTTTTTTTTTTAATCTTATCAGATAACAGACATCTGACACTCACTTTTCCAAATAAAGAAACTCCACCAGGAAACCTATAACCTAGGGATTTTACTTTTATTGTTCTCCATGTTGGACATGTAAGCAAGTTCTTGGTCTAATGCATGGGAACAGTAACATACATGATACATCTTATCTTAAACAGTGCACAAGCCTGAAGACTTTCACATCTCCAATCAACAGAAAAAGGGTGATACCACAAAACCAGCTTCTTGATTAATTCTGATTGACAAACCTTTTTCAGATGTCATGGATGAACTAGCCTCTTCACTGTAGACACTACAGGCAAAAGGCAACAGATACGAGATCTTCTAAATCTTTATCTGTGAAGACAAGCCATGATACTTGAACTACCATCCCCCTCCTCACTCCAAAAATTTCTGAATTCCAAAAAGTGTCTGGTCTCAAGAGACCAGATTGTGTATCCATAATAACATTATGTGCAATGAAAGATTCTGTGGATCCTAAAATACTTACTATTTATAGAGTGTCAAATAATCTCCTAATATCATGCTACAAATGTTATTCACAGTTCAGACAGAACCATCTGCGTATTCTCTCTACACTGTTACAGTAAATTTAGAATTAATTCCCAGATTACCAGACATTAAACAAAAGGCTGCAAGGCATGAAGACCCATGGGTGAGATGGTGTGCTAGCATCTGACATGAAGTTTGATAAAAGATAAATGTATTATTGTTTCTTTGAAAATTCATATCTACTGAAAATTTGTTTACTCACCTATTTTTTTTCTTTTGTTTGAATGCATAGTTATTAGCAAAAGGATGAGCCCCAAATGTAAATTACAAATTGGTGATACCAAAATCAAAAGTATAAAAATTTAAATATCTTGGAAGTGTCTTAACAGAGGACACAAAGTGTGACACTGAAATCTGAAGGTGCACTGAGATAACCAAAAATGCATTTTAAAAGCTTAACAAAGTATTGAGAAACAAAACACTTTTGATAGAAGCAAAGAAAAGAGTACTGAACTGTTATATAATATCAGTCATTTTATATGGCAGTGAATAAGTAAAGAAGAGATTTGAAGCAATAGAAATGTGTCTCTACAGACTGATGCTGAAGATGATATGGACTGAACATGTGAGCAACGACAAAGTTCTAGAAAAAATGAAAGCAAAAAGGAAACTTATACGTAATCAGAAAGAGATAACTGAAATTTCTAGAGCACATAATGAGGAAGGAGGGCTTGGAAAATCTGAAACTCACAGGACATATTGAAGGCAAGAGGGACAGAAAAAAATATTTTATATTTAGTGAGCTTAAATAAACGAATGGAAAAACAGAGTTTAACCCATTTTAACCCAAGTTTTTAATTTTTTAATTTTTGACCTGATTTCAAGTACAGTAGCATAAAATAGGATTACACACACTGAAACATTCAAGAATCCTTTATTTCAAGAAAAAACAGCTTGCTTCTCCCAGATAGTGCAGAGCATGTTGAAGACAATGCCTTGACATTAAATCATATTAGCAGCATCAAACTTGTTATGTTCGGGGCTTGTTTTTCTCCAAGTGACATAGAGCATATTTTCAATGTGCTTTGCTTATGCATTAACCCAGTGTCTTCATTTGAGGACAGCAAATTTTATATTGCTATTTATCCTATAAATGTAAATTTTTTAAGAAATAAGACAAACATGATATAAATAAACACTTATTCACAAACTTATTCAATAGCAACATATGGAGATCAAAATACAAGAAAATATTGGTAAGCATCTAAGTAGGTTTATGGAAGTGTATTTTTGTCAAAGTTGCTGTGAATGTTTCTTGTGTTTTAAATTAAATTTTTGAGCAGGTTTTTATCATAAATTGATGAATCATTATGTCCTCACTACCTATATATAATAATGGTTTTATATAATGATTTAACAGGTTAAGAGGCTCATCCCTTATTTCCTGTTTAGGATGCGGTTTCTGGTTTTCTCTTTTCCAATCTTCTCACTTTTATTTTTTTCAATTGGAGTAGATAGACTAAACTATCGCCCAGTTCACACTCCACCCACATCTATTGAACAGGTGAAGAGGCTCATCCCTTGTTTCCTGTTTAGGATGCAGTTTCCAGTTTTCTCTTTTTCAATCTTTTCACTCCTATGTAGCCCCCTGCACATCAGTGGCATTACCGCCTTGCTCAGGATGATATGATTAAAAAAAAAATACCCATTATTTTTTTACAGTTTTTTTATGCTGTCCTCAAATGAGAACACTGGGTTAAAATGGGTTATGAGAAATATAAAAAAAAACAAAATTTATTAAGAGTTAAAAAGGACAGGAATTTGTGGGAAACCGTGATTGCCTACATGCTGAAAGAATACGGCATGTAAAGAAGTACTCAATGATAGTTGCTCATCATTTCTGTATCTATAAAATCCAAAATTGTTATAATTATCTCTTTATCAATAGTATTAACCAGTAGTTGACAAATTTTTGTTTCTCACAGCACACTTTAGAACATGGAAAATATTTTGATGCACTTTGTAAATAAATTTGAAAATTTATTCAAAAGAGCTATTTATATATGAACTTTTTTACAAATTTCACTTTGTCCTTTTCACATTTTCAAATATAATTTTGTTCTTTGATGTTGCACCTAATTTCATTTTGAAACACACAAGAGTGCACAGTTTTAGAAACATTTGTTTTTCAAGAAAAATTATTTGCAAATATTTTTTTAGAGTTTAAAAGAATAAAATATCTGGGTTTTTTTTTATTACTTTCAAGATACATTTTACTGAAACAAAAATCAAATTTTTCATAGATTTTTCTCTTCAAAAGTATTGAATATTATGCTCCTTCTTTAACTTCATTAATTCTAATCTTTTGTTTCCTATGCACCTTCAAGACATAGGTGATTCTGGCTCTCTACAATTTCCTGTATCTTTTGGCTTTAAACAACATTTGACTCATTACCATTCTCCTTTATTCCTACTCTGCCAGCCATTCACAAAACCTTGGTAGGTAGGTTACTTGCTATTTTCCTTTGCATTCAATCATTCATGTGAGGGTTAAATTCTCCAAGCCTTATTTTTCCTCATTATATGTTCCAGAAATTTCAGCTCTCTTTTTAATTGTAAATATCAGTTATACTGTAGTTCCTATTTCCCTTGAATTTTCCTTTTATGTTCTGTCTATATTGCTGTTGCTTCAAGTTTTTTCATCTGTGAGAAAATATCCCTGCATTCACTGTCATATTAGAGAATAATTCAAAATATATATATATATATATAGAGAGAGAGAGAGAGGAAAGAGAGGGAATCATTCTATATAACCATATTTTTGCTGCCACACTTCTCTTGTTCATTTGTGACATGATTGTCCAAGATTCACTGCTATCGAGAAGGACTAATATTTCATATCAGTTTAGTGCTTTTTCTAATATTTCTCATGAATTTTTGTTTTTTCTAAATACTTTGCTTAGATTTCTGAAGGTATCTTTACTATTTGAATGTGCTTTTGGATTTTGATGTCACATTTTCCAATTCCTTATTAGAACACTTTCCAGATATCTAAACTTTCAACATTTCCAGTTCATGGTTCACATCTTGGGCTGTTCTATTTGCTGACAACCATATATTCTGTTTTCTTACAATTGATAGTCCATTCTTCTCACTTTTCTTAACTATCTTCTGTAACAAATCCTGTAGTTTCCTTTCTATGTCTGATATCAACATTGTGTCATCTGAATATCCTATGTTGTCAAGAGTGTGACCACCAATAATAAATACTGTAGAACTTCAAGTTCTCTCATGGCCATCTTATAAATGTGAAATAATTTAAGTAAGAAAGCACATTCTTTTGCCTCTTTCTACTTTTGTGTATTTAACCAATTCATTTTCTATCCGCATGCAGGTGGTTTACTCCCACTAAAAGTTCAGTGTCATTTTAATACCTAGCTGTTCAAACAGTTCTTTGTGTTGTAACTATCAAAAGATTTTGTTTATTTTTTCCTTTTTTTATAATTGTTTCACCCCAAGCAAGGCTATACTGTCACATGTGCACATGGAATTATAGTGAGAGAAAAGGAAAGAAAAAGAAAGAGGGAACACGGTACCGGGAATTTAGAAAAATGGATAAAAGAAAATTGGGAATCTAGAAAATAGAAGATGACAGACTTTTGGAGATTGTACCTATCAAGGAAGTAAGTGTATAGAATGAGTTCCACAGACGGAGTGCAAGAGAAGAAACTGATAAAGTAGAAGTGGTGGTTACATTTGACTATTTTGTCAGTAAAATGATGGGACCTATTTGCCAATCTAGTAGCATGAATAAATTAGTGTGGCCAGGGCACCAATGCAAAAAGCTCATTAAAACAAAAACTATGATAATATTTGTAGAAAAGACCATGGAAAGCCACAGTGCATCAGTGAGAAAGTGACTGAAGTCAAGTTGCAATATCGGGTTTGATTACATTGCAGATCTTCCTTTGGATTTCCTCAAGCATACCAAGATGACTTGCAGGAACACCAGACCAGGTATGGCAGCAGGATTGAATGTGTGGACAAAACACTGCGAATGATTTTACTATAGAACTTAATTGTAAATATGTAAAATTTTCAAGAATTAATATATGTATTCAAGAGAAAGTAAACATCTACTATACATAAAATCTACAGTTAATAGTTTTACTACAGAAAAGCATTAGAAATAATTTTCTTTAAAAAACGTGAACATAAAAACTGCATTGTAAATAAGAAATAAGCTCATGAAACAATACAAGTATTTGTGATGGAAAAGTGCTATTTTATGCATAAAATGTACTGCTAATAGTTTTATTATAGTAAAGAATTATAAATAATTTTACTATAGAAAAGGATTTGACATTAAATCTGCATTGTAAATAAGAAATAAGCTCATGAAACAATACAAGTATTGGTGATGGAAAAGTGCTATTTTATGCGTAAAATGTACTGCTAATAGTATTATTATAGAAAAGAATTATAAATAATTTTACTATAGTAAAGGAGTGAACATTAAAACTTCATTATAAATAAGAAATAAGTTCATTGATCAACAAAAATAATGGTGATGTGTAATAAAAAGCTTGCACTTTTGAAAGCCTGTATTTTACAATCATCTTTTAAAACACAAGTGCAAAGAAGCAAATGGTTACGTTCAAATGCAGTTCACGAGAAACAATGATAATGGTAATATTTCCCATTTCCTTATAAGGAAAAACTTGGAATTTATTGACCAATCAGTCAGAGCTCCCTTTAGTTGAAATTTATAAAATGTTTCTTTTAAAATTTTTCAGAAAACAAAAACACAAACTCTCATCATTTTATAGTTTGAATTTCTAGATGTAACCATAAATTATCTGCTAACAGTTTATTTTCTAGCACTTCTTGCTCATGGAGCTCTATTCTGGCTTCTTGCATTCCATTCAACTTTAATCTTCAAAAATTTAAATGCAATGTCAATCGTTATCTTCTGTCTTCTTAATTCCTCTTCTTTTATTGCTCTCACTCCTTAATAATAACTTTTTTCTTTTTCTCATATTTTCCCCCACTTAATAACCACTTGTGTCTCAGTGGCTCTATTGCTTTGTTTGGGGTGAAATAATTTTTGAAAAATAGGTTTCTTGAGTATAATAGCTGGGATTACTCTTTCTATTATTGATGGAGGCTTCCTTTGTTGCTAGAATAAGAATAATATATTTAGCAATGCATTATATTTACATTATAATGTGTTTGCTCCAGAATGTATGGAATATCAGGCAGTTTAAGGTAGTTTGAAATGTTCGCATCTGTGCTATTCATTTTTTTTTTTGTTACTGCTGTTGAAAGTCTTGTGATGTCCTGTCTGTTATCTGGCACTGTCCTTTGTTCCACAAGGTTCCAAAAAGAATGAAAGCTGAAGTAATGAAAATGTAACTATGAACAACTATTTTCATGAAATTAAATCTTTGGTTGACAAGAGATAAAAAAGTAAACAAAACATTAAGCATGGTCACATGTCGTGCATGTACATACTTACTTGACCATTTAACCATTGCTTTGTCACAGACCAGATTAAGAAGTTCATATTCAATGAGCCAAATGATATATTTCAGTACCCAAGAGTATTGGCAATGTCGTCTTTCTTTTATACTAACTGATGCTAGAAGCTAAGATAGAGAAACTTGTAATTGTAATAGAAACATTGTAACCTCTATGGAATTACATTAAGAAATATGCAACTCCAAAGAGGCCTTTAGAAAAACTGAATAAAAGGATTTCTTGTTGAGCTATGATCAGTTAAGAACAAATGCTTTCTGGAATAATCAGTCTCCATTCAACTGGCCAATAACCAAAGCAAACAAAATAGAGTTCTGGGAATGCTCTTGCCTGTTCAAAAAGATAATAGTACTGAAAGCTTTGCATCATTGTTGGTCTTATTCAGCTGATAATTCAATCAAGATCAACTGGATTTTGCATGAGAGGCATCCATCTGATGAAAGCAAGAAAAAAATAAGAACCCCCCCCAAAAAATAAATATATATTACTCTCTGAAAATCTCAGCCAGAACATTTGAATAAAGCTGCTTTGAAATATGGCACATTTTATAATCAACAGCCAGTGGTTGCTTCTCAATGATCATTTTATTCAGAAACTCAGTCTAATTACTTAATAAAAAAATTGGTTTCTGTTTAACTGTTTGTCAAAATGAGAACATTGTGTGAAAAAAAAAACAAAAAAAAACGATGAAATCAGTCAATACTAAAATGCACTTGTTATCACACTGCATCTAGAATAATGGATGGCCTGTCTCTCTTAATAGTATTATCTGGAATATATAGTTTGTTGACAAACTGTTCGCTTATTAAGTAGAAAATTTACTTTATAAACAAAACAAACTTTTTGGCTAATCCAGTAGTTATCAAGTGGTATGCATGTTTACCAAGGAGGTATCTATACCATCAAAAATGTTTTAATCTATTCTGTGAGGTTGAAATAAAAAAATAAAAGCTTATCTGTAGAAAAAAAGTATGCTTTTGTTAGCAAGAAATCCAAATCCAAATGTTTACATTTCTCAACAAAAGAAGGTACTACTTACTAACCTGCTGGAAAGAAAACTTTTTCTTTGGGCCTATACATCGATGAAGAAAAAAATGATAGCTTCTTTTTAAAAGCATGTGATTTTAAAGATGCCAGTCAACTACTTCTGTTAATACATATCTTCTCTACAGCCAAATCTGCTATTGTAATCTAAACAGGATGCGTGTTGTGGTGCAGTGGATATTGAATCGAAACGCGACATTGGGGTGCCGAATTAGAATTCCAGTTGAATTCCTTGCATTCACTTACACGCAAATACCCTTGGGAAAGGTATTAATCCGTCTCTTCCTTCCAGCTATGGGTTAAATGACAGGACAGATTGGGTTCTATAGCCTTGGTTGGCAACCAGTCTACCACAGAAAGCAATGGCAACCTACTGGGGGATAATCTTCTGCCCAGTCAATCATGTCCCTTTTGAGACATGATCGCCCAAAGTGTGTATCACATATGGCACTTAACTGACTGAATCTAAACTGAAAGTAATATCACTTTTGAGCATACATACTTGGTTAATGGCTGTAATTTATTTGGAAAAGTAATTGTATTGTAACTATTTTCTTATGGGGACATTAAATCTTTCAGACATTTGTATTCTCTGAGCTGTTAATTTAAACTTTGTTGCTCTTTTCAGCTAAATATCATATGTCAGCTAGTAAAAAGTAAATGCTTTGATCAAATCACTTTGGTATAAAATAAATTATTATCATTTAGCATCTTGTATTTTAATGTCTATGTTCAGTTCTTTTCATTTGTTAAAAGAACATTTAGATGATTTTTTTCACTTGTTTTGACTCCAGAAATATTCTATTCTCCTCAGGTTTTATTCTGGTTGAAAAATTTATCATTTATAGACATTATTAAGAATAAATTTGTGACAGCCCTGGCCATCCATGTCAGGAGGACATCCAATCAAGAACAAAATGAAAATTTGGTTTTTAAAACTTGAAATAAAAAGTTTATTTCATGTTTCATCTGTTTTTACTTATTTAAAACATCTTCCTTTCTCCCATTTTTTAGTACAAGGCCCTATAGGCTTCCATACTTGACTCTTAAGGGCATACAATCAAGGGATTGGCCCTGAGCACCACTAAAAACCTCTGCATGCCACTGATCAGAGTATCTGTCTGGGATCAAAATGCCACTCTCCAGCTCTCTGACTAGGATCAACCTTCTTTACTCAGCCTTTGGGTGAAATCAAACTGTACTCTATGCTATCTTCTAAGTTACAATGGAAACCTCATCCCAAATATTTCACTCTGACAGCAACACATTTCTTATTGCCCCGAAAGAGGAGAGTTTGTGGGCAATGTTGCCAGCACGAGAACTGGGAAAATTTTCTTATTTGCCCATATGTACTCATATGGATATTCCATGTTAAACCAATATCACAGTACTGGGAAATGTTGGGTGGGAATAAGTAAGTCCAGCTTTGATTAATTTTCTGGCTCAGATCAAAGTAATATATTTGTTCTTCACCATGTTTTTGTCTTGAGGTAATTAATGGTTTTGTAATGAAGGAAACTGGTGGTTTCATCTATGGAGTTGCAACTCTCTCATTGAAATAAAGAGAGAAGTTTGGTGGATACTGATACCAGCATAATAGGGGTTATGGCCAGTGAATGTTTTTTTTCCTTTCCTTCAAATATACACATATGGGCAATTCACATTAAACTAACCACATGTTAAATACTACCTTTGTGACAAGTAAGATAAATACAGGACTGGGGCAAATTCTCCCTGATCTAGGTGCTGGGATCAATGTATAGAATCTGCCCTTGAGTAGATAAACTTCCTTTTATGTCTTAATCATGTTCCTGTCTTTAGATGAAGCACAACTCAGTTGTATCTCTGTCTGCAAACAGAGAAAAACTGAAAATATTATTGAGAGGTTTCTGATCTCAGAGAACAGCTGCTTGCTGCAGTACCTCTTTCATTGCACTAAAGGAGAAAGATTGGTAGAAATTCCAATTCTAGCACAACCAATGGTTGTGAAGACAGGGTTATTTTTGGACCCTGCCTGGGTGCTCAGGCTCTCCACATTGAACTGACCTTTTGTTAGATCCTGCTAGCATAGAGCGGTAAGTACATACTAAGTGTAGCATTTTTTACAGTTCTTCTTTGCATCACCAAGAGAATCAGCAATATGAGAAACCTTGCCCCATGAATACTGACTTGTAGCAGTACTTCCACCCCATCTTGCATTTAAAGGGAAAAATTCAAAGTAAATTATTGCCTGCATGACAGTAGCTATAAGAACTGTCATTTTTGTCTTTGACCCATAGGTATAGATATGGGCAAAACATTAAATTTGACAGGTGTTTTATTCTTCCTTTATTAGTGTGGGAACATAATTATAGATTCATTGCATAAGATCTGTTTTCCAACATGAATCAGTATAGTGTTGAGGATCAAAATGTTAGTTCCAGCAATTTTACACTCTGTTATACATCGCACTTTAGATATGAAAATTAAAAATCATTCAATAAGATTATAAGTGAAAAATTTTTAATTTCTTGTGATAATTAATCAAATGATAGTATTTGGAAATTCATGGCTTGAAATCAGATCATCTCAAAATGAATCCAACAAAACAACCTAAATAAAGTTTTAAATAGTAGGTTCTTTCTGGAAAACATTCAATTTTGAAGGGTATAGTGCATATGTAAACAATTTCTTCATTTCTGTTAACAGGTATGGTAATTATCAGAATTTCAATATAACAGGAAATATTTGTGTTCTCTGCCCGACCACCAAGAAGGGATTCCAAAATAAATTCTAGGAAATGGATCATGCCAAAAACTTTTCAATACAACTTCTATATATATATATATATATATAATGGAATCTCAGAGCCCAACAGTTCTATATTATAAAAAAAGACTGAACCATATGACTGCCAACACAGATTTGATCTAAGAAATGAAGATTTGAGTAGAACTAGAAACACATTTTGGAAAGATTGATTGCAAAAAAATGATGCACGAGTGATAAACCTCAGATTTGCATACGTGACAAAGGAAATAGAATATATAGTAGTTTTTAAATGATTTTTTATCTGACAATACTTATTAGCGTAAAAGTTATTTATAGTGGTTTTACATATTTGAGTTGCTATCACTGTTTTTATTTTCTTATACAGAGAATTAATAACAAGCCTAAATTGAGAAGTCCTACTAAAGAAAGAAAAAAGCTTACTTCCCACAGGAATCAAACTAGTATCTTTTTTTAACCAAAGCATGCCATTTCCAGTTTGCCAACCTGTTTAACTCAGTGGGACTTCTACAAATCTATATCTACTAGATTTAGTTTCATACCTGAAATATAAACAGTAATTTTTGAAATAATTTTTTTTCTGACATTATTTCTTATTTCTATAAACGTTATTTTTAATCAGTGACATGTGCTTGAGTTGACATTTCTGTTAGAGCTTTTTTTTTTTTTTTTGGATATGTTGTTGGAAATGTTGGAATGCTTCAAAGTTTGGATCAATTGGGTTCTATAAATGTTTGTTCAAATATAAAAAGACTACAGAATTCAAGTTGTTCAGGACCTGCTTAACCACATTGAAGACAAAGGTGACAATTGCATCCTCACTGGTGATGTGGTTTCATGACTCTGAATCACAATCAAAACCACAATCCATGGAATGGCTATATATTTATTATAAATGCAGGACCCAGGTACTTTTGCATTACTGGCAAAAATACATGGATAGGATTAGTGATTATTAATGTAGGTGATAAATTGTTCCATCACTATTGTGTTTTTTGTGTTGTAGTTTCCATGGAAATAAACAGAAGACGTTACTTCTGGAGCATCTCTAATGCTTATGGTGAATTTTTAATTGCAGCTTAGATGTGTCACGAGGCCAAAAGTATGGTGCACCCAAGGAGTATTGAACTCACTACTCAATTGTAATTATTATAAGAATACAAACTTGCTAACCATTACATGTTGAGGTTCCCAATGATTTTCTAAGCATAACTTAGATGTTTACATTCTCCTATAGATTTCTGAGGTTTTCTATTGGATTAATAACTGAAGAGGCTGGGAACCATTGCAGTAATTTGGTGCAATAAAAAAAAATGAGTCTTTGCTAATATTAATATCTACTGATAATATTGAGCTGAAATAAAAGTTTCAAGCCTTTTTAAGTGAATTTCCAAGACAGTGCTCAGATATTTAACATGGATTCATTCAACCATATTTATGCTATTTTAATCCACTTCATGATACCATCCTCTTCATCATTATTGCTACGTTTATGCCATTTTCTTGTACTTCCCGACTCTGGAATTCCCTTCCACATGACTGCTTCCCCGACGGATAGAATCTCCAGGAGTTTAAATGTAAGGTCAATAGACACCTCCTAACACAATAACTCACTTCCATTCTTTCAAACACTCTTCCCATCCTCCCAACTACCTATCACCACTCTTTCTATTTACCTTCCCCTATGTAGCCCCAAGCACAATAGTGGCAGTGGAATGCCTTGCTTGGGGTGAGACGATTAAAAAATAAAATAAAATTTTGGCTACTGTGCGTTCCGGCCTTCTTCTGGTGTTAGGAATTTTAAACTGAACCCTTTATTTTGATCACCGGGGGGTATAGACTTCTCATTCCATTTCTGATGCTACTTTCAGTTGTCATGCAGTTATCTCCGTTATTTGTCCATCACTGCTGTAGGCAGGTATTGAACTAACAACTCTTTGGGTCAAGACACTGGATCTAACCAACACTTTTATTCATTAGGCTATGTGTCCTTGAGATAAATAATGTAAACACTCTTTAAGTTGACTGATTCAGGACAATTTTTATCAAGTTCTACCTTTAATCCAATTGAGAGCACTACTTGTTTGAATTCAACATATAATTCCTTGGAAAGAGTAAAGCATATAATACACAATGCCCTTTCATTCCCAGCAGATGGTCCTGGGTATGATGGTAAACTGTATCTGGCAGCAAGGCCTCTGATTGGGAGGTTGTGAGTAGCCTGGAACTACCTCTTAATTGCTGTTGTGCCCAGGTCCACCCTGACCCAGAGTGGTAGCGTCTGTTAGGGTCCCAGCTATGAGCAAATAATTAATCTCCAAACTGGGGTCAAAACACTATGAAAGTATAAAGATACACTTTTCTAGAAATATATACATAAAACTAGACTTTATAGGAAAATATACATTTTTGAAGGAAATATATTACCAACAACACGTTTTTGAAGAAAAAATAATTACCATAACACATTTTTGAAGAAAAAAATTATTCTCAGCAAAACATTTTTGAAGACAAAACTAGAAGACATTTTCATTTTTCTAAAATAAAATTTTCACTAAAATCTTACTAAATTAACCTTCTCACTATAACTGAACATTAAAAAAAATACCTTAAAACCACATTTTTTTGGCATTAAATAACCCACAGAGCTTGATATGCCATTAACAAAACTCAAACTCAAATCCCAGCTGATACACAGCATCATCACCTTTTTAAAATGCAAACTGGCTGTTTGATTGCTTAATTGTGACTCCCTTTTTGTTTACCCTTTCTAAGTAACCCATTTTTCATTACCTGTAATAATTCTTTTGAATAATTGGTTGTTTTTGTTGCATTTGGGTACAGAATTGTAGTTAAATTAATTCCATTAAATCATGAGATACTAAAACATCATAGTCAATTATATTTTACGTTGTGCATTGAATACTGTTGTCATATCTGGTTGGGTGCTCCTGCTATTCATCTGAAGCTTCTCAAGAAAATTCAAAGGAGGATCTGCAATATAATCTATCCTGACTTTGTAGCCCACCTTCAGTCATTTTCTTACTGAGGTGATGTGGCTTCCCTCTGTATTTTCCACAAGTATTTCCATTGCAACTGCTCTGATGAGCTTTTTTGCTGGTCCTCTGACCACACGTATTTACATGTGCTACTAGATTGGTATACAGGTCCCACTCTTTCAATGACAAAATAATTAAATGTAACATCCTCTTCTACTCTAACAGGTATTGAATTCACAACTCTTTGGGTCAAGTCACTCAATTCAACCTACATTTTATCTATGTGTCCTTGAGGACATCAGTGTTTCAACTTTTGGGACTTATAAACATAATATCTCAGTAACCTTTTTTACCAATGCTCATATTACAATTTTGTCATTGTTGCTATTTTCTCTAGCACTTCATATTACTAGTTGTATATTGTATTCATTTCTATGCTTGACTTAGGAGATTTTTGTAGCCTAGCATATGCACTGATTCCTTAAGTTTTTATATTTTCCTGTGGTGTTCTCTGTTATTTCAACTTCATCTCAAAAGAGACAGTGATCTCTCTTTTCTATCCATATGTGGTCAGCTATGCCTGATTTTCCTATTTCCCCTTGTGTAACTACTTTACAGTGTTCTTGTAGTCTTTTCTTTAATGAGTGGAGTGTTTCTCCTTGATATTTCTTACCACAGCTGCATGGGATAGTGTACACACAGTCCTTAATCATGTTTTTCTCTATAGGAGGTCTTACTTGAGAGAAGTGTCTGTGAAGTGTTGAACTACTTTTGAAGTCCTGATGTTATATGGACCACAAATCTTTTGTAGTTTTTCTAATAATTCCTTCATGTAGGGTAGGCAGACTGAGGTTGTTAGTATCCACTTGTACCATCTCTTCCCTCCAGTTATGGGTTAAAATAATTTATTGAGGATACAAAAATTTATCATGGCTTTAAAAACAGTTATTTTACAAAGTATATATTCATATGCGTTGTGTGTTGTGGTGCAGTGGATATCGGCCCAGAACGAGAAATCGGGGAGCAGAGTTTGAATTCCAGCTGAATCCGTTGCATTTACTTACGCACAAATACCCTTGGGAAAGGTATTAATCCGTCTCTTCCCTCCAGTTATGGGTTAAATAACAGGACAGATTGGGTTCTATAGCCTTGGCTGGCAACCAGTCTACCGCAGAAAGCAATGGCAACCTACTGCGGGATAATCTTCTGCCCAGTCAGTCATGTCTCTTTTGAGATATGATCGCCCAAGCGTGTTTCATGTATGGCACTTAACTGACTGACCCTACTATTCCAGTTTGTTGGAGTTGTTATGTACCAGGGTACTGCTTATACTGACCATTTCTTGTCCATATATCTCTAAATAAGTGATTTTTTCTCAATGTTGTAAACAGCAGATGTTTCCTTTCTTTACATTGTATGGTCAATGAAAGTTGAAGTTTTGGTATTGTCTCGTGAATGTTGGCTTGTGGTAAATGGCTGTCTTGAACCCATGCTCTGTTCAAGATATTGGTACATCCAGGAATGCTAGTTGTGAACTGTATTGATTTTATGGAATTCACATTGTCCAGTAGTAGCTGGACTTCTTGGTGTGGTCAGATTATGAAAGTGTCATCTGCATATCTTATTTATAGTGTTGGCTTTAGTGATGCGGATTCTAATACCATCTAGTTGAAGTATTTCATGTATATGTTAGCCAATGATGGGGATAATGGCAAGCCCATTGCTAATCCTTCATTTCATCAATAGACATCTGATCTAATTCCGAAATTCGAAACTCTTATCACCAGAAGAAAGCCGGAATATGCAACAGCCAAAACATGAATATAGCAATGAAGATGAGGACAACTGTTTGAACAATGTAAATAGTGTAAATAAATTATTGTAAATATTGCTAATAAAAATAGATATTATAAGCTGAAGTTTCCATGATGTGTTTATCCCATAAATATTACCTGAAAAATGTGATAATATCAATTGTTTAATACTAATCTTATTATAATGATATTAACATGCATAATAAAATATTGGGTAATCCCACAGTATATAAAGAATATCATAGCTATGTGTACAAATTAGGGTAAATGGAGATATATCATACTAGAGATATATAAAATAATTTGTCAGCATACTAGCTAAGGCAAAATTAATATTACAGCAGAATCTACTTTATACAGATACACACACACACACACACACACACACACATGTATATATTGATTTATTTTTTACTTTATGATCTACCTTAAATAGGTCACTGGAACAATGCTTAAACACTTTGCATGATATCATTTTATTTGTTTTTTCTTATTTGCTTTCTGTTCTTCCACCCTAACCTTGCTCTCTGATGCAACATAAATAGTAAATTAATCAACACAAACAGTAATAAAAACTAATAAATACAAACCAAATGCTTCACTTAATAGTTTTCATTAAGAATGAGTCATTTGGTATGAAACATACACTGACAGTCAAAATAAAGTCTTCTTCTTCTGTATGCCCTGTCCCTTCAGGACATAGGCAATCATGGCTTTTCATGTTTCCCTATCCCTGGTGGCTCTCAGCACGCCTTCTGTTACATCATGCAATCGTCGTTCTGTCATCGATCTGATTAGGTCCTTCAAATATGTTATCCATTGCTTTCCCCTGTCTCTTTTACCCTCTGTCTGGCCTGTTAGTATCAGATTTTCCAAGCCTTCCTTCCTTATTGCATGTCCCAGGAACTTCAGCTCAGTATTTTTTCCATGAAAATATCCTGAGATATATATATATATATAATCGTCAACTGATGACAATTCGGCCGGGTTTCAATCCTGGCTAAAAACAATCAGATATCTAACCATATTGATGAGCTGTGATACAGCAAAACAGATGACTATATATATATAAAATATATATATATATATATAAAAAAACAGTATATTTGCTAGCTTTTCTCACTTGTTTAATAGATTAAAAAGTATTTGAAAAATATCCTATATATTTTTCAGTTTTCCCTCAACTTTCCTCATTACTGTTTTGACAGCAATTTATAATTCTGAAAATTTTTAGATGTAATATTAATGCTTGTTGCTTTAAATTAAGAATATACCTGTATAAAAATAAGGGCAATAGGAACATCTGTGACAACCATCGTGGCATCTCACTTTTATCAATTGCAGGGAAGATCTTGGCAAGGCTTATTCTCAATTGAATAATCAAACACCTTGTTGACAATATCTACCCCGAATCTCAGTGCGGTTTCCGTGCTGGTCGAGGTACTGTTGATATGATCTTTTCCCTCCGCCAGGTTGCTGAGAAAGTCCAAGAGAAGAATGAGGAGCTGTATATGGTTTTCATTGACCTTAGAAAGGCCTTTGACACAGTTAACCGTGCAGCTCTCTGGAAGGTTTTGAAAAAGCTGGGAATACCCGACAACATGCTGAATGTAATCATGTCTTTTCATGATGGAATGAAGGCATCTGTTGTTTCAAATGGGGAGTCTTCAGAACCTTTCAATGTGACAAATGGTACCCAACAGGGATGCGTAATGGCACCTGTGCTGTTTGCTTTGTTCTTTTCAGTTATGCTGAAGTATGCTTTTGCTGATATTGGTACAGGTGTAGAATTCAAATTCAGAACAAGTGGTGGTCTCTTTAACCAGCAGCGTTTCAAAGCTAAGACCCTCACTAAGACTATCATTCTATTATTAGGGATCTTTTGTTTGCAGATGACGCTGAACTTTGTGCAACCTCTCAAGAGGAAGCACAACTGCTTGTAGATAGGTTTTCCACTGCTTGCAAGGCTTTTGGTCTGACAATCAGCATCAAGAAAACAGAGGTGATCTACCAACCTTGCCCCACACCAAAACAAGTTCTGGGTGTGAAGCAGCAGCCACCAGTATACAGCTTTCCCAATATACCAATCCGAGTAGATGGTAAAGATCTGAAATATGAGAAAAACTTTACCTATCTTGGAAGTAAGGTTAATTGGAATGCTTCTCTTGATGATGAAATCATTAATCGAATTGCGAAAGCAACTAGTGCTTTTGAGAAACTGCGTCATCGGTTGTGGGATGATAGGGGGAATAGCCTAAGGACTAAAGTACTTGTGCATAAAGCAGTTGTGCTAACTACACTGCTTTATGGATCGGAATCATGGACTATCTATCATAATCACATCCAGAAGCTTGATGTATTCCACAAAAATTACCTTAGAACAATTTGTGGTTTCACCCTAAACAATCGGATGTCGAATGCGGACCTATTCACACTGCAGAATTGAGAGCTTTTTGATGCAATCACAGCTGTGTTGGGCAGGACATGTCTTACGTATGGAAGATGACCGGATACCAAAGCAAGTGTTGTCCGGTGAGCTTAACAGTGGACAGCAGAATGTGGGTAGACCTCTGCTTTGCTTTAAGGATAAGCTGAAAATGAATTTGACATGTACAAATATTACTCACCGTGATTTTGAACGAATTGCCTCTCAACGAAATGAATGGAGATCTGCCTGCCAGAGGGGCATTAAGCAGTTCTCTGAGACTGAGATTGACCAACTGCGCATAAGACGTGAGAGAACCAAAGCATCTGCAAGTGCCCCGGCTGATCATTCGTGGAATCTCCCTTCTTGCCTCCATTGTGGACTTGTTTGTAAATCTCTTGCAGGACTCAAATGACATTTACGATTGAGTGAGTGCAGGCATGCTACATCAAATTAAATGTTTGTCTAGACCTCATACGTCATAATTGACGGGAGAGTCCATCATATATATATATATATATATATAAAACAGTATATTTGCCAGCTTTTCTCACTTGTTTAATAGATTAAAATTTATTTGAAAAATATCCTATATATTTTTCAGTTTTCCCTCAACTTTCCTCATTACTGTTTTGACAGCAATTTATAATTCTGAAAATTTTTAGATGTAATATTAATGCTTGTTGCTTTAAATTGGGAATGATTTTAATTGATAGTGTAGTAAACATATATTTTAAAAAAGATAGGAATTTGTGGATAAATTTTACATTTTATTTTCAAATGCTACATCATTTCTTTTTTAGTTTTTATTATAATAAACCAGCATTTTTGTAAAAAATCTGTAGGTTTCAGTGTACTTGCCTCATCATAAATGTTATTATTTATTAGTGTGTCTTGGTATTGCTTCAGATATTAGAACCTTACATGTTATTTTTCATGAAATTTCACTTGATGACTTAATCAAAAAGATGTTCAGTTGAAACAAGTATAATCATAAATTTCAAGAGAAGTGTTTTATCAATGAGACAAACAATTATAAAGAACTCTTGTGTGGACATGCATATTCAAATTTCACAAAATTGTGTTTTTTTTAATCATTTCACCTGAAGCATAGGAGGTTATAATTAGAAAAAAGACTTTATTCAAGGGTTATAAAAGATGAATGGGATTCAAGAAGATAGAAAATAGAAATTGACATTGCATTTAAATTTTGGGCTATTATAGCTATCAAGGAAGAAAGTAAATGGAAGGGCATTCCACAGGTTGGAAATGCGAGAAAAGAAACTGTAGAAGTGACAGTTACATTTAACTATTTCAGTGGTAAAAGGATGGAACCTAGATGACAGGGTAGTAGCATGTTTCAATTCAGATGGTCAGGGCACCAGAAAAAAAAATGTCAGAGCAGTTAGCATCAAAATATTTGCAGACAAGACAGAGGAAAGCCACATCCTGCCCGTGAGAATGTGGCTGGAGTCGAGATGCCAAGGCAGGACTGATTACATTGCAGATCCTTCTTTGGATTTTTTCAAGAACCTCGAGGTGAATAGCATGAGCAGCAGACCAGATATGGCAACAGTATTCAATGCACATTATGAATGGTAGAGTTATAAATGTGCAAGATTTGATTCTAATGAGAAAGAAGAGTTATTGTGTTTCTGACCAATATTTTTGACTATATATAATCTTTCTTTTCAAAGAATAATGTAATCAAAACATTTTTTGAATGTCTACTCTTTTAGTTCTTTTTGCTTTAATATGGGTGTTCCCCCAGATTCTTCTTAGATCTACTTTGTTCCTTATTTTCATCTAAGATCTTCTCACTGTTACCTATTCCTGACATGGTATCTATACTGATGACATAACTACTTACTCCTGTCTTAATAATAAATCTTATAGGTTTGATAAAATAACATTGGCAGCTGTTTTTGAAAACTACTCTCATTTTTTTTACTTCTTCTTCTTCTAGATGCTCTGTCCTTTCAGGACATGGGCGATCATGGCTTTCCACATCTCCCTATCCTTGGTAACTCTTAGCACGCCTTCTCCTTTTACACCATGCAATCCTCGTTTTGTCATCCACCTAATCAGGTCCTTCAAATATGTTATCCGCTGCTTTCCCCTGTCTCTGTTTCCATCTATCTGGCCTGTTAGTATCAAGTTCTTCAAGCCTTCTTTCCTCATTGCATTTCAGGAATTTCAGCTGTCTCTTCCTGATGCTCAGTATTAATTTCCTTTTTGTTTCCATCATTTCCAAAACCTCATCATTGCTCACATGCTTGATCCATGATATTTGCAGCATCCTTCTATAGACCCACATTTCAGTTGCTTCAAGTTTTTCCTTCATCTTTGATGATATTGTCCAGCATTCACTGCCATATTGAAGAACTGACATTGCATAGCAATCTAGTACTCTCTTCTTTGTTTCTAGCAAAAGTGTCCTGTTACTTAATACTTTACTCAACTTCTGGAATGCTTCCTTCACCATGCCAATTCGTTTTTGGATCTCTGTGTCACACTTTCTGTCTTCTGTTATAACACTTCCCAGGTATTTAAATTTTTGTACCTGCTTGATTTTAGTATCCTCAACCTGTATTTGGCATATTGGGCTGCCTTTTTTACTGGTGACCATGAATTTGGTTTTCTTGCAGTTTATTTGTAGTTCATTTCTTGTCACTCTTCAGCTACCTTCTGTAAGAGGTCTTGTAGTTTTCTTTCTGTGTCTGCTATCAGCACTGTATCATCTGCGTACCTTGTAACTAAGACAAAAAAAATATCTTATAATTTTAATGCTCCCAAAATATAACTGCTGTTTACTGATCATCTTAAAGAACCTTTTTTGCCTTTCATCAGTATGACTGATGCTAACCTCCAGGACAGCAACTCACTGCATCTTCTTGATCTCACATTTTCTCCGAGCATGAAGAGGAATGATCAATTATGAGGTCTGCTACTAGAAAAGTTAATTCACTATTTTATTATTATAGATTTTCTTGACAGAATCTATTTTGCACATTTATAAGCCCACCATTCATTTGTGCATCAAATATTGCCGTCACACCTGGTCTGATACTTCTTTTATACATCTAGTAATTCTTGACAAAATCCAAAGAAGAATCTGTAATTTTATCTGCCCTGACTTGGCATCTTGGTTTGAGTTATTTTTCCATCATTATAATATAGCCTTACTGTGCCCCTTCTATAAACAATTTCTTGGTAATTGTTCTGATAAGCTTTCTTCTGCAATACTTCTACATCACAAATTTAAGTGCAGTACCAGATTGGCAGCTAGGTTTTATCATTTTTCTATTGAGATTGCGAGTTGTAACTGCAATTTTTATGCCAATAGTTTCTTCTAGAGCACTTCTCACTTGTAGAACTTACTACTGGCTTCCTGCTTTACTTTCAACTACAATCTCAAAAGTTTGAATTTATTATCAATCATCATTATCTGTCTCCAGGAAACCTGTTCTTTTATTGTCCTATCTGTTTTTTTTTTTCATTATCAGTAACTTCTTGCATCTTAATGCCAGTTATCACCTTGCTAGGGATGAAAAATAAATAAAATCACCAGTATAGTTAGAAATGGATAAACACAAATTATTTTCAACAAATTACAATTGACTTAAAAAGCAAGTTTTACAGTGTACTACTTATTTAAATTTTCTGATATCATACGTGTCTAAATACACAGCCTAACCAACCTCAGCTTTCTACCACTTTTGTTTTTGATTTTATCTCTGTTGTGTTTAAATATTTCATATTGTCATTGCAGTAGTTTCTTTAAGAAAAAATTGTTGCATGAGCCTGGATGTAAATTTACAAGGTAAGATGGTAAGAATCTGAATGAGATTAGCTAGAATTTGCATCTAAACACATTGAATGCCAGAAATTTAAATTTACAGTTAATAAACTTTGTATCTCTAACATATTTCTTTATGTATAATTATAAATTAAGGTTTGTTAATTCCTTCCCTTCTCTGACATAAATCAAATCCTATCAATAAAATCTTTATTTAGTCTGTGGTGATACCGACCAAGCATAGCAACGGACCAGATGTTTGCACCCTCACAACCAAAAAGCAAATAACCAAAACTCGACGGTGCACAGCTGGCCTCGCACAGATGTTTTGGATGAAAAATAAAAATTCAATATTAAATTTCCAGTTCGTGTGCCTACGCCAATTTTATTTATCGGCCAATGGGTAGCCCAGAATCAAATACGGATATGAATTCCCAAATGATCAACTGCGATCCAAAAAGTCGAAATAAAAAGCTGATACAGAAAGCATCGCCAGTCAGACTGATGCAGGCCAACACACAGGGACTGATTAGAGTAAGAGGAGTGTAATTAGCAGCCCCCTTGACCAAAGTCAAGTGGCTTACTATGTTTGCCTCCCTTATCTCTTTACCTTCTACCCTGTCTCAAAACTACTTACTGACCTAAGGAGCAAATGCATCAAAGACATTCCTTACTTACAACACTCCCACATTCTTAAGTATTAGTTCTCTTTCAGCATTTTATTGCCATGAACATTTTAACATCCATTGGACCTATACTTCAAGTATTAATTTAACTGTAAAAATCTTAATTGATATGTGTATATATAAAATGTTATTTTTCAACTCAGTTTGCTTTTCTTGATTTATAATCATTTTATGACTTATAGTGGGCTATCTACAACAAGGCCAAATTCCATTAATCTTCAACAATATACAACACTCCCACATTCTTAAGTATTAGTTCTCTTTCAGCATTTTATTGCCATGAACATTTTAACATCCATTGGACCTATACTTCAAGTATTAATTTAACTGTAAAAATCTTAATTGATATGTGTATATATAAAATGTTATTTTTCAACTCAGTTTGCTTTTCTTGATTTATAATCATTTTATGACTTATAGTGGGCTATCTACAACAAGGCCAAATTCCATTAATCTTCAACAATATACTACTACCATTTACTAGAATGGATTCTCCACTATAAACTGGGAAAGAATGGATAACCCACTATAAGTCTCAAGATACCGTTTCAAAGGACAAAATGTGTAACAAATGATTTTTTTAGCTTTTTGCAGTTAACTACCCAAGTATGAATGTGTTGCCAAATTAATAAAGTTGTATGCACTTTATAGTGAAAATAATGTATAAATTCAACTTTGAATTAAATTACTGTTGCTTATAGTTCAGTGCAGGATTTATATTCAAAAAGACCAATCTTGAACATTTCTTGGATTTCAGAAACAGATAAATTAGACAAGAAGAATATTATTTGTTGCTGTTACATAGTTTTGTTCTTTGACATGTGATTAATAGTCAACTTCTACTTATGCAAATAGGTACAATCTTGTTAAACAATCCACTACATCTCTCTGAGGTTTACAGCCTATCACGTTGAATACATCAGTTCTCGCTCGATCATCAAAGTTAAGCAACATTGAGCCTGGTCAGTACTTAGATGGGTGACCGCTTGGGAATACCAGGTGCTGTAAGCGTTTAGTGATGGATGTGCATTGTGTTGCAGTGGATATCAGCTCAGAAAGAGAAATCGGTGAGCCGAGTTCGAATTCCAGTTGAATACCCTGCATTCACTTGAGCACTGGTACCCTTGGGAAAGGTATTAATCCATCTCTTCCCTCTAGTTATGGGTTAAATTGTGACACGATAACTAGGCATATATGTATTTTATTATAATAGATTAAAATAGAAAATGGTTAAGAATAGAAAATAGTTTAAAAACATATTTAACAAAAGTGAAAAAGAAGAGGAAAAAATAAATAAACGCTTTTTCTTTTATGAGGAAAATTGTGGAAGAGAAAAGAGTATCAGATTACTGTTTTAAATCCTACCACTCTTCCGGTAAATATTTGACTCAGTGATTTAATGTGATAAAGAGATAAAGTTCAGGAAATAGAGTTCAGGAGGTGGGTTTTCGAATGACCAGGTCAAAGGCTGTCTTTTACTGTATCTTGATCACACATTAAGAATTTTCCGGCGGAAGCTTTATTAAGATAAAAAAAAAGATAACTGAAATTTCAGACTTACAGTCGCCAATGTTTATCACCGGTGGTCTAAAGGATTTCCGGATTCATTTTAAATAAATAGAGTCAGTTAAGTGAGTCAGTCAGTTGAGTGAGTAGAATCTCCATTCATCTTGTTTCGGTCAGTTCCATTAATTAGAGTTAGAGCTGTGTGTCACATTTGCCTGCCCCAACCGAAAAGGCTAACTCTAAATGAAATAAAGCATCCTTTCAACTCATCCAAGTTGTGGAAGTTCGTTCCTTATAGTTCAATCTTGTACCCCCAGCATGAAGCTCCGATATTTTCAACAAACTCCCGGCAAACGTCACAGCATGGAGAACAGCTGCCGGAGAAGTTGTTCGGACGGTCCGTTGGGGTGTTACAAAATAACAAGGGTAGGACTTGGGGACCCTACCCTTAAAAACAAATCCCAATGAATCTTGATACTCGAAAAGAAAAAAGGATTACTAGATACAAAACTTCTATAAAAGCAACAATACATTGTTGAAAGAAAAAGGTATTACCAGCAATCAATAAATAAAATTTAGTTGGCAATAAATGACCTGCCAAGGTTCATATGCCATAAAAACAAAACAACCAACCAACCAACCAACACCTCTCTGAACTAAAGATGTTTAATGCCTTTGGTTGTTTTTGAACTTTTACAACTTCTTTCCTTCTCTTCCTCTTTAGGTTTATGTCCTATTCTTTTTAATGGCAATCTTGGTCTCATTTGATCTGCTTCCATGTCTGAGTTACTCCAACTATCATCCATAGGCTCGTTTTCTATTGCATTGCCATAATCTAAAGAACTCATCCTTTCTTCCATCAAAACATCTTCCTTTTCAGTTCTAGGTCTTAATTTGTCAGAATGGATCATTAGGCTTTTTCCTTTCTTTAATTCTCATAATGACATTAACTCTCTTAATACTTGCTACTTTGTCTTTCACAGTTTCAAAATTTGTTTAGCACATCTTCATGAAAATGAAAAAAATTGATGAAATTTTTTTCAGTAATCAGATTCAGACTGTTGTGAACAATGCCAGCTTCATCAGGTTGCTTGTTTTTTTTTTTTTTTTTTTTTTTTTTGGTATGTAAACTCCTTGTTTGTAAACAAGGATTAGATCTCAAAGTAGTATCTATTTTACCAATGAGGGAATAGTGTTCTCTTTTATTTCTGACTAGCAGTATAGCCCAGCATTGCTCAGGTCTAATGAAAGCTTTAAAACTAATCCATAGTCCTGAAGCTCAGACTCAGCCTAAAGAATATTTATGTGAAGTTTGGTGAGAATCGGATAAAAATTGTGGATTTGTATAAAGGACATACAGACAGATAAACACACACACACACACACACAAACATCTTGCCTTTTATATATATATATATATATATATATATATATATATAATCAATTTTCTGCACTATTGTAAGAACTGCAACCTTGAAACTTCTCAATATTGTTTCTTGTGTCTTTGTCTATGAGTGTATCAAATTTGATTAAAATCGGATCACTCCTTCTATAACAAGATTTTTTCGATTATCACTTTTCAATATTTATCGGGGGGTACCTCAACACAAAACCTAGCTAAGAACACTCGCAGATGCTTATAGTACAACTGTGTAAATTTTCAAGAAAATCGGTTCAGCTGTTTCGAAGTCTATAGGTAACGGACAGACACACATGCACACAAAGTTCTATTTATAAATAAGTTTAGATCAGATATTTGATGAAGGCTGAAATTCATCTTTTCCTTTTTCAGTGCTCCATTTTTGTTGCCTGCTTCTGTCACAAATATAGCATAAAACAATCCTTCATAAAAGTAACACATACTATCTTTTGATTTTTGACCATAATAGAGAAAAATTCCACCAAAAAATGTACAATACTTTTACAATAATGAGCTACAAGTAAAATGTAACAGAAATAAGAAAAGTTCTACACTTAGTATTGACCCTTGGCACAATAATAACCTAGTAGATTAAAGTGTTGGTTCATGAATGTTTTAATAGTAATTGTGAGTTCAATTCTTGGGCTGGGTAGTGCAGATTTAGATTCAATAAAAACTAGACAACATTGAGCAATACTAAATATGAACTAAATGAGATATCACTAGACATGGACTATTTAGTGAGTCTACCACTGTAGATTAAATAAAGAGTTCAATTCAAAATTCCCTGAGGTATATCCAGTTCAACAAGTGCCTGATGAAAGCCATGGAAAAGTTGTGATAATAACAACAAAGATAAGAGCAGTACCTTGGATATAAATAATGAGAATCCCCATCCCAGAAAATAAAGTATGTTTTAGTTTGTTTTTTAGTTTTTTAATTTCTTTGATAAATTTTTATATTTTAATCTTTAATAGTCAATAATAGTCGATTTCTATATCAAATGTGGGTCTGGACAAAACCTCAAAAGCAAGTTAGCTTAATTTTTTTTCTTTTAATCAGAGTACACTAACTGAAATAGTTTTGAAACTGAAATGTCTTCAGTGTCACAAAGTGATAGAAATATTTTTATTTATCTTCAATTACCTATTTCCATTTTTTTTTTTTTTTTTTTTTTTAATCGTATCATCCTGAGCAAGGCGGTAACGCCACTGATGTGCAGGGGGCTACATAATAGTGAAAAGATTGGAAAAGAGAAAGCCAGAAACCACATCCTAAACAGGGAACAAGGGATGAGCCTCTTAACCTGTTCAATAGACGTGGGTGGAGTGTGAACCAGGCGATATCTTTTTTTTTTAATATGTAAGATTGTAATATTCACCCATACAAGATTATACTTTTGCTTGGATATTTAAAAATCATCAAATTTTTTTAATAACTGTTCCAAATATCTAGGCATATCTCTGACTGACAATGTAAAGATACACCATGGGAGATAGACCCTTGCTCATCAGGCTTCAGTGGCTTTTTATCTTTTCATCACAAATAGTCAGAAAATTCAAGAATTTTATAAAATCTTTAAAATAAAAAGAGGTAAAACAATTATTCTGAACTTAACTTTACTTTTCAGAAAAAAATTAAGCAATTAGAATTTAAGTTTGCGTCATTGGTAAATCAAGAAATATAAAAATCATTAGTGAGCTAAAGACAACATAATCAAGAACATCACAGGTTTGTTTGTTTGTCTCCACTAGTTACACTCCAGACTAAATAAATACTCATTGATAAGGTAGATAAAAATTGTTGTAAAGTTTTTCTGATGTAAAATTCCAACCTCATCATCATTATACCACAAATAAGCTCATGCCAACCTATATTATATCCTACCCTCTCATTTTGGGTCATAATGACAGGGGATTGAGGTGGAGGAGTAGATAAGAAAAAAGGGAGAAAAAGAAAAGATTCTTATAATTTATTTTTTCTCACTGCTGATCTTTCTTCATTTTTCGTCTTGTTTTTATTGTCATTCTTTTTTTTTTGCATCAGAATAATCAGTCAGATAATGTACAATAGAACTTCAGAGAAGACAAGAAGCTACAAATATATTTTAGATATCTTGTATTACATCCCAGCAATTTTTAGTGGGAGGCTGCATATTCATGTTGGTGGTTGATGGCACTGAGACAAATGATGTACTGTTAGGCAATCATTCTCCTTGACAGTAATAGACTATGACAAGATGAGCAACTTTACTAGCCAAGGCACAAGACAAAACCACTTTTCTTTTATCATCTAAAAATGACCAATAATAATAAAGGCTCAATTTGAATACCACTTTCCCCAGGAAAAATCTGTTTGTTGTTTTTATTATTATATATTTTTTTTTTTTTTGTCAATCATTTCATCCCAAATATTGTAATAAAGCCACTAAGATACAATAGGCTACTGAAAGTGAAAGAGAATGTGAAGAAAGATTTTAGAAGGAACCAGAAACTGAATCCTGAAGAGGAAACAATGGATAAATGTTTACTCTTGTTCAAAAGACTAGAGGTGTTTGAGGAAAAGAAGTTTAGTTGAAATATAGGCTTAAATCAATAACTTTATTTTTTTCTTCTGTTGTAGTTAGTGAATGCTGTACAATCTCATCACAGATAAAGAAGAAGCTTCAGGCAACAAAAATGGAGTTCTTCAGAAGAAAGCTGAGAATATCATGTACTGAAAATGTCAGAAATAACAAAATTCTAGAAAAAATGGAAACAAAAAGATACTTATACTAAGTATTAGAAAGAGAAAGTTGAAATTTCTAGGAGACATAATGAGGACAGAAGGCTTACAGAATTTGACACTCACATGACATTGAATGCAAAAGGGACAGAGAAAAGCAGTGCATAATCTACATAATGAACTTGTGTAAATAGTTGACAGAACATAGCTTAAGAGAAATAGTGAAATAACAAAATTTGTTAAAGGCTACAAAGGACAGAAAGTTGTGGAGACCCATAATCGCCTACGTTCTGAAGGGACATAACATACAGTAAAAGTGCTATTGTATTGTAGCATGCATTATCATTTTATTATTTGTTTTTCTTTGAAGCAGGTGTTACTTTTCAGTATTTGTTTGTGTGATTCCTTCTGCAAGCTCTTAGGCTCCGAAGCTTAAAGTACATGTTCATAACTGCT